>JAODJW010000094.1:22147447-22174371 GCA_026777045.1 Hyperopisus bebe
TATATATTCACAATAGAAATACAGGGATTTATGGTAGAGCTGTCTGATTCTCTTGGCAGTCAGACTTGGCATGTGAATACACAAGGGTGTCCAATCCTCTCTTTGAGACCACGGACCTACATTTTGCTTCATTCACAAGATCCTCTTGTATTTCTTGTATATACATCAATAAAGAGAAAAAAGTACCCTACAAAAAAACATCTTCACATACCATACATTTTCACACATTCTGCTGCATAAAAATAATTTTTGAAATCCTAATTAAATCCTTAAAAACCATTCCCCTAGTTTTTGTTTTTAGTACCGGAACACGTTGACATAAATATAAATGATCAATATAACAAAGCTGAGTGGTGATTTCAAATTTTACGGGGAAGTATCCTTTCATTTTTCCAGAACTGCTTATCCAGTACCAGAAAACCAGGATTCAACAGCTTAAATGAGGCTTCAGTAAGTGCTATATTGGTCTGCATGTGAGTATATTTTGTCCTTGATAATGTATATTAATGGCATACCATAGTTGAGGGAAAGAGTAGACTGCTATATGGTGGCAGTCTTGACATGTTCTAAAGGTCTGCTCTGAATCCTGAGTCATAGAATTACACCTTAAGCATAATTACAACTTGTTTGACCCAAGTAACCTGTAAAGTGACTCTGACTAATTGCATGTCAGAATCATACTCATTGACAGTGGCCCGTGGTTCTAGAATACCAAGTCTGTACATTATCATTCCGGGCAGTTGTACTGCAACTGCGAGGTGAAAGATAAAAGTAGAATGGTAGAAAGGTCACATTGGAGAAGGACTGCTGTGCGTAGATTGAGTCTGTGCGCTACCTTGTCTTGTTATTATGTGTGATGTTGCAATACACAATAGCAGTGTAGGAGGCATGGTCGTTAATTATGAAATTAATTAAACTGAAACGTAGACCATAATTTTATAGTAGAAAACTATATGTTACAAAATTGTTGGTGTTTCACATTATGTTCAAAAGACACTTGTTCTTCCTGTTCTTCGTTTTCCTGTTTTTATACTAAAAATATTGGTGAAAGAATTGTTTCTCTTAAGGCCTTATGGGATATTGTCAATTCATTGTGATTCAACATTTTTATATCAACAAATTTGTTAACATTTTTAATTGCAGTGAAAGGAAGGGTGACGAAGACACTTGACCATGTGAACAGGATAACTGTAGTCGAGCTTATTATTTTATAATATAGATCTTTATTTACTTTATTTGATCTCTGATAGATCCTATTACAACTTCACAAAAAATTGTAAATATAAAAGTTTATATTTTTATATTTGTATGTGTTTTTCATCACCGGCCTCCCCCAAATCCAGTAGCTGGTCAGTAAAATTTATAGTGGCAAACTTGGCAAAATTTGCCATGGAGAATTTAATTGTATCACTTAGCCCTAGTCCTAGTCAGTGGGGGCACATGCAGGAACATGCACAGATCTGATGGACCTGAATAAACTGATCAATAAATGATCATTTTTGGGGTGGTGGGAAAAGTGTATAGTGTAGGCTTGTGTGATATTGCAATAATATTTTTGGTGTACTGTGGTATTTTTCTTTGGCAAAATTTATTGAGGGTGAACCCCCATATATAATTTTAACAAACACTTACACTTACTAATAACAGTTAGTAATATGTAAGAATTGAGTAAGAAAAAAAGTTTGCTTAATACCAAATAGCTACTGCTGTATGTGGTTCCAAAAAGTAAAAAAATAGATCTCATTTATTCAGCTCATAATAAGCTATTCCTCCCAGAGGTGCAAATGAAAGACATGATTTTATGACTGTCATGTGCAGTTTAAAGGAAGAGTGCATGAAAATAACAAGATGACAAAACATAGTGTTTGCACTCTCTCCTGCGGTACGGTGCATCCCTCGGTGATAATAGCTTGAAGATGTTGATTAAAGTCAAGTGATGCTTGCTTTGTCAAAGGCTATTGCTCCCTCCATTGTGTCTGCAAAACAGTCCTTTCTTTTTGATATTCAAAGGTTTACCACATAGGAGTCGATTAGTCATATTAATCAGGCTTTTTATAAAAATAACAAGCTGACGTCAAAGATGTTTTCTTGTCAGTCCTGTGCTGAAATTCCGTTCGCACATTTGTCATCTTTTTTTCCTTATAATATATAACATATATGAGTGAAAGTTGAATTTGGTAAGGAGATCTGTAGTTGTGTATTTTAAATTCTAGGCAAATATAACTGCCTTTGTGTGTGAAAGAATGCAGTCATGGCTATAATGTGCCATTTAATCCAGTGCATGTTTTCAGAATGCTGAATCGTTTGAAGAGCCAGAGGAAAATGCCAACAAAAAAACCATGCATGAAGAGCTACATCCTAGCATCAAAAAAATCCTTATTCACAGATCACAGACTGGTGCCAGGGTGCTTTGTAAGCCTGACCACCAGAGGTTAATTTAAACTCAAACACTCTAGTTTATGGCTCTGACTAGGGACACATCTTTATAAGCTTGTTCTCTTTAATTTAAAGGATTAACTTTGAATTTATCTCTATGGGTATGTAGACTTCCTGGCGCAGTGATACATGAGAGCGCTGATGTGCAGCTGCACCGTATCAGCTGCCGGCACTGACCTTGACGATCCCATTGCCAACATTCAGTATTTACTGTAAACCTACTCCTTCATCATTGTCAGATGCAGCCCTAAAAGCCAAGAAAGATAGGTCAAAGACTAGAATTGATTTCCCTAATGAGAACTGCATATTGTTGCATGGAATAGTAAATCAGGCTATTTAGACACAGACATTCTTGGATGTTTCAGGAGATGTAACAGCAGCTACATGAATCAAAAAAATATCAACATTGCTGGGCAGAATCAAAGCTGATGGTCCGGGGTCTGGGGGAAAAATGTATTTATCATTATCATTAATGATGAGGAAATTTCCCCTCTTAATAATGTTTTGACTGGTCAATTTTATGAAGGGCCAATTTATATATATATATATATACATATATACATATATACACAAACACAAATGCACACGCACACACACCACTGACAGTTCTTTCACTAAGAAATGTGCTATATTCTGAGTCCTTTTTCTGTATTCCAGAAAGACAAAAGCAATATAAGGCAGAAAGGATTCCAGCATGATTGCAAAATGCCACTCATATAAGTAGCAGATTACTGCTTTCTGGTTCATTTGCATATGATTATGCAGTCTTCTCTCTGAAAAGAGAGAGTATCGCTGTAATCGTCTGACTTTTAGTATGCAATTATATGGCAATTTCCTCACTGAAACTTATCCAAATACGCTTGAGAAAATACTGTATTTGGTGTCAGTTTGTTTCCAGTTTTGGGTTTCACGTTCCAAACTTGTGGCGTGTTCTTTAATGGAACTAATTTTCTTTTGGTAATTCGCACTCATCACATGTAAATACAACATAACACAATACAGTGTCATTAGCAGCCATAAAACAGCTTTATTGATCTTTGTAACACTTTGTAACACTGCATTTTACAAAAGCTGGGCATGACTAAATTACTGACAATGTTTGTCTTCATGAATTATAGTATATCACATGTCACTGGATGGTGCATCTAAATTTTAGAGAAATGCATCTTATCTTTCTGCCATTGCTTAAGCTGTGCTACTGACATACCGAAGCAGAGACCAGCTCTGCTTGTGCATTCTTGACATAGAACTGCTGCTTTTTTCTTGGCTGTCCTGTCCTTGTCTTTCTCCTAATAGTGTTATTGGCAGCTTTCAAGAAAGGCACTCAATCCAACCTCCCTGTCACGCACCCAGTCTCATCCTGCTCCTGCACCGAAACGACATGTAAAATCCAGCTTGTTGTCCTTTGAAGAAACATTTTCTTTCATATAAGCAGCATGCAAAACACTAGATCCATCACCGATTTCAACATTCACAGTAATTCTCCTCAAAAACAAAATTAATAATTGAATATCGGCACAGCCTCTATAAATGATTTATACTTCAATCAAAACATCAACTACCTTTCCATCCATTTTTATGACTGCTTATCCATTACCAAATCACAGTGGGTTTGGAACCTATCCTGGAAGCATAGGGCCCAAGGCTGGGCTACACCTTGGATGGGATCTCAGGTCACACATTAACACACACTAAAGAAAAATTCTGAGACACCTGTTCACTGAACCACATGTTTTTGGACTGTGGGAGGGAACCAGTGCCCCATGGGAGAGCATGCACCGAGCTGAGCCTGGGAATTGGACCCACTGTGCAGTCACAGTGCTACCCACTGTGTCAGTGTGCCAGAAATATGTTGAATAAAAATATATCGTAGCACACAAACATCATAACCTATCCCTTTTATAAAACAAGATACAGAGTCTCTGTGAACCTGGCCTGGAACCTGTCCCAATATAGAGTGTAAGGCAGCATATCAGGGGACACCATGACAACCAATCAAAATCAAATAAAAGACTTCCTGGAACACAAAATGCAGATATTTATTTAATAGATATCTGACGAAAGTATAGATATTTTAATACATGTTTCAATATTACTCTCCCCGTTAAATTTGCAGAAAACTACCAGTACATAAAAGAATATTGTTCTGATCTTTCTTTGTTTAGTTTGTTTGTTTATAACCAGTTATAGTCTACAAGACATTGGCCTGGAATCTACACTTTTAGTTGTATGATAATGTGGAACGATAATGTGGAAAGATCAGTAATTTATATAAGGTTATTTTCTTTTTATGGAAAAAATAGCAAATTGTATCTTAGTCAATATTAGTATACCAACATATGAGTTATTTAAACAACTTTGTCAGGCATATATACATATATCTGCGATGGGCTGGCCCCCCATCCAGGGTTGTTCCCTGCCTCGTGCCCATTGCTTCCGGGATAGGCTCCGGGCCCCCCGCGACCCAGTAGGATAAGCGGATTGGAAAATGGATGGATGGATATACATATATACATTTGCTTCTGAAATCAGACTTACCTAAGTTCACAGGTGAAGCAGTTTTTGTCTTTGTTTAACGACACTGTGACCTGAATCGTGCTCCTCACATAGAGATGCTCCCGGCACTGGGCCAGAAGGTGTAGGCTGGGTCCAATGGCAGGGGGCTTCCCACCAAGAGGGCAGGTGCAAGCAGAGTGTCAGGCAGCTGGTGGAGATGACAATTTCAATACGTGGATCAGAGCCTTTAGCAACAGGGCCTCTCAGCGGTGAGTCAGCTGTAACTATTTCCATCCATTTCCCTCCATGTGAGATGAGTGAACTCAAGGACCAAGAGTTGTCTAGCCATGAGGTCTTGTGTGTTATTACCAAGCATGGTGATCTGGAGATTTCCTCCGACCACAGTCATGAGCTGGGGTAAGGACTTACCCTTTAATGAGGTCATACTGTTAGAACAGCATAATGGCGAAATAATGAGAAGATTACTTAGAGTTTTCCTACTGTGGTAAGTACTTATCTGTAGGTGTAGCAATCAGTGCTTACGAATACTGAGAAGGCAATTATTAGTGTTTGCAAATAGTGGCAGTGTCCCACAATGCACATCACACTGTCACATTGACAGGATGGATGAAGGAAGAGCTTAAGCAAAATGACTCCCTGTGCCCCCACACTTCTCATAGCCTCTGTACTGCCAGTTAAGCGAATCAACGGCATTCCAAGAGGTTAATAGTTCTGAGCCCATATGCGTCTTTCCCTCCTTCAAAATCCACCCTGCTGGAATGCTTTATGCTGACACACAAAACTGTGTGTGTTCCTCACTATGCTCCGGAGGTTCAGATGACAAAATCAAAGGGTCAGACACCATATTCCTGTCCAAAAAACGTATATTAAATTATGACAGTATGGAAACGTTTTTCTTTATGGATTTTATTGTATTTAAACACGCTGTCTAATCCATCTGTGTCCTTTCTGCTTCTTGCTTCCCTCCCAAATAGTACTGCACCCCCCTCTCGTCTTGTGGGTGGTGAGCCCACAACACGGTCCACCCCATTGCCGTTTCAGGCAAAGCTCCGCCTAGTAGAGGCTCACCAGCACACCCCCAGATCCAGCTCGAGGGAATGGTCCTGGTAGCCCTGTCTTGGACTGGGAACATTGGTTCTTCATGGTACAATGCATTGGAGGTCTTTGTTAGATTGGAGTTTGTCTGGCATCTCCCCGCAGACCCATCTGCCAGAAGAGGCCCCACTATAAGCCGAAACTCCAGATGCCATAGGGAGCACATGTGAGCTGAAGTAGCGATTGAACCGCTAACTTTGCTGTCTGCTTAGCCACAGAGCCACCTATACCACCTATGTAATTTTCTCTTATAAAATTAAAAATAAAATTATAATTTTGATATATAACATCATTAAGACTTGAGTCATCCTCGTCCATGTACATTAGCTGTCTGTATGACATGCATGCATATTCAAACCATCTAATGAAAAGCAGAGCTAGCAGTACTTGTTGCAGAATACTAATTACAGGCTCATTACTTTTCTTAGAACAATCAATGATTACACACAATGAAAGTGAAATCCAAATCCCCCAATAGCTATTAAAACGAAACCTGATCCAGTTAATTGAAAAGTCTATCTTGAAAAATGCTGTCTATTATTGGATATTAGATAAAGCCTCTTGTCCTTCTGCCTTTTGTTCTGAGACAGTGCTGAATATAGATAAGACTGAGGTTAAAACCACATGTTTCAGATTGAAGTTATTTTACACAAACTAATCTGTCAGGCTTAGCTGAAGAGCATCAATTTCAAAGTCAAAATCATAACTGGTGATAAGCTTTTTAAACAGCTAAAAAATGATCCTACCTTTAGTGCTATCATTTGTAGCTATTTGACTGGTACGTGTATTTATGTATTATTATTATTATTATTATTATTATTATTATTATAAGCCTTGGTTATTTATTGTGGGCTGTTGAATTTATCTGATTGTTACGTAGCTACAAGTTAATTAAAGTTAAATTTGCTTCATTTCTCAGATGCAGTGTATATTTTGACATGTTTTCCTTGTATTTGTTATGTGATGTATGTTTAAATTGAAATAACATGATATTCCAAGGCCCTTTAAAGGGCACCATGAACCACTCCATGTACAGAATACACAGTACCCACTTTGGGTAAAGATGACATGATGTACAGCACAGACATAGGCAGCACAGCACTGACGAGGTACATCGGCACACATAGACTGCGCCTTCATCCATCTTATCCTACAGTTCAAGCTTAAAGGCTTGTGTGGATGACCTAAGTTATGGAAAAGCTTTGCTTACAACTTAAGCTGCCAGTTAATTATGGGATGTAAGTGAAGTCTCAAGAATGGCCAATAAAATAAGTACCTTTTAATTTCACAGGGAATAGGGAACTAAAATAGAGGACAACAGTTTCTCGAGGGAATCGAATATATAAAAGAGGCTGGCATATGTAATCATTTTCTATATATGCAGATTACATAAAGGCCAGACTACTCCGAATTCAACTTCTATTAATTACATGGAATAAAAATACAATGTAATGTGGGTAGGAATAGTACATTGTGCATCTATACTACCAGAAGGAAAAATAAAAGGAAAAAAAAAATCAGGTAAATAAAATAATGTATAAAAAAAATCTTGATTACAAATAACAAAAGAGGTATCAGCAGCAGTGAGTACTAAACTGAGCCAGAGTTCTTAAGCATGCTGGATTAGGGTCTGTCTTCAATAAAAAAGGGATTTTCTTAAGTAAATTGTGTACAAATTGTGCAAGAAATCGCTAAACCGCCACCTCCGGAACTGCAGCTTATTACAGCCACACCAACACTGAAATTATTAACACCGAGTACTTAACGCTTTATGTTTTTATCACTAAATATATATAAACATAATACCTGGCTGCCACACTGCAGACATATTCAGAGAAGAGAAGAATCAGACCTGCAGTATTCCATGGCTTAATAACATTAAAACAGACAAAAGGTTAATGTAAATTATAGTTTTCCCATGCTGTGTAAAAACAGAAAGGATACACTGAAGCATGCAATAAAGATGTTTACTTAAAGTAGACTTTCTTACTTTAATGAAATACAATTTATAAAGTTACAGCCAAAGTACATGATCCCAAAAGAAGAGTAATGCACCTACTGTAGCAGCATGCAAAGGTGTAATTAACACGAAGCTTTATAGTTTATATACTTCATAGCTTTATAGTTCGATATATAATTAAATTCATTTTAATGAAAATGGCACTAAACAAAACTCATAATAAGTGGCATGTGCAAGTGCAGTTTGTACGCTAGAAGGCATCCCATTTGAAAATATATTTGATTACCCTTAAGGCTGTGCAGTGAGTTTTGTATGCATTGATGTACCCATGTTGTTTTGTTACTTTTAAATGGTAAAATGTCATTCCATAGATGACTTCTGTTATCTGACCCATTTTCTGTTTTTTAATAATTTAAATGGCTCTAATATGTAAACGGATTTAATTTCTGCTTTTCATTTAAATTACCCCCAAAGACATTATAGTAGATCAAATGGCAGTTTTCTTTGACAGGTAATTATGTTAATACCTTGTAATTATATTTGATGTTATTAATATTTTTGGCCATTTTTAACAATTGCTTTACACTAATTATCTGATTGGACATTGCTCTCCTTAGGAAACATATTTGACTACATTCTCCTAGAATCGCATTTGCTATGAAATATGTGAGCACAGGGTTCAGAACGGAGCCTAAAGTTTTATTTATTTATTTATTTTAATAAGTGTCACTTTTGGCTGTGCTAAAACCAATGTGTGTGATAATTGCAGGAAGAATTTAGCCATACTGTTTTACAGCCGCTATGTTTTTTATAGCTGCCCAGTAAGGTGTTAAATACCGTGCTTAACAACTGGGTGCAAATACATCCATTAGATTCTCCACATGTTACTGAAATCCACCCTATGTCTCCTTTTTTGAGGCAGTAGGGTGGCTCACACCTCCAGGGTTGTGAGTTCAAATCCCACCTGTGTGTGAGTGTGTGGGGTTTGCATGTTCTCCCTGTGTGTGGGGAGGGTTTCCTCCTCCAGTCGAAGACCTGCAGGTTTGTTGTATTAAAATGAGTAACGGAAACTTATATAATTTTACATTGAAAGAAATGTATTATCAAATACATTTACATTCAATTCAGATATTTCAATTAGAAATTTCAAAAGATTTCAGTTAGTCCTTTGGATACAGTTCTTGCTGCCACCCATATCCACTGCTGAAGGGTCTGAAAACGCAGGCTATTGATGTAGCCAGAATCTTGTCATTGACAGGAGCCTAGCCAAGTTCCTAATAAAATGCCCAGCACTGATACCATTTTCCACTCTTCCACAGTTGGTTTGTTTCAGTCAGGAGAATGTAACTATTATACACTTCAAAAGTTTTGTGGAAAATCACTAGAGGCCAACAAGCAGTCATGCACTAGAGGCCGTATTTTGCTGTCACCTTATCAGAAACGCTGGCCTTTCCTTTGGTGGAATTGTGGGCCAGAATGATTTGTGGCCTATCTGGTGCTGTGGCCGCTGATGCATCGTTGTGCGTCGCGTTCATAACAAGGATGTTCTTATTCCTTTTGGGCTAGTGCGATGTAACAATATCACTCTCAAAGAAAGGAGATATTGAGTGATTCACAAAGCTCATCTGCCTCTTTAGATGCTCATTGTACAGGTTCAGCTTATTTTTCTTCACTCTTTCCAGCGCAATGCCTCTTTTGTGGCTCCGTTTGAGAGTGGTAGCGTGTGCAGACGTTTCATGTTATGCTATGTTACCTTACACTGTGTTATGTTATGACCTTGTGCATCGTGCGTCTCTTAATTGCACTCAGATGCTTGCCCAGATGGTCTTTCAGTAAAGACCTGCATATTCTGCAGATAGTTACATTTTTCATGACATGCTACACAAATTTTTATGGCATATTTTGTGGGCTTATATGTTCATTGCTGCCTGAAGAGACAGCATCTTCTGAATGTAACGTGAGTACTACGATTGTACTTGAGAGGCAATATCTCTACCCATTTATGGCATGCATCTCTAACAGTCGCAATCTTTGTCTTTTTTCACATCAAACAGATTGTATATCACAAAAACTCTTTTAAAAATTATGTGGCATGATTCCTGGGGCATGGTGATGGGTACAATTTGCCATTCACTCTCTGTTCTCCACAAAGTATCAGTGTATTTTTCCTTTATTTATAAATCCTGCTTGATGTCGACAAACCTATGCATGTATGTATGTAATTTTATCTAATTAGATAGACTTACATACATCTCTGCATCAAGTTGGTAATGTTCAGGATAATCTGCAGAATTAAAATACTGAATGTATGTAATGAATTTGAGTGGCCGCAGATCTTCCAGGCCTAGAGCCATTATGATTATTCCGGCAGTTGACAGCCTGCCATCTCTTTGCTTTGTTGATGCAGACGGTTCTGTATTTCCATCTTTAGATTTCCATATCCCTTCATATGAAGATGGCTCTGTTATTCTGTTCTGTTGGTTTGACGAAGACACAAGCATAGCAGATTGCCCAATCGAATCACCAGAAGGAAATAAACAATCCAGGGAAGATGATCAGAATCTTCCACCAATCAGAACCTGCAATGTCACTCATTTCACTGCCCTTTCAGATCTTCAAGGGTGGAGTATTAGCAGTTTCTGATGAAAGTTAAACACATGATATCAGCACATTGCTTTTATAAAAGTATGCAATTTTATTTCAGGCTTTTGTTTATTCTTTTCCTTAATGAAAATCTTTTGAGGTGCCAATGTTTTATTTTTCGAATTAGTTTTAGTATGCTTTTGATATTAATAAACAAACACTGTCACAAATGCTCCTTCTACTGCATTTGTATTTTGCAAAATAATAAAAACTACAGAACATTAATAAACACATGTAAACTGATGAATGCAGAACATTTCATGAAAGACACTTGACATAATGACATAATTCATTTCAATGCATTTAGTCAGGGACAATGGAGAAACACTGTAGAAACAAACCTTGAAGAAAATTCTCGATCTGGGAAATATATTATGTATGTCCATGGTTAAATTGTTGGTAATTGTTGTCAAGATTAAAAGTGGAGCTGTGTCCCATGTGAATATTTGGACTGAACTGCAATGTATTTTATACGCAATTAAGGCCATATGAAGTGTATATTTGGTATATTTAGTAACTTGCATTTTCAGTCATTTAAATGGATATCAGATTGTGCTTGTTGCCTATTTATTCCAGTACAATACAAAGAAACCTTTTGATCTTCCAAAAGAAATAAAAATAAAGAAGATGCTTCAGACTTGGTGCTCCTTTAGTCTGTGAAATGTTGGAATTAAAAAGAGGCCAGCTGTGGACTTTCTTTGTAGTACATCAACTGTCTGTCTACTGCGATTAATAGTGGTTTTCAAAAACGAAGAGAATACATTTTAATCATCCCACATAAACTGAGGCTGTTTTACACATGCAAAGTACAGCTTATATTTTTACAATGAAATTGTCAGAGGTTGGCCAACAGCCTTACTATACAGTTCCAGGATGTTGTTTTAGCCATGTTGGCTTTTAAAGTGAACACGATGAAGAATATCTATGGCGTGAAATATATTTCTGTGAAGTTGATTCCATCGCACTGCACTTTGCTGTACTTGCATAAGGATGCACACTGGAAAAAATATCTGCTCTCTCACAAACATAGTATTAAACTTTTGTAGCTTTCCCATACCGTTTAAAAAGATGAAAACAGAATCTTTTACATTAAACACACAACACTCTTTTAACATCCCCCAGCACCGCACAGTGTCCTTATGAATGCATTACTGCCATATATTTTAACAAGCAATTTTCAATATTCTACTGCATACTTACTTGAGACTATACTTGTTTAGCTTTTAGCTCCCCTTCACCTGAGGCCCTTTGCTCATATGGTGGAAGAGAGAATATCTGTATAAAAAGAAACGCCCAAAGAGTTCCGTGAGTTTCAGCTTTTACTTTAAGCCCCTGCTGTGAAGAAGATTCATGTTCCTTAACAGCCAAAACACCAGCATGAATAAGTGAAGCTTTTGTCCCCTGGCTCAAATGCAATAAAGCAATGGAACCTTATGAAGGACAGTGTCGTGCAAGGGGGCAGCCCACGGCTGAACGAATGCATTGGCAGAGAGCAAAGTGGCTGTCTCTAATGCCTGAAAGGGAAGAACTGGCTTGCGACTCAGTGTTGGGCCAACCATTAGGTGACATGGGGCGCCATCATCTGAGGCGCCATCATCCGACTTAGCAATTACCGCCAACACCCCACCCCCGACAAACCTCGGGGGGGGGGGGGTGCGTCAGCAGTGAAGCTTGCCTAAGGCTTCACATGGGCTCCAACTGGCATTGGTGGGACTTGACTCAGGGAGACAGGGATAGTGTCAGGGAAACTTGGAAACCTATCCATGGAGAGGATTAATCTCCAGACTCATGTTTTGAGTGATGGTTATAGGGTGTTAACAATAACCAGAAGAGTAAAAATAGAAAGTCATACTATCATGCCCTTAGGGAACATTGTGAAAGTCAAATATAATTGTTTTCAGATCAAACAAGCTGAAGACCTGCCTTTTAAAACATTAATTTTAAACTACCTAATATATATGCATTGCGATTTTTAAAATGTAATCCAGTCTTGGAAGAATCAAAGCCCCATTAAAGAATAAATTACCACCCAAAAAAATTATTTTGGCTCAAACTTTATACACAATTAAAGAAGGAAGCCAGCTACTGGTCCTTTGGGACTCCAGGAACAGCTGTGCTCAGATATTTCGGAATTGAGTTTCAGTATTAACATACTTACAGGTCAGCCTCTGTTGCATTTGTGTGCTTTGTCCTTTGGTGGAGATCAGCCTGTTCCATGCAGGCTTATTCTTTCGATAGGAGAGGTTCCACAGAGCCAAATCAGCAGTTTAAAAAAATGGTTTCCGACTTGGCTTTTCAAAATGACTTTTGCTTAATTTGCAGAAATAGCTCACTTGAGGCAGCTTGAAAAGTACCTTCTGCTGAACACTTAAATATATTAGAAAATCAGAAGTGTAACCTAAATACACTGTTTTATTTTTCAGTTACCAGACTTGAACGATTTTGTGATTTGTTGTGATTCACTTATATTTTTGGAGTTTACTTATATTGAGGCAAATTTTGATTAGCACTTTGGTTTGAAACCTGAAATGCACACTGTGGCTCTCTTAAATCTTCCTCACTCCCCTGCATATATTTGTTTTTGGAAAAAATATTTTAAAGACAAAAGTATTTAACCAACCTGACTGAACATCCACATATAGCGCTACTTATTAATAGTGTTGTAAAGGTTGATATTTGTAAATATTGATACCAGAGGTAGAGATCCAAGGACTACAAATCCAGACTAAGATTTTGTTTCAACCAACCAATTGAGTATAAAGAGTCACAGTCACAGAGTACTCAACTGAGTTGAAACAAAATCTTGGATTTTGTACTCTATGGACCTGTAATCTCCACCTCTGATTGATACATTGTGATCAATCAATTATTAAGGTGGCTTCTGAACTGCATTGATGTAGATGCAGAAAATAGCAGCGCGGGCATACAAATTTCCAAAACTTCAAGTGACAGGCGAAAGGTTATTAATAATTCATAAATGATGGGGAATACATATGCTTTTGGGATCGGGCCACCACCACAAGCACTTTCTCATTAAGATGATAACTCAAAAAGTATTTGACGGATCTTTTTCAAACTTTGTGAAGGCATTGTAAACTGATGGTGAACTGCAACTGGTTACATTCTGAGACAGATTGCCCCAACATTGAAGCAGAGCTGCATAGTAATAGCAAAGAAATGGACATTTTTGACACTTGATCCTGTTAAAATGATACTGTAGCTGAAAAATTGTTTGAAGGATCGTTTTCAAACTTTGTAGATACATTGTATGGCTGAAAAACTGGAACTGATAAAATTTTGAGACAACTTACCCCATAGTTGAAGCAATGACACTTAGGGGCAGCAAATGGAAGGATAAAAGTAGATGACATTGGACCTTCAGAATGTGACAAGTCAAAAAGTATGTGATGGCTCTTATTATTCGCCATTTTGGTCTTTTTCAAATGTTACCAACACATTATATGGGAGAATATCTAGACCTACCTCAGATTCTGAGGTAAATCGCATGAAGGGTGCTTAATGACAGCAGAGGGAAGGGTGACTTAAGATAAAATGCTTGACCTGGGTGAACAGGATAACTCTATTTGATCCTTTATGGTTCTTCATACCACTTCACAAAAACATAATGTGGATGAAAACCTACATCTGAAAATGTAAACCTGATACACCTAAGACAAATCTCCGCAAAACTGAAAAGCAGCAATAGGTGGAATTAAATGACGGAAACAGCAGTGATAGGTGGCAGCATAGGGCATAAATGGAGCCTTTTACTGCCATTTTGTGATCAGAGTGATGTGAAATGAACTTTTCCAAACTTTGCATGAACATTGTACTGGTCAGTGATTCTCAAACCGCACAAGATGATTTTCTGAACAGTGTACATTTTTTTCCCTTTTTGTCGCCACCCCCCACTTCGCAGATTTTATTGCCAGCAATCCAGTGGCCTGCACAATGTATTGTGAGGCACTTGTCATAAGTTATTGTGGGGGGAATTAATTAAATATAGTTTAAATAAGGATGGTTTGGACGGCACTACAGCAATATTTTCATTATACTGCGGTATACCCCAAATCATTTCATTTTCATTTCATTGCAGTTGGGCTTCTAATAAAGATTTTTGGAGTGGTGGTGAGAGTGAGTAGGGTAGTGTTGGGTGGTAATAGAGTAATATTTTTGGTTTATGGTTTGCCCCCCACCCCCATGTATGAAAGGAGTGATGACATGAAAAATTAGACACTGCCCAAGCCTACTGTGGAGGTGGAGGGGGGTGAAGAGTGACAGGGCTGTCCAAGGAATGCATCATTGGCATTTTTTGTTTCCATTTGCATGCATGCTCATCATAAGAAGTCTAAATGTACTGTTATGTTCCATGAAATGCTGATCCTAAGGCAAATGAGAAATATACAATATTGAAAAATATAAATAATATAAATGACATTTTATGAGATGGACATTAAGACATTCTACTTTTTTGTATTCCGTGAATAGTGTGTGATTAAGTTCCTGTGGTCACATTTGTCATATTTTTGATCGACGTTAACAAAGGTCTAAATTTAGGTAATCAATAACATAATTGAATAATCGATTAATCAAATCAAATCATGGTATAAATTGAAAATTTCTGATGTATCGAATCATTTCCTAAATAATCATAATCAAATTGAATCTCCTTAGGAGCAACAATTTTCACCCCTAATTAATAGTATTCCAGAACTCATACTGCACAAAATACTTTTCTGTGTGTAGAAGCACTGACCAGACTGTAATAATAAAATTAGTAGCTTCCTTCTCTGAAGTCATTATTTATAAGATATAGAAATAAGTTATAACTGAGCATTTTCAAGCTCCTTAGTAAAAGGTGTTTAAAAATAAAAAGAAAAAACCCTTTGTGAAATAGGAGTAAGATATCTTTATAACATTTCTAAGCTTGATTGTAAGTGAATCTTTTTTATTTACTAATATATTATTAAATGATTTGTCACCATTTACCTGATCAGCACACACATTTTAAAATAGTGGATTGATGGGTGATAAATAAATTCATAATAGCAAATATTAGTGTTTATTTCTAGCAGTTTATTTCCTCAGCATACAATATTTTGTGAGTACAGAATTTTCTTTTAAGTTAACACCTCCTCAAAAAGCTATTTAATGTATTTTATGGGCATTTAATTTGTTCCTGCACTGATTAAAGTGGTAGGTTTCAAGGGATATAAATATCACTGTCAGTTTTTGCCTGCACCTAATTGATTAATTGGGTTTTAGAGGTATGATTAACTGGAATGACTGCTGCAACAGAAAGATTGTAAATGTTACGGTATAAATCGAAACTTGCATGTCGGAGGAGGATCAAAAAGCATGTGAGAAACAGGAAAAGGTAAATCCAGCTGGAAAATTGAGTGAAAAAATGAAAGTGAAGTGCGCTTCATGCTTACCTTCAGTGAAGCAATGGGTGACTGCTTCTTCACCAGAGTTGTGGCTTGGATGTGATTTTCATTCATGCAGATTTCTCACAGCTGGTTCATATCACTATTTATTCAAACTGTTGCCATCCAGTAGTAGGTGCAGTCTACAGTACCAGACTTAAGAACATTTTTCACACCAACATGGTATCCAGGCTGAACCAGGCACTAAAGGACTCGCACTGGGGGCTCTCAACCCCCTGCACACGCCACACCACCACATACCATCCATACCCATTGTACTTTGCATGTATTTTTTGAGTATTCTATGCATTTTATATAGTGTTACATGTGACATGCCCTGTCCTGTGTTTTGTCTGTACCACTCAGGGAGCTGCTGTCCCAATCTCACTGTACTGTCATGTACAATGGCAATAATGAATTGAATCTGAATCGTCTCACTGACAACAGTAATATGGCCTTCTGTATACAGTTCCAGTCAAACGTTTGGACACACCTACCCATAAAAGGTTTATATGTACTATTCTGTACATTTTTCAATAATTATAGACATCAGATCTATAAAATAACATACATGGAATTATGCTTTAACCAAAGAAGCATTAAAAAAATAACTTTTAGGACTGGCAGACCCAACATTCTCTTGTACACCAGTTCCATTAGGTGGCCTCCTTGGATGCTTTTTCAGCTGTCATGAAGGAGGTCCCACATACCTCATATATGCTGAGCAATCATTGGCCACTTTTCCTTCACTCCCTGGTCCTCTGAAACCATTCCTCCTGTGTTTAGGTCAGGTGGCCAGTCTTGTGGTGCTCAGCTTTGTTGGCGGCTTGGTGTGTCCCAACTTTGACTGGTACTGCATATATACGGAGAGAAAAGGAAAGAACCCCTTTGGGCGAGTGGGTCTTGTTTTTATAATTAAACTGAGCATAGGTGCTAAGCAGACTTAGGGTGCATCTCCTGGGCTCACAGTGCAGCTGCACTTGGCAGCTATTTACATCCACTGTTTAATCCTGACAGGTGTCACCAACAAGTCTGTGGCCACCCACCACGTTAACATCTACACCAGTGCCCGAGAAGGGAAAGGCAGTAATGGTTGAGGTTTCGTAGCTTGAGCGGTCTCTGTGTTTCTACCAAAGTTGATTTTCAAGAGCACAGTTGAGTATGATGTAGAAGAAGAGAAGGTCTGAGGAGCTGCTCATAAAAGCATGATAAATGTAAAGCATTACAGCCCTGACTGGCCCTTTCTGCCTAGGGAAAATGGATCATTTAATAAACCAATAATGTTATTAAAGTGGCTGTTTAAAATGTGGAAGAAGATGGGGGGGGGAATTAAATATTTTAAATGGTTAATTGCTGTTGCTTTAAATAACGTAATTTACTTATTATTATTGTTCTTATTATTATTATTATTTGTTGATTTTGTTATTGTTATTCTTGTTGTAACAATTCTGTTGTTCCTATTAAAAAAAAGTGCATAATTCTGAAGTAGCTATACAAAAATCTCTGCAGTACAAAGCTTTAATGTTTTCTACTGAGAGCCGAGGCTGTTTATGAGGCGTGTGTTCCACAAAGTGCTGCTGCCACTGCCAAATATCATTTGGCATCTCACCACATGGATCCATTTCAGATTAAAGTCATGCTGATGCAGATGCACGGTAGTACAGTCACCCAAGACCATGCTGCTCACATTAGTAGATGTGCTTTGTATCAATCCCACAATTGATCATCAGCAGTTAACGAACCAAGGGCTCTCAAGGCAGGCTCTGAGGGGCTCAGAAATGATGACACTATAATGATCTATAATGAATCTTTTTCTTCCCAGCAATATGGAGAATGGGTATCTCCCCAGTTTTACAAGTATTCTATATTTTATATTTAAAAATACCCAAACTGTTGGTCAGAAAGCAAAGAAAATCAAAAATTAGCAAAAATATTTCCCTGGTAATATAAATGGATTCCATAGCTTTCTTAAATGTTTAAACATATTTGGCTGTTGAACTTTAAATTGAAATACTGTAGGACTGTTATAGCTACAAAACATAGTGCATAAGAGTGTTTGTGTAAATAAATAGAACGGATCAGATTCCAAGTATAAGTCAAGTGGTTTGGCTTTTAATGCATAACATGCATCATTCTAAATGGATGTGTGTACTGCCTTTCAGATTAAATTTGCACTCAAGGAACGAATAGCTACCATCCATTTTGAATTCACTAATTAGATCCTGCTTTTCACTGGAAACTGGATTCTGAATGTGAATTTCAACCAGAGTTTTATGGAGTGAAAAAGACAGTATATTTGATATGTATCTTCATCTGTAATTTAATTCTGCTTTAATACTCGGTGCAAAGTAAAGTATTTTTTCCTCATAGACTGTGGTCAGATAATTGCTAATTATTTATCCTCTGATATTTTTATCCTTTTATTATAATTAGTCCAGTCTCTGAACTAGAACTGGATTGTACTCTCATGACACTAGTGTGGACAATTAAAATATTAAGATTGTTTAACATTGCACATATTTACAGTTTTACAAGGGTTAGACTAAGGAAAACAATAATTTTATTAATTTGACCCATTAACTACAGTAGGTGCAAAAAAATGGCATTTTTTATAACATAATGCTTCGCATGGTTTATATTAGTTTGTGCATCATGTACAATTAATTATAAATGTCATTGTAAAAATAATCAAAAATGGCTCTTAGCTGTAAAATGTGGGAATTAATGAAAATACCCTCCCACTTTCTTGTATTAGTAATTTGTTATTATTTGACAAATGACGTCTTTTGATGGTTTCTGGTTAGTGAAATGAAAAAAACTTTAAAGAGTATGACCACTTCCAGATGATAGCTGAAGATGCTTTAGTTATTATTGATGATCAATAAGTATTTAGACTGGGTGGGTTATTTATAAATTTTAATGCAAAAAAAATCATGTTTTATAGACAAACTGTTATATTGTATAATTAAAATGATACATTTATTTCATAACATTTCTATGTATTACGCCTGCCTGATATTTATTGCCATTAAACTGCTTCAGAATTGAATCCATATTTCAAGAACGAAAAGCATTTTGTGCCACTTGAGGCTTCCGTTATCCATCTATATTTGCATCACTTCTCTCGGCGGTTTCATCTCATCTCATCTTTGCACCTCTTGTCCTGGTGAGGGTCACAGCGGTATCATCCTGAGCAGGTTACACCAGACCTCTCTGTCCTGAGACTTCAACTCATTTTAACTTGATCCATAAACACTCTGTTGTCTTCAGGCTGAGGTTCTGCTAGGGCTTCCCTGAACAGGTCTGGCAGAAGCCAGACAAACTATGAAACAAAGACCCCCAATGAGATATACCAAGAGGAACCAGAGTTCCCAAACCCAGGATAGGGTCACCAGGGCCAGAAGGTTTGCTGGTGAGCCTCTGGCAGCCAAGTCACCCACGTAACCTGGTGGAACTCTGCCTGAAATGGCTACAGGGGGCTGTGCTGTGGGTTCACCACCCACAAGGGGAGAGGGGGGTGCAGTAGTATTTTGGTTGTAAGCACGAAGCAAGAAAGGACTCAGATGGATTAGATAGCATGTTTAAATGCAAAAAAATCCATAACAAAAAAAGTTTCCATGCTGTCATAAGTTTTTGGTAAAGAATATAGTGTTTGGTCATCAGATTGTGACATCTATCCACACGCAGTGGTTTATCTCATTTGTCTTGCAAATAGTACTTTGTTAGCCAGATGTAAGTAAAAAAATATTGACTTTTATGAATAGATATTGGGTAGCGCTTTACATTAAATGCACCTTCATAATGCATTCATTATGCATTCATAGAACATTCAGTGCACCTTCATAATGCATTCATAGAACATTCATAAGCTGCATGCAAGTACACCTTAACATCTTAACACCACTTAACAGCTTTAATATATATTAATAACAAACATTACATGATTATACAATTATGATGTTTGTTATTATATAATGTTTGTTATTAATGTTTGTATTGTATATTACAGCTGTTAAGGGATGTTATGATGTTAAGGCATACAAACATGATGTTTATGAGTGTTTTATGAATACTTCATTTTATGATGCAATATAAAAGCATTATGAAGGTGCACTTAATGTAAAACATTACCAGATATTGTTCATAAACAGGGTGTTTTGCTGCTTGTAGCCCACAAAACGTTGTAGCTCTTTCAGGGAAGTCTGAATAAGCCATGGAGTGACACACAGTGCCCTCACACCTCCAGCGTTTGTGGGTTCCATTCCCACCCACCGCTCTGTATGTGTGGAGCTTGCGTGTCCCTCCCCCGTTTTTACTCTGGTTTCCTCCCACAATCCAAAAGCACGTAGTTAGGTGAGCCAGTGCCTGAGCTGTTCACAGTGTGTGGTTCTGTGTGAGTATGTGCTGTTATGTACCAGATGACCCCAGCCCTGTTGTCTCTCCATCCTGGGATAGGTTCCAGGCTGGATGTATCAAATGCTGGTCAAATAAATGTTTAATGGATACTAGTAAATTGCAGTATAGTATATTTAATGGATAATAGTATATTAGAGATAACAAAATGTAACATATGAGTGATACATGCCAGACACTTCTTCAAAGGTAAATTTATATGATTTTATGTTATGGTTTATAGCAAGATAAAGATCAACAAACAAAAAGTAAAATTAAATTAAAGACCATATAAAGGATATGGGGAAAAATACAGAAAAAACAAAAATGATATCATTCAACCAAGATATCAGATTTACACCTTAGTGTATGTAAACCAGGCATCAGCTGATGCATTTTCTGTGTAAAACAAAT
The DNA here is from genome assembly GCA_026777045.1 of Hyperopisus bebe. Classification (NCBI taxonomy): domain Eukaryota; kingdom Metazoa; phylum Chordata; class Actinopteri; order Osteoglossiformes; family Mormyridae; genus Hyperopisus; species Hyperopisus bebe. The sequence continues at coordinate 22,168,331 of JAODJW010000094.1, forward strand.
AAAGGAAAGCAGACATATGTAACCTTTACCAAACATAGGCCATGTCTGATTTAATAGCTGAACTTAATGGGTGTTCAAGAAAACAGATTGAATTTCATTTAAAAGTGTAGCAACATTAATCATTTTTTACATTAAATATAATGCCGCACCCCAGTGTCATCCTGCAGGAAATTGTTTTCATTAGAATTTAACAAGGAGATCAGAACAGCTTTCTACACAAATGTTATGACGTGATAATTATAAACCATCAACAATCTCTAATATGATACAATTCTTCATGCACAAAGCAATAGTGCAGATTTTTTTACTATACTTAAAAAACTCCCACCCACATACACAGTATATTTGTGTGTGTGTGTGTGTGTGTGTGTGTGTGTGTTTGTGTGTAGACTTTGAGCACTCACAGAAAGAGTATTATATTAGTAGATAAATTAACATTTCAACATAGTCAAGTAACTACCAACCTTAATTGGGTATGTGAACTGTAAAATACATTAATAGATTAAATAACTGTGAAATAAATATAGCAGTAACACTGAAGTGCAGTGGGCCATGAATAATATAGAACATTTCTTGACAGTGTGTAATTGCTATGTATAAATAAGCAAAAAAGCTTGCAGAAATGTGTATATTTGAGAGATAAGTTTATTAATTAGCCTAACAAAATCTGTGTATCTGTTTATACAAGCATTGGAAAGACCTTTGTTTTTTTTACCTAATTAAAGGATAGCTACTGAGAAAAGTCAGTATTATAAAGTGCCCTGTATTTGCTGTTTTCTGTTTACAGTGGAAAAATCAATGTGTATGTAATGGCAAGCGAAAACTCAGCACAGTGACAGCAGATAAGTAGACATACAGTGCTTTAATTGGCACTAATAAGATAACAACATCTGAAGAGTTCAGGCAACTCTGCTTTCAAAATATAATGGCTGCAGGCAAACTAAGAAATGTGTGCTTCCCACGATGACACAAATGGATTTAGACTTTAACTTAAAAAATACACAACTTTTAGAATTTGATAAGTAACTGCATTGATTCTTGAAGTGGTATTATCTGTGTTTTTGATTGGAAACAACAGTTATCAGGCATGATATTGACACGTCAAGGCATGTATACGTAAGAAGTGGGATATCACTGGATGACAAAAAGCCCAGTGGACAAGTACTTTAACCTGAATGCAGTTCATTGTTATTAGACAGTGGATTGGTTAATGGGCATTTATGATGTCCAAATAGTACAAAACCCCGATGTCCCTGAATGGGATAATTGGTTGAAAGATATATATATGATTCTTAGAGAGAGAAGGTTTTGTGGTGAGATGAAGTATTAAACTACCGATAAAATGTTCAATTATATCATTCTAGCCCCTGTGTCAGGTGGATCTGTTTCTGTCCATTTGGAATTTTTTTTTTAGGTCACCTGGCTTGTCGTTGAGGTGGATTTCTGGATCAAGGTATGTACAGTAGCTGAACACCATGGCAGTGAGGTGACATAGCCAGCTCCAGTGAAAAATCTCATACGGGTGGGATGGAGATTAGAGCCAAATGGAAACAGGGGTCGGGGGAAAAGGACAAGAGATTAATTTGGGAATGGGAGTGGAGGGAAGGCAGATATTCCAAAGCTGCTTCGTGTGGCTGAGGACTGGGGGTGAGCAGGCTTGTCACTCACCCACTCCCCACTATTTTATGCCTCATTTGTGTATTTGTGTTTATTGCACTGCCGACCTCTCACTTTGCTTTTTGTTGTTGCTGTTAAATGATCTACTTCCGGCTTAAGCGGGGCCAGACACTGTCAGCGCCTGACCAGACCTGTTTATCTAACACTCTGGGCAAGTGTATGTACTGAGAAGCGCTGCTGTGGAACATTTTATCTCATGTTAATCTGTCTGTCAATTAAAATATGTGCAAATCATTATATACATCAGCATATACACCACTTAGAAATACAGAAATGTGCAGACAGCTTTAATGGCAAATAATGGGAATCTGATAATTCATCCATCTATTTTCTGTAACCACTCTTCGGGGTCCAGAGCCTATCCCAGAGACTAGACTAAGGCAGGGAACAATCCAGGCTGGGGTGCTAACCCATCACCGGGCACAGTCACACATCATTCACTCACACATGCACACCTAGAGTATAATAATGGCACAATTCATAGAAAAATATTGATCAAGAACCCTGATTAGGAACTTGTTTGGCTTGGCGTTTAAATGAACATATCAGGTTTCTGTTTTGCTTCTTTCTGCGTTCTGAGTTTGCTTTACTTTATTAAGTTATGTCAATTTCCTGGCTACATCAATCAGATTTTTGTCCTCATGCCAAGGATACCCTGATATCAGTCTCCTTCATCGTTACCTTGGTTACCATGACGAGTGGATGAAGGTTTTCAGCAGAAGCCTTCCCCACAAGACTGTCTTGTTTGGCAACTGTGAGGCTTATTTTTCAAACAGCCGCTGATTCCAAGGCCACTGCTGTACTTTTCTTTGGCTTTCGCTCTTCTCTGCTATCATTTATAGGAAAATTACAGAAATCATATGCATTTATAGAACTGTATAAATTCATATTTCTATTTTTAGCTATTTTAGTTGTGAAAAAAATTAATGATGGACTAATGAAATTTGTGCACCTGTGCAGGAGTACAGGGCCTAAAAATGGCTTCAGGAATATTTATTAGGCAATTTAATGTCAGAGAGACCACAATGTTAATAGAAATATAAATAATAAATTATTGCTAATTATGTTTTTGAACGTACTGGAAAGCAAAACTAAAAAAACCAAAAGTGTATGCCTTGCTCATCGAACCATGTCAGCGTAAATGTTCTAACAGAAAAGGTGCATTTTTGAGCCTTTCAACCATTGGTTAATATTTAAACTTATTGTTATGCATCTATGGCAAAAAGTGCATTTTTCCCTATTAAAATTACCCTCCACTCCATGTATTTTTATGTCTTAGTTAAATATTATAACCAGGAATTGTATTTGTGTGGATATACATTTTAAATGGTCATGAAAATCACAATAAAAATGGTTAATAAAAAATCATCTTCACCATACTCATTCCTGGTTAATTTGCAGATATAATAGAGCAAAGGAAATAATTCAGGAACAGTGGAGCTTGTTGAGCAGATAGCTACCACCCGATCAACCTCTGGTGTGACACACCTTTCATAATTTATTTGGTTGAGAAAATTAAATTAAGCCTTGTACATTTCTCCTCTCCACAGTCCACATCCTTTGAGAACAGTGGGCCATGAATAAATTAAATCCCGAGGTGTTTTTCCTTTGTCTTTTAATAGAACTAATTCATTTTCAGAATTTTCCCAGTTGTTCTTTGATTTTACAATGTAACTCATTGAAATTAAAAACCGTTCACATTGTTGAAATTTTTATTTAAAAGGAACGGCTAATGAGCTCACATGAAAGCTGCTGTTTATTTAAGCTTATGCCACAACTAGCATTTTTAAGCATTTTTAATATGTTCACATTTTCCTTGTTTGCAAGGAGCCACATAGCAAGAGCGAAGTGGCTTCATATTTTTGAGTGGTTACCTGTGTTTGCATGGTCTTCCTCCCTTGCTCTTAAACCATGTTAATAGGTATGCCTTGTGATTTTTCCCTGTGACTGGCTGCACTCATGCTGTGCCACCATGTTGTATAAACAGCAAAGGAAAATGGTCAGTGTAATAAGCGGACATTCAAAATGTTCTTGATGGATTCAACCATGTTTAATAGCACTGACTCACAATCAGCTAGTTGAGTCTGTACAGTGACGTTCTCCCAGGAATTGAAAAGAAGAGGAAGGTCATTGGTCAGGTCTAGATTAAAAGCTGTCTCTTATCCTATCTGTCTTAGTGCTGAAGAAAGTTGGTGATGCTTCTTAGACTTTGCAAAGTACAGGTTACCTTCTCGAAGACCCCAAGAACAAAAAGAATATAGGAATACAAAAGATCTGATCCAGCTTTTATTTCTTTCTGACATGTTGATAATGTCCCAAGGCAAAGTGAACCGTTTTCATGGCTTGCATTGCATTCTTTTATCTTTGTTTTGAAAACTGATAGTGAGATCTTGTCCCTCATATAAGTTTTAAAGCAATGGGCTGTTAGTGTACCAAGCTGCCTCAGATTGATACTCCTTCAAATGTTTTTCTTGCTAGCAAAAACCACAAGCCCTTTTTGCTAAAATAGACTGTTTTGTATTAACTGTGGTGGTACAGTGGCTCCCTGGAGAGCACTGCCACCTCATGTCTCTGAATCTGGGTATTCATCTTGCAAGTTCTCCACATGTTTCATGGGGTTTTCTCCTACAATCAAAAAACAAATGAACAAATGAAGTTGCCCGTACTGTGTGTGCCCTCACCCTATGATCGCCTGGCATCCCCTTTACGGTGTTACCAGAACAAGGCTCCCTGTGCGGATTAAGTGGCAGAAAGGATTATCTATGCTGTTGAGCACATAAATGGAAACACTGCTGTTTCAAGGGAAAAAGGCCAAAATACAGGGAATGGAACCTTTATTTGGCAAACGAGTGGCATTCTAAGAGGGGATAGAAATCAGTTATACTGAACTGTACAACAATGCATTAAGGAGTACAGGCAGTATACCAGTATACCAGTATTCCATTTTTTCCCACATAAGCTTCCATCTGCTGCCTGTCCTCTGGGACTAAGTGCAGTTGTTAGCAGACGTATCTCAGTTCTTTCCAAATTATCAGCTCTAAAAATACATTAAGACTTTGGGTAGGTATTAACTAATTAAAAGGTGTTTATTTTAACCAAAATAAAAACATATCAGAGCAGCGTAGTACAGCTACCAGTAGAAAAATGTACATTAGTTATTTTGTTTTGGTCAAACTCAGTGACTGAAAGGTTTGTACTAAAAACTGCCAATGAATTTGGGGGCCGACAATATGACCCAAGCTTTGCAGTTATTTGGTTGACGTCTTTGCTATATGCACATAACATTTACAAATATGCACTTTATAATAAACATTATTTCTGAAAATTTTCTTTTTAAATAAAACTGAACAATTATATACAACAACCTCTCAGAAGATACAAAATTAAATCAAATGCATCCACTGGGCTGATGAATTATTCTTCACCTGCTTTTAGCTGACATTGTCCACTGGATCTTTCTTTTAAATGAGAAATAGGCTGAGTTTTTAGTCCCAAGAAATCAAACCAACCACATTACAATCAGAATATTTTGCTGAATTTTATGCTGTTGAGTTTGTCAGTGGGGGGAGGGGGGATGAGAAATGGTGTAGTGGAGGTTCACAGGTTCACTCAGGAGGGTCCCTACATCCCTGGTTGAGCTGTACCAGTACACGTGTCCATTGTGAGTTGTTCAGTTACATTATTTTTGTTTCAGCACGCATAATGAAATTAATGAATAGATTTGTTGACACAGATGGAACCTAAATTGACAAGTTGATGTCCACCATGGAAAACATTAGGCCTATGCTAATTGTGGCTGTCAGTCGGTTACAACAGAAGTGGAAAGTTCAGGTGCAGAAAGTAAAAGTCCAGACCAAGATTTTGTTTCAACCCACCAACTGAGTATAAATAATCACAGTCACATAAGAACATAAGAAATTTACAAACAAGAGGAGGCCATTCGGCCCATCAAGCTTGTTTGGGGAGAACTTAACTAATAGTTCAGTGTTGTTAAAATCTTATCTAGCTCTGATTTAAAGGAACCCAGGGTTTTATCTTGTGCTACACTAGCAGGAAGACTATTCCTTACTCTAAGTACATGCTGTGTAAAGAAGCGTTTTCTCAAATTCAGTTTAAAATGTTCTCCCACTAATTTCCACCTATGACCACGAGTTCTAGTATTTTAACTAATATTAAAGTAGCTATTTGGCTGAACAGCATCCAGACCTGTTAGAATCTTACACAGGTTAATCAACTGATGGGTTAAAACACACCTCTGGTTACAGCTAAAGAAATTGCACCAAACCATGAACCCAAAACTGAAACACTTTGCTACACCCATATATATATATATATATATATATCTATATATATATATATATATG
>JAODJW010000094.1:22174471-22197315 GCA_026777045.1 Hyperopisus bebe
CTCATATATATATATATATATATATATATATATATATATATATATGGGTGTAGCAAAAATGCGGTTTTAGGTTCATGGTTCGGTGCAATTTCTTTCTATATATATTTTAACTATATATATATATATATATAGTTATTTACTTAACCCAATCTATAACAATATCAATGATCTGTAGTCTATTTTGCTTTGTTACATCCACAGCACAGTTTCTTCATTAAATTCCACACAATTCATCAGTTGCTTCCAAATTTACTGTCAGGACTACTAATGGTTTCTGAATGTCAGTTTGAGATCTTCCCTGGACCCTGTCATTCTTCATATGTCACATTTGTCTGTCCTGACTGGTAATAAGGCATGTTTTGCTTCTCTGGATCACATTTTCTTACCCGAACACACCTGTGCTTTAGAGCATGCTACAGTCATTTGTAACATTAGGCAAGGAAAATGAGGTGTCAAGGTTGTGCTAAACAGCTAAGTTCTAATTATGCTAGAAATTCTGATTGTTTGTCTGTACCTTAATGTCTTGTATATAAACTTAGAATCGCTGTCAGATTTATTTTCATTAATATGTCTAAAATGTGAATTCTTTTCAATAGAGCAACAGTGAATGCATTTTAATTACACTGACATTTGAAAAGCACATTTTGATTTCTTTATTTTATTTTTCTCTTCTTAATAGATATTAACTAAATGAAATCATGGCTTGGAATATGATTGTGCAGTGCTCTCATATTGAAATAAATTTTAAGAATACAATTGTGCTCCAATAGCAACTGATGTGAGCAAGGTAATATTATGGTAATTCATTGCAGCCTTGACCTTTTGCATGTGCAGAGGGGGGATGGCGTCTAGTAAAGTGTCGTTTGTTTTGGCTTCGACTTTGTAAGTGGAAATCTGTCCATCCATCCAACATTCTTTGAACTACTCAACCCTGTGCAGGGTTATGGGAAAGCCTGCAGAACATGGCAAAAAAGCTGGGGTATCAGCCCATACATTATGGATAAGTGGAGGTAGGATTTAACGTTAGATAGATGGATGGAAGGATGGATGGAACAATTAAGTTATTTTAGCATATGTCTGTCCTAATTACTATATTTTACTAATAAAACTTAAATAATCTATAATATATCCTATAAATGATATTAATGTAAAGAATTTTGAAAAAATCCCTACTAATTAAACCTTAAGTTTAATTATATGAATTACTACTTACAAAATTACACTTTTTGAAAGCAGTTAATACATTACAGAATCTTGGATTCTGTCTTGGAGGTGAATCTGGAATTATTCCTGCTTGAGTAAAGCACTTAATCAGTTTAAATAATTATAGGTTTTATCTCTGTGCTCTGCCAGAGGTATCAGGCAAATCCTCGTGCTTTGGTGTGCCCTCAGTAAATTATGGGATTCACACTTTTCGCCTTCCAAGCTTCTTTGGAAATGACTCACTTTCCTGTTACCCCATCCTGTTTTCTGTTCTGGCCCTTTTAAGGGTTTCTATCATTCATTCTCCTTTCTCCTGGGTCATTGACTCAGCTTAAGTGAGAAAGGTAAAATGATAACAATTTATAATCTGGGCTACATTATTTTGGTTTCCTCTAGTAATACTATGCTATAATACTACTGTCACACATCACATAAAGATGTTTTGGTCAGTGACGGATTGCATAGACGACAGTGGTCCCATAAGAATAAAACAAAGATGAAAAATACTAGTGACACTGTAGCGTGATGCATTGCTCACATGTTTGTGGTGATGCTAATTTTGGTCCCCACAATGTAATATAAACCTAATCCACACACACACATACAGTGTTGTGACAAGTTTAATGTTATTATGTAAAGCACTTTGTTTGCACTGTGTTTGTAGGAAAAGTGCTACATAAATAAAGTCTGATTGATTGATTAATCTAAAGTTTTTTTTTCCTAATTCACTCCACAATTGAGTATTATGTGTAAGGAAAAATAGAGGATATACAGGTACTTGAAGTGGACATGTTGAATGTGAAGAAATGGGCAAAGATAAAGATTTGAGTGACTTTGACACGGGGTAATTCATTATGGCCAGACAGCTGGGTCAGAGCATCTCTGAAACAGACTTGTGGGGTGCTCATGGTCAGCCCTGGTGAGGACCTACTGAGAGTGGTCTGAGGAGGGAAAAGCCATGAACAACCAACAGGCTGTTGGGCAGCCAGGACTCGTCAATGTGGGATGAAGGCTATCCCATCTGGTGCACACCAACAGAAGGGCTACTATGGCACAAATGGCAGATCATTTTGATCATGGAAACAGGAATAATGTGTCACGATGCAGTGCATGGAGCCCCTTACATATGGAGCCACGTAGCCATGAATTGGACTTGGATGTCCGCATGATGCATCAGAAAATGGGATTCATCAGACCACGCGACCTTCTTCTATTACTCCAAGGTCCAGTTCCGACTCTTGCTTGCCCATTGTAGATGCTTTCGACGCTAGACAGGGGTCAGCATGGCCAGTCTAACTGGCCTGTGGCTGCACAGCCCCATACTCAACGCAACTTGATACACTGTGTGTCGTGACACGTTACTCCCGTATTCAGTACTGATCTACAAGTACCGATCTACAAGTACCAAATAATGTTTTGTTACTGTCTAATATACCTCAGATCTATATATATAATACCATTCATGTCATCGATATTTAAATAATTTTTTTGCCTTTTTAAACAGGAAAAAAAATCTGTTGAAATTTGAATCTGAACACAGCTTAATCAGTATGAGTAAATGAATACTAATTATATTGCACAAAAACATTTTTGGAAAAGGAATAGTGTCACAGATAAGTTTCAGGAGAATTGTGTAATTCTACTACCTTTCACAGAAAAATGAGAAATTATAACTAACAAGTACATGCTAACATAACTCAGTTCTACCTGTATTTCATTTTTCTCACATCTTTTACATGCTTATTAGGGAAATACAAACAAAATGTGCTACCATGTACTAGATAAGCAGTTGGATGATGTATGGATGCATGGGTAAGAATAATCACAGATATATAGCAGATGACCCCACAATAATGGACTGTACTGCAAAACCCCATTTTGTCTGTTAACAGAAACATACGTAAGTGAAAAATTGGGAACTCTTTGAAGCCTAGTGATAGTAATGGATGTGGATTTTGTGTAAGACAGGACTGTGGGAATTACTCTGTCAGAAACAATGAGGTACACCGTGGTACTCTGCCTGCAGCCCAGGTTGGTGGCTATGGATTATTCTGTTGTGCAAATTGAGATGAATCTGAGGCTGATGAAAGCAGGACGGCAGTAGTTAAGAAATATGGCTGGTGGTGAGATGCTGAAAAAGCCAGAGCAAATCACCAAACCTCCTCAGACATTTTGGAAATGAAACATTTTCCCCAAATAACAAAACCTCATTACCACTCATAAAAGCCAGTGCTTAGAGAATAGATCAATAAAATCCCACTCCCAAAACATGATTTCTGTCACCATCACTGTAACGAATAAGCTGCTATCACACATAATATATCATTGTTAATTATTTGGAATAATACATTAACTACCTAAATCATGTACTGATGTTTATTTGTTTTGGAATGAATAGTTCATTGTTGAAATATTACCAACCTCACGTTACAAGACAGGCATGAAGAGAGTTAGATAATGTACTAATTTGTATGGATTACTAAAGAAATGTCAAAAGGTCATGTGCACAATTCTGTATGGTCTTCCTACACCGTATGTCAAAGTTTATTTCAAATGCATTTCTTTTTAAATACTAACTCATCAATTCAAATTATAATGTGTATATTTTTAAATATGTTTTTCATCTTTTATGCACAATCCTCAGCTTATGCATATAGGAAACAGCTATTGTAACAATGCTATACTGGCAAATGAATGAGGCTTGTCACCTGACCACTGACCACTCTATCCAAGAATATTGCTTTTGTGTGGGTATATAGCAATATAAAAGTGAATACGTTTACTGTCACCATGCAATTAGAAATGCAATCATTTCATAACTGGACTAGCCATAATTGACTTCTACATTTGAAAGTGATTGTCTAGTAGTGTTAAAAAGTCATGTCACCTGCTTTACCCATGTGGTCTACAGTAGTGCTTGTGAGCAGATTGTGAGGTCTATTGGAGTGTAATGAGACACAAGATCTACACTTATTTCATTGAAGCAGAAAGCAACTCAAGTTTTTTTCTTCCTTTTTTTTCATTGCTCATTTAGCTTATGGATTATTTGCTGGTCAGTATTGCAAAGTAACTAATTGAACCACATTTCTTAAATTATTATTATGTTCCACTTGTGTTTATAAAGTAACCTTTCAGGCCTCACTGCATTCAAACCAGACAGAATAAAATTCAAGCTGATCTTGGCCTTTACGTCACTCAAAACTGCTTCCCGTCAGTCTAGCAGAACTGTGTGTATAGTATGGTAACAGTGCAGCGCTAAGGACACAAGGCTAATGCTAGATAGTTTCATTTTGTAATGTTGCTTTTCCTATTATGACAGCTGTAAATCAAGCAAAGTGATCACAAAAATACAGGAGTGACTCACTAACTATTAACAATACTTTACACATTGGCAGCACACGGGAAAAGCATTATTATGAGAACGCATTGGGAAAACCCAGCAATCTGCTGTAATTGTGTAATTGTGTGAGTAACACTGCAGTCACTCATGACAAGTTCCTGCATATGAACACTGGATGGTGAAGCAGAGTAGGATTTTTTTGTTCTGATCTGCTTTAAAGCTGAGAGCAGATCCCAAGTGACACAGCTGTTTCCAGATTTGGAGTACCACTCCCCAAATGCATGCCACTCGCCTGTAGCTAAATGTAACGGGAGAGACATTGATCCCAAATGGTGTTGCAGCATCTAGAGCATCTAGTGTGGAGTGCTACAGGGGACAATCCGCTTTACGGGACACATATATCAACTCTGATCTTACCAGGAGTCAATAAAATCCTTTCCACTACCTGAAGGTGTAGTCAAAACTCCCTGTAGGGCAGCCACAGTCCCAATTTAATACACAACAGTGATGTATGAACTCCAGAGCTTGTGCCCATGGCCAGAACTATGTTATTAATGCATGCATGGGGCAAAGGCCTTTTCGGCAATTGGTATATGGTGCTACTCTTGTTCATCATGACTACTGTGTACAGGAGGAGAACTCCCAATTAGGGTGATGTACTATTATGTACAGAAGACCGTTGGCATTCTTGTCAATAACGAACTCAACAGCCATTAATACCTATTAGTGGGAGTATTTTTGTGACACCTAATAGCAGTTATAAAAAGTTCCAGCATTGCTGGCCACCCTGATATCATAACACATAAAAGATATTACGTCTTAACCCAAATCTGTAGTGATCCCAAGTTTTCGGACAAATGATTTTTGTCAGTGATGCAAGTATGCTAGGGTACAGCTTATACAGGATGCCAGTCAATGATAGAACACATGCAGTACATGCACTACAAGCAATTTTGGGATGCTGATTAGTCTAACTGCATCTCTTTGAATTTAAGGGGGAAACCTGTGTTGACTCTGCAGCTGTTTAGGTATATGATCCATAATGAATACTGCTTGTCGCTAATATGACATTCAATGTGTATAATGCTTTATGAATGCATTATTATTTGTTATGATGTGTTTATAAATTACCAAAAACATGGCCTTGTTACCAGTGTTACAGATATTTGTAGCTGTATAATTATTCACCTGTACCCCCAATAGTTTTTGTGGGGAAAAAACCGTCACCCGATATATGTGTTTGCAGTAAGCTAATGTTGATAACATGCATGAAAGTACACCATTCAAATGACTGACCCCCCCACGGCAACATGAAAGGCTTGCAAATGTACTTGTAATGTGTTTGTCTAAAAGAGTGCATAAAAAATAAAGCCACCGACACGCATAAAGGGTATCATGACATGATTGGATTGGAAGCAGGATGTTCAAATGTGATGAATACTCAAAGACAAAGATGGGAATTAAAACAGGATTAGATTTGTATAGATGTAGAATTTATTAACATTTATTAAACTCTGGCACAGTCTCAATGATGCTAAAAGCCATTATTCAATTACCATATAACTGAAATTACATTTTTCACTAATTATTAATTTGTTATGAAGCTGACATATTTAGTGAAAGTGGAGTAATGGCCACCTGAAGCCTGATTTGCATAATGTCATACTAAGGGGCATCGTGCAGCTCATCTTTTTAGAAGCTTGTCCAGAAGCTTGTGGGTTTAAGTCCCATGGCCAGCAGATTAATCATGCCACCACCAGACCCTTGAGAAAGGCTCTGAACCTGAAGTGCTCCATGGGCACCGGATGCCGGCTCACCCTGTGCTCTGACCCTAAAAAACTATTTCTTTCATGGAGTTCAGCATCGGGTATTCGAAGACCAAAGAATTCCTGTGCACCTTGCAGGAACAGCAAAATAAAATACATCTTATTAATATTTTATACCCTCTTTTAAAAAATAAGCTTGTTGGTTTTGTATGGAGACAGACTCTTATACAAGCGATTTGAGCTGTGCGATTTGGCAGCCTGTGGACGTGGGTGAGAAATCTAATCAAATACTTCACCTCTGATTTCATAACCCTCCTGACAGAGAAGTCTATGGTAGTTAAGAGTCTGGGGAAAAAAACAATGTATAATGTCATAAATGCAGATTTATATTAGAATAATAATAAAAAAAAACCTTCTCAACTGTGAACAGTGGTAAAAACTTCCCAGAGCATTTAATACATCATCCACTCTATGTGATTACTTCCTGATGTTCTTGTGTCTTACCAAATATATTAAGGAGATTGCAATCCACACGAACACTCTGGCTATTTTTTTTGTGTGTGTGTGTGTGTGTGACTGGTATGAAATTGAGCTGTTGTCCTTTAGTTGTAATCATGTCTCCTCAACTACTATAGTGGTTAGAATGAAAAACAGGTCCTTTGTCTCTGTATGGAACAGGATTTATCAGTAAAAGGATCCAGCTCCCCAGTATCATACACATGAGTCTGTTCAGATCAACCTGTTTCCTTTTCCTGAGGCGCTACAGTTCAGTAGGATGACATCCAAGGTTTGTTTACATGTGTGTGCGCTGATGGCAATGTTGCTTAAGTATAAAATTTTTCATTCCCTTCATTGGCTGCCTAGATTAAGCCTTTTCAAGGTTGAATGTACAGCATGGGACTGAAACACGACAGTCCCATCCATCAGTGCCTGAAGATATGTCTTATTTCCGGCAAAGAAATGCTTCATGATAGTTTGCAAAATCAGGTCTTAGTCTCCCCAGCTGACATTGGCAAATTTACTACTGACTATTTTTCTTCTATTGCATGATATTTACGTCAGGGCAGCTTTGTCACGCTAGATTTACTGGCAAAAGCTACAAAAAGGATTTTAAAACATTTTATTACTTTCTTGTCTATGTAGAATGCAAATCAGTATACAAGAATTTTAAGCACAAACTAAAAACAAATAGTCTTTCACCATTTTCTTAGGGTTTTAAACTGAAGGACAATACAGATGAAAAATATTTAATGTGTTTCTCATAATAGTTTATTGGATTTACAGTCTTTTTCAGTAATTTTCCCTAATAACTTCAGTGAGTACTGAAGGTTTCAACTCATTCTGAATAGATTTGTCCTTCACCAGTGCCTCAACCTTTCATTCTTGGAAAAAAGGCTCTGCATTTTCACTTATTTCTGCTTTGTCAGTATGTTCTCTTAACACCCTTTACAACACAATGTGAGTGAGAGCAAAGTGAGTAGTTCTTACTGGACTTGTGAAAGAATAGATATTTCATGTCTTGATCCCTTTTATATGAATGAGGAAGGTTCTATATTATCTTATTTAATCTGTGTTTATCTGGCAATATTATTGTTTTGTAGTATAATCAAACATTTATTTCAGAAAGCTTACTGTATTACCCATCTACAGAACTTAATATTTCATTGTTGATGTCTAAGTTAAGAGCTATGCTGGAAAGTTCATCTTAGTCCACGCAAAGAAAAAGCTTTTCATTTCTGAAGATTCATTGGGGCATGAGGTCTAACTTGGAGATGTCCTCCTCATACTGTATGTTTATGCAAGGAGTACATGCATTTAGCTGAACCCAGAAAGTCATGACCACTACATTACAGTCAAACAAACACTAAAAACATTCAATAAATATCACTAATGCCATAATGTGATTAAATGCTCAAAGTTTTGGTATATTAAAATTCTTTCATTAGTATTATCAGTATTACTCAGGACAAAACACATTACCAACAAGATAAAAAAATTTAGGGCATACAAAACAGTGACAGAAAAGGTGATATAAAGTTTTGTTTATTTTTTTTGTTAAAAATATGAACCTTAAGAGAGAAGGGTTTTGTTCTTTAATCTGAACTTGAAACACTTCTTTTTTCTGAAGAAAGTCAACAACAGGCTGTACTTCAAGGAAATGCCTTTGCTTCAGTCAGCAGTGGAGGAAAAATCAGACTCAAAACGCTGAAACACTGTGACATGAAATTAAATTGAAGATGAGAAGGATGAAGTTGGAAGGTGAAGCTTAAATGTATAAATGCATGGTGAATAAATATGTATTGGATTTATGTGCTACATAACGATGCTTGTGTATTAATGCGTTTATCTTCCCAGATTAGTGATCAGGCTACCCAGAATTAGCTAATACCTAATATCCATCCATCCATCCTGCCATTTTTCAACAGTCTATTGGTGTCTGTTGGTCATAGGCAGACCTGCAGCCCACTCCAGGCAGTTTAGGGCATTAGCCAGGGGAACACCCAGGGTAGAACACAACATGGAGATAACATGCAATCTCCACAGACACGACCAGTGAATTGAACCCCCAGCCCTGGAGGTCTCATAATCACCTTGACCTTGGTATGGAAGGTGGTTAGACAGGCAGCTCATAATTCCAACATGAAAAATATCCTTGCTAATTTACCCATTTTTCAAAGCACAGTGGAAAGAATATCCCAGCTACTGTACCTACACAGACATGCAGCTCATATTGATTTCTTAATTATCTTTTGTAATTGAGCTGTATTTTCACTAACCCCATAGTTAGAATTCATGGCAAATGTTCCATTTATCTGTTTTTCTCAGACAACACGATGACGTCATTGTCCAAATGACAATATAAAATTAATGGTGAACACTGCCTAATTCACAGTTGGCTTTGAACAGCAAATTAACTGAAATACAATGTTTCAGAATCAATATATTTTATGGTACCCCATGAAGGGATAATGATGAGTCCAATTCTTGAAAAGCCAACTTTGTTTTTATAGGAGGTAAACAACATTTTTTAATACTCAGGGTCAAATGTCATGGATTTTTGGCTGTATATGTTATAACTCACCTTAAAGATGGACTGTTAAATAATGAAGGTGGGGAAAATATATTTTATAGTAATAGTATGTGTCTATTTGGCACCTTTTGTGAAAACAAACTTACAACATTCTAAAGTGTAGCATTACCCACAAAGGCCTACACAACAATGATTAGGCCCCATGCACTATTTTATTTAGCAAAATTTAGTGTGACTTTCACACAGGGACTCCATGATAATACATGATATTCCCCATATTACCTAGCCCGCAGTCTGGCTATACAGAGACAACGTTCCTTAATGGTTTTACAAGTATTATCAATAAAATCTTGCTCTTAATTCATGCATTTCTTAGGATGTCTCATCAGAATACTGGTACTTTTTTATTCAACTGCTATGTAATTTCTGTTGCAAAGATGAGCTGATTTTAATGATATTGACATCATTTTGGTTATCTCATAGGTTATGATACTAGCAATAGAGTCTCAAGCTTGAAAGACGATTCACTGCATTGGGATTATGTGTAGATAGCTAACAGTTATAACAAAATAATACTTTGCTGATGTTCATTCTCATCTTTTTGAAGATCTGTTTACACATTCGGGACCAAATTACTGATGAAATGTTATGTTGATGTGTACGATCTATTAATTTAACCTGGTGATAATGAATTAAACCATATAAACCCCAAATAATAATAATTTAACTCACCACACGGGGTACTGCAATTTCTCCTGGAAATAGGATCAGCTGGTTATTGTATTCTATACTTTTTAATATCTATATTAGCTTGGCTTTTGAATCACAAACCGTTAAGTACACATTAAAGTAACAGCAATAGCATGTTACTTAAAATATATGGATTTTACAAATTAAAATATTTTTCATTAGGTGCACCTAACAGGCTCACATGCTTTAAACACTCTGTTAATATATTTTGGATGCATTTTTCAGCTTGGGCTTTCTCTTTGTGCTCCTGATTGAGAATGTAGTTTTATCTTTTGCCAATTTATGTCCAGATGTTCAACCTTTGCTGTGGTGGAAGCTTTCTGCTATCTGTACTGTCAAACGCACTGAGGTCTTTATTTAGCGTCTTTGTTATGTTCATGGGTAATTAGTTGCAAATGCATCAAAGCAGAACGAATGAGTAGTCTTAATCTTAAAAATAATAATAATTATAAAAAACTATGGACTCCAGTAGGTTATGTTCATCCGTGCTGTTTATAGGCCTTAATTGACTTGTTGTGGCTGCACAATTAAGTTTTTATTTATAATTCTGAAAGCTTTCCACCAGAGCTTTATGCAAGTAATTGTGTAACTCCTCTCATTAACAAAAGTACTTTTTTTTTCTCCTTTAACCTTAAAACCCCATCAACATTCATGAAAAGACTCTGTTGGTCTATAGCCATCACTAATTTCAGTTCAACCACAGAAGCGATAGGGCTTTATTTAAGAGTTAGTGTTTTAAAACAAGTGTCCTGGTGGTAAAAGAGCAGTAAACAGTGTTGCAAGCAAGTTAAAAAGTATGTGCATGAATATTTTGTGTCATTCTATTGGTTTTCGAGGGATGAAATAGTGCAGTTTGGAATTATTTTGTGGATGAGATGTTTTCTTGATGCAAACCTGAACCCCCAAAGGAACAATTTGACATGTTATGCAAACCAGGCCCAAAATCTGAGTGGGAGCCTTGGAAAGAAATTACCCTGCTGTCGTTTCTTCTATTTTGTTCCAGTTCTGCTTGGTAATCAACAACCTTGAAAGTTTGGTCTTCAAGGGCGATACACCACATTAAAAGGCTGCTTATTACAACTATTATCCTGTTCCAGGCTCCCTTCAGAATTCCGAGATTCTATATTTGCTCCAAATATTTTAAGTTTTCTATCTTATGTCATTTTTATAGTTACATTACCAGGCTTTGCAAATAGGACCTAATAAGAATTTTCAACAAGAAAGAAAAGGATCCTGCATTGAGGATGTCTACTGAGAAATAAAAAATAAAAAAAATCAGCATAAACAAAAGACTATCCGGACCAGCTGTCATTTCTTAAATATCATGTTGCCAATATTTCTCCGCAATAATAACTAGCCGATTTAGACTGATGGTTTTTGCAATAGAGGATGCCAATAAAGAGAAGGGTGTGCTAAATTAAACTGTTCTACTTATCTAACATATAATAATGAGTAGAACTAAAAATGTAAAATATTGAGACTTGATATTAACCGCCTTCTGTATTGTTCAATTTAAGGCTAATATTTCTCCAGTCGAATTTTGGATTACTTTTTGTTTGAATAGAACCACAACTTCTATTATAGCACATTGCCTTTCCATTACTAGTGTGGCCTGCTTTTGGTTTTGCCAGAGGGTAGATGATGTTTGCATCAGATATAATGGCCAGCTAAGGGCCCAGTTTGCCTACTGTAAGCACGCCAAGGGGGAGAAGCACAAGCATTTATTTCAGCACTGCTGTTTTGGGCAAACACAGTCCACCCTGTCAACAGAGCAGTCGCTAAGATTCTCACACCAGCTGGTCTGTCAGAGGAACTGTGACACAAATTAGCCTGATCACTCATCTGATGCAGCCTATCACTGACGACTACTCATTCACTGTTCTGACAGGATGACCATGGCTGAAGCTTTCCTTTGAAACACATTCAGATTGGAAGGTAAACCGTGAAAAGTCTGGGAGCACAGTAAATATTTTTAAAAGAGCAATTCAGTATGTCTAATAAGCAGTCATGCTCATTTCAACTGTATTCAATCTCTATTTCAAGGTCTCCTCAGGTGGTTGCATGCTGAGTTGGGCAACCTGCCCGGTCCTAGATAAAATAATTACCCAGGCATTGTGGCTAATGTGGAAATATGGGCAGAAAGAGGAAAATTGGCCAGCAGTTTTTGGAGCTCACACAGCAACTGCTCATCCCTATACAGTTGGTCCTTCTCTCTGGAAACGATGCCAGGATGCGGATTTGGAGAGCTGGTATTTATGGAAGGTCTCAAAGCTCTTGGACATATTCATTGCAGATATTTCATTCTTTTACATTGAGTCGATTTTAAGAAGCAGTGATAAGCTTGCTTGTGTTTTTAAAATGCTCAATTTTTAGCATACTAGGAATCTGTCTTTTTCATTTAGCTGTAGAGCTAAGTACCGAAATATGGCAAGCAAGGATTTCAAAGCGCATTTTTTCCACCTGCTGGTTGCATAATGTACAATATTTATAAAGTGTTAGGTTTATCTCAGGATCTTTGCCATTTAGTTAGGTAACAGTAAGCATGCTCTAAATCCGACTGTATTTCTGTCCGATCATTTCAGATTAAAAAGGTTTGCAATGTCATTCATATTTAACTACCTGTTTTGTATTTTATTTTCACCAAGACAGAGTATTATGAAAGAGTATTCCAATATTGAATCCTCTTTCAGTGCAGTCTTTAATGTTTAACGCTGAATGGAAAGTCTAAATTTAAAAATTAAAACCAAACATGCCCCTTCGATCTTGACGACCTTGACGAAGATAAGCAGGTAGAAGATGCATGGATGGAATGGTATGTAAAATGAACATGTAAAAAAAACTTTACTAAGAATCCGAAAATGGTGCATTTGTTTATTTGTTATTCCTTTGTTATTTTACTGCTTTTATTTCTACAACTTAACTATATCTCAAAGATGGTTCTTATTTTATAGGTTGTATGCTTGTGGGGTATACCAAGATTATTTTTTTTCTAGGTGATTTGATATTTTAAGCTGCAATGTGTCGTCCAATGGCATCCCACATTTTACAGACAGTGTACGTGATTCTTGCAAAGTGATGCCAACATCACTGGCAGTTCTGGCTTCACTCCAGCCCTCTCCAGTATGGCTTCAGTTGCTGTTATTCCTGATTTCCTTCACTAAGGAAACTTGAGTCGCACTTCAGGGTCCCGAATGGCCCAAGAAATTGCTCACTTGACACATAAATGCCCCTGAGGTGTAGACAAAACGTCAATGTAATCTGTGGTCAGGATGGATCAGGATGAAGCCATACCCTGATATTTTTACTCACTAGTGCTCTCTTCACTCACACAAATCGAGGGCCATTTCGTTTCGAGAGACTCACTCAAAACACACAAAGAATTTTCCATCGGTGTCACTCTATAGCAGAAAAAAGCCTGTTGTTTGAACGTAGCTGACCTGCTGCATTGTTTAGTCCTTGTAAGCAATAAACTTTGAAGTATCTAAATTTACATTTGGCCTCCAAATAGGCAGTTAATGAGGACTTGAGGAACAAGAAATGAGAAACAGATTTTCAGCTGTAAATTTTTGCAGTGAGGAGGCGCAGGCCTGAAGTTAGATGGGAAGTGCTCCAGTCATTAGCGTTTCCCCTAGAATTTGTGTCAGCAGCAGTGGCAGCAGATTCTCCATGACCCCAAAAAGGCAAGCAGACTGCGGTGGGGGTAGAGCTGGGAATTAGCGATGCAGCAAATAGTGCATATTCACACATTCAATATTTGCTGTGTGCTCCTACATTCATCTTGCTAATTCTTGCCATTAGTTTTTTCGTCCTGGACAATTTCCAGCATATATATATATATATATATATATATATGTGTGTGTGTGTGTGTGTGTGTGTGTGTGTGTGTGTGTGTGTGTGTGTGTTATGGAAGCACAGCTTTTTTCCTGCAGCAGCAGCTGTTGGATACAAGAAAGGTAGGGCTAGTGTGCACATGTGTGTGAATTTGTGTTTTGGGGTGGGGGCATTCTGATAAGAAAAACCCTTTGTGTTGAATGTTAAACAACAAATACTCATTGGAAATAGATGAAATTGCTTTATAGCTTCCATTCCATTATGTGCTGTTGTGGGCAGTGGGCTTCTCAGGGTGATGTATGTCAGGGAATTATGCAAAAACATTCCTGAATTTAAATGATCAAAGGTTCAAAAGAACAGAAACTGAAGAAAAAAATGTGAGTACAAACTGTTACTTTCATTGCAGCCTTTCATGAAAATATATTGAAATATTTGTTTTTTCCCCCAGTAACCTTTGTCTGAAAAATGCAGCATACCAGACACACATGACTACAAAATAACAGTTATCTTTTGAAAGGAGAGTAATACAGTCGTGATTCTGATGTTTCAAAAAGTCGTGTTTGTTACTCATTTGCATTTAGATAATAGAAGTTACACTTGCCAGTACATCTGTCAGGACATCTATTTTTCACAGAAGTTTAAAAATAGCACACCTAAGACTGACAGGTTTCTTTTTTTGAATAAATCTTTCTAATAGAGAGTGTTAATTGAAATGCAAATAAAGAGCATTTTATAATTAATCAACAAATGCATTTTAATCTACACCCCTTTTAAAACAGAGGGTGGAGAAACATTGTTTTCTTCATAAATGAAAGGCAGTGATGTTACGCGAAGGAATAAAGCCTTGCTGGTATATCAGAGCCGGCAGGGGAAGTATGATTCCCTTAAAGTAATTATAAATACCCCCACAGAGGATGCCTCATGATATACTGTGAACTCATTACTGAAATTTCTAAATCACTGCTTGTTTTCTGACACAGATAACATCTTCTGCTGTTTTATTGCTCATCTCTTATATGCGTCTCCAAAGATGTAAATGCTATCAGTGAAATTACATTATATCTTTTGATTGTAACTGTTGTCTTTTTTTAAGCTCAAATGATCCTTATTATTTTTAGAGTTGTCTAACATCTAAAAGGCAGAATATAACTATTTTTTTCAAACAATGTCGCTTTTTATTGCCAGTGGTGATCTTAGCTGCAAACATTTGTCTCTTCAGGGACCTGATGCCATCGACACTGGAGGGCCAGATTACCATGGAGAAGACACCCAGCTACTTTGTGACTAACAGTGCCCCCAAACGCATACATTCTATGGCAAAAGACACCAAACTCATCATCGTGGTCCGCAACCCTGTGACTAGAGCCATATCCGACTACACACAGACTCTCTCCAAGAGACCAGAGATCCCGACCTTTGAGGTCCTGGCTTTTAAGAACAGGACCCTGGGTCTGATTGATGCCTCATGGAGTGCCCTGAGAATTGGAATATATGCACTGCACCTGGAAAGCTGGATGCAGTATTTTCCACTGTCCCAGATACACTTTGTCAGTGGAGAGAGGCTTATTGTTGATCCAGGTGGGGAGCTGGCCAAAGTGCAGGACTTTCTTGGACTGAAGCGCATTGTGACAGATAAACATTTCTATTTCAACAAAACCAAGGGATTCCCATGCTTGAAGAAACCAGAGGACAGCAGTGCACCACGGTGCCTCGGCAAGTCCAAGGGCAGAACTCATCCCAAAATAGACTCCGACGTGATACACAGACTACACAAGTTTTACAAACCCTTTAATATGATGTTTTATCAAATGACAGGGCAGAACTTTCAGTGGGAGCAAGAGGAGAGGCAGTGAGTGTTTCTCAGGCCTGCAAGACTTTCAGCACTGCCAATTGGCCCACGATTTCCCATGATGCAAAGAATCTGACTATCATCCCTCACTACACAAACGGTCCGTGTCAAAAGCAAAACTTACCTGTAATCTGCACTGTAGTTTCAGTGGCCATAGTGGCATCCATAATTGTAAATAATATTTGTAAATGAAAGATTATTTTATATTTCATTTTCAAAATATTTAGGGGTACAAAAATCGAGGCAAAAATGTGCAACAGTTCATGCTAAGTGTCCTTAATAAGTGATTTGCTTCTTGAACATGATGAATTCTATTCTATTAGAAAGGCAATGATGGGGTTAAATGTGCATTTCATTTGAGGCATGTCATTTAAGACTGAAATGTGTAATTGTGTATTTCATATTTGCACTGGTTAAGAATACTCAGAGTGTCATTTAATGATCATACTATTGCTTTTCATTTACATCGCATTATGTGGTATCTGTCTCTGAGTTCTGCACAACGTGAGACAATCAATATTGGTGTGATGTTTGTCAATGGTGGCCCTGGCGTCGATGCCTCTGCCTTGGCCATGCGAGATTGATTCGGCTCACTGTGGCCCCCCATGTTTCGTTACTCAGGTGTGTCGAGTCAGTCTGCTGGTACTGCAAGGAATCAGATCAATCCACAGAAGCTCTCGCTGCCCTTGAGAGCATCTGAATGCCAGAAACCCACCATTTACATCACAAGGCAGTGCTGTACAGTCAACCGTAAGACACATATGCTGTGGAATTGTCTAATGTATTCTATTTAGTATTTCCAGAAAATTTATATTTCTGTTTGCAAGCCTACCGCTGCAGTAAAGTTGCATGCCGTACTGGAAGCAGATTATGGACACTGAATAAAGTGATTCAACAGATGTTTATTAATTTAAATATTGATTAACTGCAGATATTAAATATATACGTATATTTTTAAAACAAGGTTTATGTTATGTCTATAGTACTAAAGGAATCCCAAGATATATTACAATGTGTTTAACTCGGTAACGTAACCACTGTACTACATAAACCCTCACATGACCAAAAAACATAAATATATATTTATTTCTTAACAGTACACAGTTAACATATCTAAACTGAAGCACAGAATTAATTCTTATTTGACTCACGGCTAACACGGTTCGGTTCAGATTCTGAAATGTAACCGTTTACACAGTGCATTCTACTGCAAGAATATTATTCAGTGCTCAGGAAATCAGAACAAGAACTGAAAAACAGAGAAAAGGAAATTTAAAAATCAAAATTCAATTGCTAATTATTTTCACTTCAAAATATGTTCCATGTGTTTTTTTTAAATAATGTCTGTCACTCTTGACTCAGCAATCACATATTGGACTAGAGCTAAGGATATTGATTCCGAAGTGTTGCACATGTGTATTAAAATGTCTAAATAAGCATTTTTAAAGGAAATAATATTATTTAAGGAAGCATTTCAAAAGTCAGATTTTTCCCCACATGAAATATGGTAATGATATTTTTTTCTCATATCTTGTACTAACACATGCTGGGATGTATATTTAACTAATATGCTCAATCAAATGTGTGTCTTCATGGAGCAAGTGCTTTCGTCTCATAAGTGTTTCAGTTTAATGGTCTTATAAAAGAATGCTATTAATCAAATTGAACTGAGAGGAAATCAAGCTTGACTGACCAAATGAACTGTGTGTATAATAAAGTGTATAATAACCATATAATAACATATTAATATATTAATATCATGCTTATGGATTTTAATGTTATGAATAAAAGGCAAATGGATCATGTACTACCTACATAGCAACATATTATTCTGCAGTTTTTGTTGACTTATTATCTGTTTGTGCATGGATGCTCATAGCCCTGCCCTGTGCCTCAGGAAGGACCTTTACGGAATGTTTTCCCAAGTTACACAGGTGTCAGGTTATGCCTTTCCCTGCAAATCACATTGTGCATAAAGGCTAGGGATAATGGGCTCATTTCCCACTGCTAATCTCTGGAAAATACTGTCATAGCTATGACTGGAGACTCACTTACAGTAGTAGCAGTTTTATAGCTACACAACTATGATCACAACCAACTCAGATGACTGTTAAAGTCTCATTAACAATGTAAAATGAATCAGTTATAATTCATTTGTAATGGAAGTGTCAATTGCTGTCTCCCTATGAAATAAATCTTATTGTACTGATTACCAGTCTAAGTCTAAAAACATGCAGATAAATGTTCTTACAACATCTTCTTGGATTAGTCTATTCATCATCCTTTCAAATAAAACGATACGTTATGAAAGAAAATTCTGTTCCATTGATAGGTACAAATCATTGTCTTCTTGGAACTCCTGTGTGATAAGGGGTGATAAGGAATGTATGTGGTTTAGAAGGAAAATTGAACACCTGCCTTTCTGTATTACTCAGTGATACGTGGATTTGAGAACCTCAGTAATATGACTGTTCATGGCTTGTGTAATAAGGGTGATGGAGAGATACATTTTAAAAATCACGAAGAAATCCTCATTCCAATAGACCATCTGAGTTTCTTGGCTGTCATTTCTGCAAGGAATGCTCAAGATGTATTATTCCCTGTCAATTATTTTATAACTAGAGACAGTGAAAAATAGGTTACTGTGAAATCCCTCAAGTGAATTTTACAACAATCAATTCAATAAAACATACTTACAGCATGAATGTCTACTTATACTCTTACATGCATTATTATTATTATTATTATTATTATTATTATTTTTATTATTATTATTATTATTAAGCAAGCAAAAATAGTTCATATTCCATCCATGCTGTTCCCCAGCCTTGTGCCCTACGCTGTCTGTGATAGGCCCCAGGATCGCCCCAAAACCCTGTGCTGGATGGATTGTCCAATGGATGAAACTTGTGGTCTGAAATCTATAGACACATTGGCATGCAAAGGTTTGGGCACCATTGCCTAAAATGTCTGTCACAGTGATGAAATTGATCACCAAAAGGCATAAAGCTAAGGATGACATCTTTAATATTTAAAGCAGGATTACATGTTTATTTCCATCAATCACAGGTACAAAATACCAAAACAATTAAAAGAAGCAAGGGTGCCCAAAGCCAATGCACGACCATCTGTTACCAAGAAACAATGGTTATTTGTATGAATGTATATTGCAGGGTCCAATAGTGCAGAAGATTTTCTCTGCATATTGAAATTTTATACAGAAGAACATGAAAATAATCTAAAATGAGAACAGGTAAACATTAAACATTGTTAGAATTTTTATATAAAGAGTTCTTTAACGCCCTTTACAAATATTCCCCAGAAGCAAACAGTAGGTATATGGATTTTGCATAGCATTTTTTCCTAGAAGCAAAAAGTTAAAACGTGACTCAGTTTGGTACAACAGAATGTCAGAATGTGCCTACTTAAATTAAATCATCAGGAGTTCAGGCGGGGTAGAGATTAGAAATTGAAAACTGGTGATGTTTTGATTCCTTAGGTTTAATGTGAGGTCTGATGACCTCCAACTGGTAGTCAATAGATGCAGACTATGCGAAAATAATGAGGTTGAATACAAACCATTTTGGATTAGCCGAATAGGTTTGATGGGCATCTTTTGTCAAATATTGTATAGTAGGAATATGTTACAGAAGAAAGTAAGCTTTTTATCACAGATGATAAAATACTTTTGACAGCTCTCATTATGTCACCATTAGCTTATGTGGTGTGGTGTGATAGTGAAATTCCAGTATAATGAACTGGAATATTTTTTGATAGATTAAGTTGGAGGTGCTGGTCTAATATCCAGGAACAGATGTTGACAAGACATGTTACAATTCTGGGAAAGGGGACAAGAGATAGTCACATTTTATAAGAGTAGAATTTAAAATGGGTAGAGGCGACAGAGCCCAAAAAGTAGTATTGAATTAATAAAATGGAGGACCTTCTGCTGATTCCTGTGGGAAAATTTTTACATGCAGGACATTCTACTAGACCACCTGGCAGAACTTACCTGAGGATTCATTACATGTCATGGCAATTCCTTTGACTTCAGGCTTAGCAAGAGGGCTGAAGTCGAATATCATGATTGCCCAAGAGGCTTCTGTAAAGCACTGGAGAGCTTTGGAAATTGCTAGGAGAGCAGTTTCAGTTCACGGTGTCCAATTTTAATGCTGGAATGAACAGATGATACGAAGAACATATTTAAGTTTTCAATAGGTAAAAACTATTTACATCAGAAGTCTTTTTTATCTCTGTGTATATGCTAACTAAAGAAATGAATAGTCTCTGCAGGTGCTATTAACCATTAACACATTCAAAGAAAACAAATGTGCAGTTGGTAATGAAGATGCCTACTTAAAAAAACACTTACATAGCTTAAAAAAAAACAAGAAATTCTTTTCTTCAGGAAGTTTGTGTTTTGTCTACAATACTTTTGAAGAAAAATGGAAAATTAAGAAATAAAAAACTATTGGTAAATATTAATTTAGTGTTGTGCAGCTCCACAGATTAAGAATTGGTGCCTGGAAGCTGGGAAGTTCAAATTCTTTGGCCTGGCAGAGTAATAATATCACCACTGCAGCCTTGAATAAGGCCTTTAACCCCATCTGCTCCAGGGAGGCTGGCTGACCCTGCGCTCTGACCCCAAGCTTGTATATTGCTTTGGGCAAAAATGTCTGCTAAATAAGCAAATGTAATTAGGGAGCAAAAATAATCACCTCCAAACCATTACTTCATTAGCACAAAATTTGAATTGTTAAACATCATAAACCCCTATGGGTCAGTGCTATTTTTCATCATCAGAATATTGCAAAATGCTATTTTACAGATTTCCTTATCATTAAGGAAGTTTTTTTTTTTTGTTTTACTAATATGTAATGTTTGCTAATAATTAAGGGCAACTTGCTTTCATACTTGATGGATACTTGGACCACCTCTTAGTGAAACTAAAGTTTTGATAAATGCTTATATACAATTGAGAATTACATGTAAGTTACACAAAATAATTACTGCTTACTACAGCTTCTAAATATTCCCATCCATCTTCCTTAACAGCTTGTCCTGTACAGGGTCACGGGAGTCCAGAAGCTATGGGCACAAGGCAGGGAATTATCCAATACAGAGCACCAACCAGTGATGTAGTCAAGACCACCTAAACCGAGACCAAGTCTCTACCAAGACCAGGGTGTATCAAGACTGAGACAAGACCAAGACCAAGGCAGGGCGAGACTACATTAACATACATTAATACCAAACATTATATAATAATAACAAACATTATAATTGTATAATCCTGCAATGCTTGTTATTAATGTATAATGTATAATGTATATGTAATGTATTAATGTGATAAATATTGAGGTGTTTTGATGAGTGGTCTTCACTGGTCTTGTAATAAAACCTTGAGTCCTCTATGTCCAAGACATATGTCTGAGACAAGACTGAGTCAAAATAAAGTTGATTCTGAGGCAAGACCAAGACCACAAAAAAGTGGTCTTAAGACCAAGACCAGTCTCAAGTACTACAACACTAGTAACTGTAAGGCTCAGTTCTGATTTGCTGCCTGCACCACAACCATGTTCCCTTTCTAGTTCACTCTCCTCAGAATACTGACAGCTACAACTCAGTGCCGTACTGATTCTTCTGTGCTATATAACTACTCAAACCACTTTACCCATTGTGTGGAATTGCCCCCTGTTCAATTACTGAGTGTTCTTCTATCTCCCCAATTTCTCCCGAGTGCCTGAGTTTTCTACCGCGTACTTCTGTGTCCTTGCGATCTCCAATGCCCTGCCTGTTGAGCTTGATTCCCGCAAGTTTGTGTCTCTGCTTCCCAGTAACTGCACGTGTGCCTGCCTTTCCCTGCACCCCAGGAGAGATTTTTTGGCTTACCAGCCCCAGCTCATACCTAGACTAGATTTCCCCTCTCTTGTCTCTGCACATGGATCCCCGATCTCCCAGGCTTTACACCTTTGCAGAATTTGTCAATCATGTAGTAAAACAGCATAAGTAATATACTACGAATTCAGCTAATTAAATCAATTTAGTTTTGTTAATAAAATGATTCTTTATTTGCTATTTGCACATGTACAGCATAATTCCTTAGCTTTCATAGCCCATATTTACATGGGCCCACACAGTTGAAAGCAAAACTGCTCTCAGGTCCCTTCCGTTTGACACATGCACAGAGGACAAAGAAAAATATTCTTTATCCATTTCACAAGTTTTCAAAGTGTAACTTATCTGTTCAGAATGTGTTTGAAAAAAATGTCCTACGCATATATAGTTAGGTCCATATATATTGGGACATACAACATGCGGTCAAAAGAGCTCAGTATGGAGGTGAAACAGGCCATCCTTAGGCTGTGGAAACAAAAACAAAAAAAAAACAATTTGAGAAATTGCCACAACATTAAGAGTGGCAAAATCCACAGTTTGGTACATCCTGAGAAAGGAAGAAAGCAGTGGTGAACTCAGCAACTCAGCAACGTCCATGGATGACAACAGTGGTGAATGATCGCAGAATCATTTCCATGGAGAAGAGAAACCCCTTTGTAACAACCAATCAAGTGAACAACACTTTCCAGGAGGTAGGCATACCAATATCCAAGTCTACTATAAAGAGAAGACTGCATGAAAACAAATACAGAAGTGGAATACTCTCGAATGGCCAAGTCAGTCACCCGATCTCAGCCCCAATGAGCATGCATTTCACTTGCTAAAGACTAGTTCATTATAAACTACAGACAGAAAGACCCTCAAACAAACAGCAACTGAAAGCTGCTGCAGTAAAAGTCTGGCAGAGCATTAAAAAGGAGGAACCCAGCATCTGGTCATGTCCATGAGTTCAAGACTTCAGGCAGTCCTTGCCTGCAAAGGGTTTTCAACTAAGTATTAGAATTGAACATTTTATTTGCTGTTATATCAATTTGTCCAATTACTTATGAGCCCCTGAAAGGAGGGGATTGTGTAGAAGAATTACTTTAGTTGCCCACAGTTTTATGCAATGTTTTTGTTCTACCCACTGAATTAAAGCTGAAAGTCTGCACTTCAACTGCATCTGACTTGTTTCTT
>JAODJW010000094.1:22197415-22215082 GCA_026777045.1 Hyperopisus bebe
TGTAACCTGGCCATTCAGTAGATTCAGGTACTCAGCTGACTTCACTTTATTGCTGCATAATGTTGCTGAGCTGTAATGATGATCCAGTCATTGGCTCTTAAGTATTTGCTGATATAAATTTAAATGGCGACCTTTTTTTTGGGCGGGCAGTGTATTTATGGTCCTGACTGTATTTGTACACAATCTATGTTTTAAATGGACCACTGAAGTGAAGAAATAATGACTTATAGCATTGTGCATTGTGATAATCATCAATATAATTTGATATGAAAAAAATTACGAGAAAATATTTTACCATACTACCCAGCCCTAGACTAATATCAAAATGAAATAGCGTATATAGTCATATACACAATTGTTGTACACTACAGTATTAATAATTAGGATAAAACTTTCACTTTAAATATGATTGGGAAGCAAACATTTATGGGAATTTCCCAAATGCCAGTCCTGTGTACTTGACCAGCCAGAAAATACTTATTTACATCTAAATTTTTATAAGCATTAAACTGGTTGTGCCTGTATTGAATGAGAGTGAACTAGATAGTTGAAAAGACGACTTGGTAGCAAATGTGGATCATGTATACCAGCCTTCTTGGGCTTCTCTTCATAGCTATTATTATTTGAGATTTATGTTATCAAAAAGACTAGATAAAGGAAGATCAGGATCAACTGCAGGTATGTCACTACTGCATTCGTCATATTTTGATGACTAAAAGGCAGGTTGGGACGATGGAAATCATCCCCAGTAGCAAGATACATGGTGGGCCTATATGGTAAATTGTATTTTCAGCACCTTCAGAACATTTTCCAGGTTACAAGTCCAGTGGGGATATGAGCAGTCGGCCAAGCATGGGACTCAAATTGACAACCTTCTGGTCACAGGTAGAGAGGCTTAACCAGCTGAGCCAGACACCAATGTCCATAATATGCTTTACGGTTGCTAATTTGTTGGTGTATGTATCTTAGGAATTCATGGTTAGACGTGATTAGATATTATGAAAATTAGCAGCATGGCACATATTCATAGTTCGATAGTTCAGAGACAAAGCTGAATCAATAGAACATGAATTAATGCTGAATTTCATGACAATATCAAAGTTATAGGTCTACTAAAATTATGTCAAAATGTTCTTTAACGGATTCTGCCTAATTGTGAAATAACATAATTTTATTATAATAATTAGTTCTTACAAGAGCTCAGTTAGCTATCTAAACTCATTAGCACCTACATCATAACTTACACAGAATGTAAACCACGACTATGATCTCCTGATCCTGTGACACCAAAAACACATTCAGGTGTAAGTGCCGGAAAACACATTCAGGTGTAAGTGCCAGAAACCACATTCAGGTGTGATAAATGGAACAAATCTCATCTAAACGGGGCCATGCCTATATTCTCAATTTTTGTAATTTCATAATATTGTTGCACCTCTTAATTATTAAATAAATTATCATTCAAAGTATTGGTCATTAAAAAAATTAATCTGCATACATCACTTAATTGTGTTACAAAGTTTAAAATGTCTTCTATTCATTAGCATTACTGTTTCACAGCATGTTTTGGCTGCTTTGTGGAAAGTGTTAGTGAGGGAAAAAAGTGATGCATTCAATGATAGATCTTCTGGTGATTGTTTATTATTATTATTAGTATTATTATTAATTATAATAATATGCATAATTGTTATAATTTTTATTGATTGTTGCAAAATGGTGCCTGCTTAATTCCTGTAGATAAAACTTAATAAGTTTCACATTTATTAAAGAATATAGCGATTTTAAATACATAGTGAAATATATCTTCAAAAGAAAAAAATGGCTAAGGTATCAAATGAGAAAAGTAGGACCCTGCACCCAGAAACTGCACCTGGAACCAATCCAATCGTGAATCTTGGTAATCTTAGTTGGCACCCCATCCTGCGTTATTGCCTGCCTTGCACCCATAACTTCCAGGATAGACTCAGGACCCCACAACCCTGCTTAGGAGAATCAGGTATAGAAAATGGATCACTTAAGGTGAAACAAATACAATGTCCACAATTTCTTCAACCTCTGTTTAGAAAGGCTCACATCAATCAAGATATTTTGGTAAATAACTAAATCCTAATGCCTTTATTCCATAAAAAATATGTAATAGATGCTGAGCTGTACAAAAATGGGCAGGCGAATCCTCTCATGCACAGTATTATCTAAGGAGACTAAAATTCTCAAGGAAGTGAATAAGAAAACAGCCATTGCAAACCTTTTCAGAGAAAGTCAGTTACTGTTGGATAGCTTTGTGGAGATGGTGGCTAGTATAAAAATGTACACCTCTTAGCAACGGTCTGCTAAACTAGTTCCCAAAAGTATTATTTCCTTGCTTCAGTTGTTATCAGAGAGCTGCAATGTTTCCCCACATTTCCTCAAAAAAGAAGAGGAAAATACCTTAGTCACACAGGCAGCTGTTGATAGTGTCATATTCTCCTCTCAAAGGAAAATAAATAAAGAACACTTGCAAGGCCCATCTGGGAAGCCAGCAGCCTTATTTGATTCCTTGAGTATTGACCTCACTGGAATGCCCAGAGAGCCACTCAAACGCTCCACTAATGGAGCAGATGTACATAAATTAAACTGAAAGCAATATACTGCAAAGCCTTATCGGTGGTTAACACACAATTTATCTATCGATTTGGTGAGGAGGGTCTATAGATTCCTCAAAACCTGGAGCCTGTTTTGCTGAAAGTCTTGATGGTGCTATTATAAATCCATACCTGAAAATGATCAAAGTATGACAGTAACGTAGAATAATTTAAAGCCTTAAAAAAAAAACAATTTTACATGCAATGCAAAAGCTGCATAAATCCTTTAAGTGCAGCCAATAAGAAAATTTCTAGTTAGTGCTACCTGTTTGAATATATAAGCTATTTAACTTATTCGACAAAGAGCCATGCTTCACATATCAGTTTTATAAATTTATTTTATTGATATATTTTTCATTTAACAGGTGGCAATATGTCCAAAGTGACGTACAAATGAGGCATATAATATAAATTATTCTACATATTAATGGCCTCTCTTAGGACTGTTACAATGAAATTAAAATATGTATTTATAATATTAATATTGTAATATTATATTTATTTAATAATATTAGCAAACTGTCCAATAATAAAAGCACTATAAATAATACTGTACAGTACAATATAATAAAATCTAGGCAGCACTAATACTTCAATATTGGAGTCACCTAAGACACCAGTGCTGCTGGAATATTTGTGTTCAGTGGAAGTAGTCCCTAATGAGTGCCTAAATCACTGCTTTCCATCCCAAAGATCCTATTAAGACCTGGAGATCTGTCTTTGGGTCCACATAGTGTTGTCATCGTTGTATTTTAAATTGCCAATTTTAGTCTCATGCCTTGAAGCATTTTCTACTACATCATTCAGAATAGCCTTATAAGCCCATGAAAAGATGATGTATCAGGTATACAACATTCCTGTACTTCTATCAATCGTATTTCTTTTTCTAAAACAGGCCATCTTAAACTCATTACTTCATCAGTGTTAATGAGCAAACAATATTCGTAATAGCAATTTCTGATTTGTCGCATGCAAATTATAGTACATACAGTATATATTTCCTTATGAAAAGCAATGGCTGTTCAAGCTTTTTAATGTTGTGTCCATGATATTTAGAGCTGAATCTTATTACATAAGTAGTAAGTCACTTTTGTAAGATGTATAGTAACTAGTAAAGGGACATTAAGAAATGCATTTATCAACAGGGCACCCAAACATAAAGTCACACTCTGAACTGTGCACCTGCTCATCTGTTCTTTTCTTCTTTAGCAGCTTCCAAGTACTCACAAGATCTGGCTGAGGCAGCTAAGCAGTACTCATTTGCCCCATTACAACTGGTATCACCAAGGGGTACATTTCCCAAAAGTTCCCATTGGCAACTTACATAGTTCAAACCATTCAGGGTCATAGAACAAAACGAGGCTGAGTCACCAGCAAAGAGGAATCAAGACATTAAGCCAAAACTGGAGTGCTAATCAAACAAATCAAAATTGCAGAATTAGAAAACCAAGAGAGTTAAAACAGATTAATCACAAGAAAACCAATCCAGAGCAGCACACAACCAAACTGGGGTGCATTTTCCAAACAACGACGGAAGTTTGCATTAATGATGCATCGCACTGATGCATGTTATTTCAAACTAACAAACATCCAAAGTACGACTGTTTCCCAAAACCATCATACTTTGTTAGTACTACAGTAGTTTGAACCATGTTAGTTTGAATCACCGTAGTTCAAACTGCAATGTTTTCAGAGGTGATTGGTCTGACTCTCATGGTGGGTCGTGTGCAAAAATTAACAAATTTTGTAATATCGATCTGACTTTCACAGCGGATCGCCTGCAAAAACTCACAGACTTCGTAATATTATTTCCAAATACAACAGTAGTGCCAATATTACATCATTACTGGTAATTTATTGCATAATATAACAATAATTATATTAAAAACTCAAAAATAGTAATAGCATCATAATATTATACTTATATAATGCTTCTTGTAGAGGGAAAAAAATGGAACTGTTAGGTGTTAGGCTACAATGCATTTAGTGACATCGGCTCTATCTGTAATTAAGTTTATTTTATTTTAATCACACTATAAGCATTTAAAAACTCCTGAACCATCCCTGTTCATGTAGTCTGTTAGTGGCTTAGTGGGACTGGCAGGTACACATAACACCCGCCCTTGTAT
The DNA here is from genome assembly GCA_026777045.1 of Hyperopisus bebe. Lineage (NCBI taxonomy): Eukaryota > Metazoa > Chordata > Actinopteri > Osteoglossiformes > Mormyridae > Hyperopisus > Hyperopisus bebe. Next base: position 22,202,166 of record JAODJW010000094.1, read on the forward strand.
ACCAGCTCTCTTACTTACACAACTATATGGGTTCATATACAAGCACCCGTATTTATTTTTTTTTTTTTATCTTTTTGCATATTGCAATGAAAACAGTCAATGATTATGAAGCTATTAATTATTTTTAACTGTTAATTTGCCCATGTTTTAGGCCTATCGCAATATTACTCAATCTGATATTGCAATGTCATAATCATGCAGCCCTAAATATATATTTATCTATGTAATGGACTCTAACATAAAGCACAAACAAGGTGGGTAAACAGCATCCTCTCCAATCAATCCATATCCATGACCAGAGAAGTACATAAAAACTACTTCACCTGTGTCAATTAACGATGAATCATACTATGTAAGTTTGCAACGTTGTTGCCTCCGAAGTTCAAACTATGGTTCCTGGAAACACCTACATCGTACTCGCATAGCTCCAGCCACACGAGTTGCTAACGTAGTTAGTAACTATGCTTTTGGGAAACAGACCCCTAATTGGCTGCTGACTAACCCATTAATTTATATTTATTACTTATTTCAAGATGTAGTGATTTTTCAGTTCCCTAGCTGCTGAAATGAGGTGAGCAGTTCTTTCTTCTTTCTATTTGACATCACATTGACATTGGGCTAAATGCATTGGAGTTTGTTCATTCCAGGATGTGTCAATGACAGAGTGAACAGGAACAGAGTGTTTTGGGTACATTTGCAAACTTCACATAGAGTCCAAACACACCAGAATTCAGTGAAAATAGTAAATAAGGATATATTCTATATTTTTTTTACAACTACAACATTCTTTTCCTCTTTGAATGAAGATGAATTTTTGCCCGCCCTGGAATCCTGTGCATAATACACAAAGTCAAAATGCTGGTCAAAAAAATGGCATTTGCTGTATCCTTGCAGTATTACTAAAAATGTAAAACATTTACAGATGGAGGAATGCAAAGCAACAAATCCCACACAATAAGCTCTGGAATAGCTGGAATTGTATTTCCCAAGCACTGCATGCAAATCCATTTGTAGTTCCCATCCTTGTTGGACAGCTAATATTTTATAAAAGTGGGGAATGCAGTTAAGAACAAAAGATAAATGACTTGTTCATTTCTATACCTATGACCTATGGCCTTTTATTTATCGATGGGGCCTATTTTTCACTGGCACAAATCGCAAAGCGGTTTTGCTTGTTTGGTACCAGCGCATTTCTCATTTTCATGCCCTTCCAAAGTAGCAAATGATTTTGCGCCCGCTATCCCTCCATAGGAGTGGTGTTTTTTAAATGAGGCGTGGCCAAGGGGTATTGTCGCTGTGTTGCTAATTTAAGGCAGCAGGATTTTGCATCTAACCAACAAAACCCACATCTAAAGTCAGTGACACATTGTTAAATGGCATTTAGCCATCCATCCATCCATCCATCATCTACTGCTTTTCCAGGTCGGGTTGCGGGGGCAGCAGTCTAAGCAGGGGAATCCAGACTTCCCTCTCCCTGGCCACTTCGTCCAGCTCCTCTGGGGGAATCTCGAGGCGTTCCCTGGCCAGCCGGGAGACATAGACCCTCCAGCGTGTCCTGGATCTCCCCCTGGGCCTCCTCTCAGTGGGACATGCCTGGAACACCTCACCAGGGAGGCATCCTGACTAGATGCCCGAGCCACCTCATCTGACTCCTCTAGATGCGGAGGAGCAGCGGCTCTACACTGAGTCCCTCCCGAATGACCGAGCTTCTCACCCTGTCTCTAAGGGAGAGCCCAGCCACCCTGCGGAAGAAACCCATTTCGGCTGCAATATTCGTGACCTCGTTCTTTTGGTCACTACCCACAGCTCATAACCATAGGTGAGGGTAGAAACGTAGATCGACTGGTAAATCGAGAGCTTTGCCTTTTGGCTCAGCTCCTTCTTCACCATGACAGACCGATGCAGTGCCCGTATCACTGCTGACGCCGCACCGATCTGCCTGTAGATCTCCCGCTCTATCCTTCCCTCACTTATGAACCCTGAGATACTTAAACTCCTCCACTTGGGGAAGGACTCCCCGACTCAGAGACAGCACTCCACCCTTTTCCCGCTGCTTCAGTGAGAGCCGAAGGTCACAGTATGATGAGGCCAACAGAACCACATCATCTGCAAAAAGCAAAGACCTAATCCTGAGGTCACCAAACCGGACACCCTCAACGCCCTTGCTGTGCCTAGAAATTCTGTCCATAAAAGTCTGTGACAACATAATCTGTGACAAAGGGCAGCCCTGGCGGAGTCCAACCCTCACCGGAAACGAGTCCGACTTACTGCCAACAATGTGGACCAAGCTCTGACACCAGTGGTACAGGGACCGAGCAGACCTTATAAGGTAGCCCAAGACCACATACTCCCGGAGCACTCCCCATAGTATTCCCTGAGGGACGTGGTCGAATGCCTTCTCCAAGTCCACAAAGCACATGTAGACTGGTTGGGAATACTCCCACGCACCCCCCAGGACCCTGCCGAGAGTATAGAACTGGTCCATTGTTCCACGGCCAGGGAGAAAACCACACTGCTCCTCCTGAATCTGAGGTTTGACTATCCGATGGACCCTCCTCTCCAACACCCCAGAATAGACCAAACCAGGGAGGCTGAGGAGTGTGATCCCCCTATAGTTGGAACACACTCTCTGGTCCCCCTTCTTGAAGAGGGGGACCACCACCCCGGTCTGCTAATCCAGAAGCACTGCCCCTGATGTCCACGCAATGCTGCAGATGCATGTCAACCAAGACAGCCCCGCCACATCCTGAGCCTTGAGGAACTCCAGGTGGATCTCATTCATCCCCGGGGCCCGGCCACTGAGGAGCTTTTTAACTACCTCAGTAACCTCTGCCCCAGAGATAGGTGAGTCCACCCCCAAGTCCCCAGACTCTGCTTCCTCATTAGAAGGTGTGTTGGTGGGATTGAGGAGGTCTTCAAAGTATTCCTTCCACCCACCCACAACATCCCAAGCTGAGGTCAGCAGCGCCCCATCTCCACCATAAGCAGTGTTTATTCTGCACTACTTTCCCACCCTGAGCTGCCGGATGGTGGACCAGAATCTCCTCGAAGTTGTTCTCCCTGGCCTTGACAAACTCCTCCCATACCCGAGTTTTTGCCTCAGCAACCGCCAAAGCCACATTCCGCTTGGCCTGCCGGTACTCATCAGCTGCCTCCGGAGTCCCACAGGCCAAAAAGGCCTGATAGGATTCCTTCTTCAGCTTGACGGCATCCCTCAACGCCGGTGTCCATCAGTGGGTTCAGGGATTGCTGCCGCTACAGGCACAGACTACCTTACGGCTACAGCTTCGGTCAGCCGCCTCCACAATGGATGAGTGGGACATGGCCCCCGCCTCCCCCGGGATATAGGAGAAGTTCTGCCAGAGGTAGAAGTTGAAACTCCTCCTGACAGGGGATTCCACCAGAAGGACCCAGCAGGCTTCTTCCCCCACCAGCGGAGCCAACCCACTACCAGGTGGTGATCGGTTGATAGCTCCGCCCCCTCCTCATCCGAGTGTCCAATACATGCGACCGCAAGTCCGATGACATGACCACAAAGCTGATCATTGAACTGCGGCCTAGGGTGTCCTGGTGCCAAGCGCACATATGGACACCCTTATGCTTGAACATGGTGTTCATTATGGACAATCCGTGATGAGCACAGAAGTCCAATATCAAAACACCACTCGGAGTTCAGATGGGGCGGGGGGGGGGCGTTCCTCCCAATCATGCCCCTCCAGGTCTCATTGTCATTGCCCACGTGAGCATTGAAGTCCCCCAGCAGAACAAGAGAGTCCCCAGGAGGAGCTCTCTCCAACACCCCTTCCAAGGACTCCAAAAAGGGTGGGTATTCTGAACTGCCGTTTGGTGCATAAGCACAAACAACAGTCAGGACCCGTCCCCCCACCCAAAGGCGAAGGGAGGCTACCCCAATGTACAGATGCCCAGCCAGGGGTCAATAAGTATGCCCACCCCTGGTCGGCACCTCTCCCCATGGGCAACTCCAGAGTTGAAGAGGGTCCAACCCCCCTCAAAGAGACTGGTTCCAGAGCCCAAGCCATGCGTCGAGGTGAGCCTGACTAAATCTAGTCCAAACCTCACAGCCTCGCGCACCAGCTCAGGCTCCTTCCCCACCAGAAAGATGACATTCCATGTCCCTAGAGCTAGCTTCTGTAGCCAAGGGTCGGTCTGCCATGGTACACACCATCGGCCACTACCCAACCCACACTGCACCCGACCCCTTTGGCCCCTCCTACAGGTGGTAAGCCCATTGGAGGGGGGACCCACGTCCCTCCTTTAGGCTGTGCCCGACCAGGCCCCATGGGTGCAGGCCTGGCCACCAGGCGCTCACCATCGAGCCCCACCCCCAGGCCTGGCTCCAGGGGGGGCCCCGGTGACCCGCGTCCGGGCAAGGGAAATCGTGGATCCATGTTATCATTCATCATAAGGGGTCTGATGAGCCGCACTTTGTCTGGTTCCTCACCCAGGACCTGTTTGCCTTGGGTGACCCTACCAGGGGCATAAAGCCCTGGGCAACTTAGCTCCTGGGATCATTGGAACACGCAAACCCCTCCACCATGATAAGGTGTCAGCTCCAGGAAAGGGCTGGCATCTTAATTAGAAATGTGCAGGTGCACAATGCTTATTATTGACACAGGCATGCACACTAATTTTTTTCATTTTATTTCATTTATATGTGTTTTAATAAAGTACATCTGGTCCTTTCACGTAATAATACTGTTTAATGAAACACCAAAAGAAAAACAATATAAATTAAGTATAGAACAAACCATATCATTAAAAATATTCGAGTTCATTATGAGAATTAAGCACGTATTATAATTGAAAGGACATTTAGGTTGCTGAAAATTTCACACCCTGTGTTTCAGATATTTAGACAAGTTAGGGGGAACAATACAATACAGCCATCAGAAAGGTACAACATTCTTTGTGGCATGTTGTATATTGCATAACATTGCCATGCATGATGGATGTGTTGGACATAACTAAGGACACATTAGAGGACTTTAGGAGGCGTGATGCTTAATTGCATCTACCGATGCCAACAAAAGTGTAAACAATGGCAGCAGCTTGGGCAGGAAGGGATCAGCTGGCAGAAGAGCTTAATCATTTGTAGCCTGATAAGGAATCTAAATTATGAAATGTCGAAAAATAACAGTCCAATTGTCTTTCATATGAATATTTTAAAACTCCTTAAAAACTGTAGGTTGTGTTTAAGTAGTTTGGACAACTTTTTCTTGCTTTGCAATGGTGCAAATAGAGGATTCTATTTTGACGATCTAACGCAAAACGTCAAACACAAAGGGCAGCTAATATTTATGGGTGAGTCCAAATCCATTTTGTTATTCTGACAGCAGAAAGGTTCAAAAAGGTTGTCCTAGCTCTCTTAGTTCTTCAGAGGCATCTTTTGTGCATAACAAGGAATGCACCATTTGGAATGGCGTGTCACCTCACCTTTAAAAGACAGCAGCGCGTGATATATGGCAGATTGCTATTGCAATGGTGTGTTTGCCCGGCAAGCCAGATCGCTTTTCACCTGGGAAAACGAACGTGCTCATACTCAAGATAAAAATGGACAAGCACATCATCTACAGGCCACCACTGTTCCACCTAAGCCTTTCGAGGTGAAGCAGGCGTGGGATGAGGTAGCAGCGTGTTTGTACTCGCTTTCTGGCATCAACAGATCTTCTGCTCAGTGCTGAAAGCGGTATAATGATCAATGTCAATTCACTGCTAAACGAGGATAGAGGCTGGGAACAGGGACTTAATTATCCTTGTGTGTTTTTTTAATTTTAATTTCGGGTATGCAGTTTGCAAAATATAACTAAAAGTGCAACCTTTTTATTATAACAAAATGCAATCTAAACAGTTTTAAGGTGTTTCATTTGTGTTTTATTATAGAGTACAAATGGTCCATTCAATGAAATCCTGTTCATTCATTCGAGACAAAGAGAACAATTATGCAGTAATGTTTACAATGTAATTTACTATTACTATATTTAATGTTGCAAAGGTCGTACCATGCGTAACTTATCAATTAAACATTGCCATATGTAAGTACATGAAAATTATGTATATAATGGTCCATGGATGGTACTATCACCTGTGGCTTCAGGTACCCGTAGTAGGTCTTAGAAAATATCATCCACGGATACAGGGGGAGTGCTGTAATATGTTTCACCTTACTCAGTCTTGACGTGTGTGTGTGTGTGTGTGTGCGCGCGCGCACACACATTTAAAGATTACTCTTCACTGTATCATATGCTATACCAACTAAAACTCACATTGCAGGTTAATGCCAAATTCACTTTGAAAGGTCAAAAGACTAATTAAATCTGCAATTTAGGAGTAATTTACTATGCATTCCAAGAAACATTATCATGGCCTAGGGATCCAAAAATATATTCCATTTGATGTTTCAAAGGCATAATGTCTGTTGACAACTGATATAGACTAGGAATCCTTGGGCTAACATAAATTACTTGACCAAAAAAGAAAAGACGTTATGTGGGTGTATAAGTCAGCATAAGTGTAGTATCACACCTCCTGGGCTGATGTTTAAAGCCTGCCTTCGGCTGAGTGTGTGTGTGTGTGTGTGTGGCGGGGGGCGCTTTGGGTATTATTTTTCCACAAAGTGTGTGTTTCCTCCCACAGTGCAAAAACCATAAAAGAAAATGAATGGACAACGTAAAATTGTACATACTTTGTTAGTGTTTCCATGTTCGGTGATGGACAACCGCCTCATCCACGTGTGCTCTGCTCTGTCTCTTGTGGATAAGCTCCTGTCGCCCCAAAAACACTGTTCTGCATAAATGATTGTGGAAAAAAAAAACTTTCATTATGAAGATAAATGCATCTTTTCACAAACAGATCATATTTTGTGTATCAGGAACATTTAGCCCAGGACATTTCCCTGCCTCATTTTTTCCAAGTTTATTTTTTGTAACCTTTTTGGTAGCACAATATGCAGGTAACACAAAATGCTGATTTTAAGGAGTACTACCACCAATTTAAAACCTAATGTAAAACCCGGGGTTGCTTTTCAATGACTGACACGACCATAACCCCTACCCCACCCTAACCTTGACCCAGGGCCAGCGTGTGCTAATCAAGCACCCCAGGCAAAAACTAGCAAACGTCGCCCCACCCCACAAACCAAGAAAAGGGGGGTTGCATATCACATAACACTGGGGCCGCATCATTCATAGGATGCAGTCTGCAAAGCTGTAGTGTTTGTAGGGTATGTTCTTAGAAGATTGAACCGAATGGGAATTAATTAATTGTTAAATAGAGGTCAGTCATTTCATTGCATTACATTAGATTCGGACACAGTCTAAGCAAGTTCTGTCATCTGCCATGTTGGTGCATAGTTTCCCATCTGGTGAATGATACTCTGTGGCTGGGTCTGAATTCAGGGGCTGCATCCTTCTAAGGCTGCATTTGAAGACCAAATGTGTCACAGTGATGCGACAAGGCTGCCTTACATCATTCCCTTATGCCTCCTTTCCCCCATGTGACAATTAAACTAGAAACTATTCAAGGCAATGCATTAATTTCACAACCTTGCAGTAATATACAAGACATCAGTGTATTGACTGAACAGATACTAGGTAAATTTCGTGAACCCAGAAAAAATGCCCCATGAAAGTTCACAGTAAAACTGTGAAGTTTACAGTTAAACTTTAATTATTCATAGTTCTACTATAAAGTTTACAATTTATCCATAAACCTTTCATACTGTAGTTGAAGTGTGAACTCTTGTTTCAGGAAAAGCAAACACTGTGAACAGTAAAACTGTGAAGTTTACAATTAAACCTTAATTATACATAATTCTACGATGAAGTTTACAGTTCGACCATGAATGTTTCATTCTCATTTTACCTCTTCTGGTGTTTAATGATTCTGACATTGAAGTTCACAGTTCAACTATAAACATGATACCACTGCACTATACAGTTCAGTTTTCATAGTTTTTTTACAGTCATCTTAGTCATGATGTTTATAATTTAACTTAAAGTGTGAGGTTTTGATAGTTTGGCAAGGCATGTAGCTAGTTTACAGTCAACTATGAGTATTGCTATGTGCCAGTTCCATCAGGTCCATCATGATGGTAATACTGCCCAGTCAGTTTTAAGTCATGGTACAAGAGGAGGGACTGTTAATGATATTTCATGTTAAAATAGCATATTCTGCAACACTGCTGTCTGAAAAACATTTAATTATTTAAGCATATGGTTGATATTCTACTGTAGCATCAATTGCATGTGTTGTTCATGGCCTTTACAGCTGCTACATATTTTACGTTCCCAATTGGCTTCACTATAATAAGTGGTGGGTTCACTTGGTCTGATCGAAATACATTCCTAGCAAACACACAACGTTGACCCCATGTGGGCAGGCTTGGGGCAACATGTGCTTGGGCAAACCCATTTAGAGCCTGCAGTGGCCCAACGTGGGAGCTGCTACTAGTGGTCACAATGGGTTAATTGCAGACATTCCATGCATATGCAAATTCAGCCGAAAGTTAGGAGCTCCCTCCTTGGCCCAATCTTGGATTGACAGTGCTGGGCCAATGTAATGACTGACCTCTAAACGGTGAGCATTTAACAATTTATTAATTCATTTTAATTCAGTTGTTTATTCTATAATAAATTTGACAGTCCAAAATATGCTTATTTTTGATTGAATTTTTGATTGCATGATGTTTTCCATGTGCAAACACCAACATTTGTTTTTTTTCTCACGAGGTTTCTACAGAGTATTGGCGTGACAAGAACTGAATTATCAAAGGGTAACATAAGGTTTTTTTTTGTTGCTGTGGTAGTTTATTTGCTATTTACACGTATTTAACATATTTTGTATTTTCTTTTCACATAAAGAAAAAATCTTGACGATTTTGCGTGCCACATTTTGAAAGATCCTGTCAGAAAGCTATCAAACTGATCCATTCAGTTAGCTTGTTAGCTGTGTCTCACTATACAGTGGTGTGCAACGGGTATTTCAAAATAGTACTGAAAAGAGGGACAGAATATGCACAATTTTAGCCCCAGTTTTCCATTCGAGAACAGTTTTTGGAGATAGTTGACAAAACCCTGCTTTTGCTTTTGGCACTGGACAATCGGCCCTCGATTGTTGTGTGTGAACTGTTTAAAGTCTTGACCGGATGGAGTCACTGATGCGTTGAGGATACTGGCCAGGTATCTAGCATGCTAAATGTCTGGACCTGCCAGCAACTCAAAATCCTATAGGTATGATAAGTGGCAGGGCTACATGCAATGAGAGCCCAAGACAAGGAGTGAGGAGAAACCTGAGGAAGGAAAAACGACTGAGGACTTGACCTCAGTGTCTTCAGTGGTAGGTTCAGGCATGTAGATTGTATACGCAGGGTGACTACAGACCCAAGGTATGTGATATTGTTTCCTGAAAGTTCTACGTATACAAGGGTTTTTTTCTGCCACGTATCTGTAAATGTGGAGCACACATGCTGTCATTTGATTACTGTGTTTTAACAATTTGTAACGTGTTGACACTAAAATTGTGATTTCCCGGTGTCATTCAAATGTGTGATTATGTGAGAACACATAGTTTGGAATCCAGACAGACTCATCAGTGATTTCTCCTGGTAAAAGATCTTGTAGTTTGTGACTCCCTGTGGCTGATCAGTCGTGTAATGTGTAAAAATGTGTTTGTGGTTTGAAGCATTAAGTTTTTCAAATAAATACCACTGTGCTTGTCTTTTTTTAATCTGGCAACCTTGTACTTTTCAACATAAAGCAAGAGCATTTGTTTAAATTTGCTTAAAGCTTGTACTGTGAATTGTTACTCTTTTTTGCATGTTTGACTACTTGAGAACCTTTATTCATTTCCCATTTCATAGATGCAGTAAGAAGAGCAAAGTTAAATTCAGCCCCATGAGATTTTGCCATTGAAAATGCAGCTAAACTATGGCTTCACAATGCCAGAAACTGATCTGGAAGAAGAAACCAGAGGCTCATTCCTACTTTGGAGAAAGGTAAACACCAGGAGGACGAGCTATTTCTACTTAAAGCCTATGGATTCAAATTTAAGGACTTGTAGTCCTGTGTGAGCTCAAGAGATTTGTATTTAAGTTTAAATGTTGTTTGGTGATGTGCCCACAAGTTATTATGTCATAGATACTTTATACTTATTTTATGGTGCTTTCATCTTTGATATTATCTAATTATTGTGATGGTACATAAAAAAGCAGAAATAGTACCATTAAATAAATTATGTTTTGTAATTTTAAGAATGAATGATTTTATGGGCAGTTTAGTATTTTCATTTATTAACTATGAAAAAGTAATATTTGATTAGCAAAGGTTTAAATGAGCTAAAACAAAAAATAAATTCTAATAAAATTTAGATATTGGCCTTGAAGTGCTTCTTGACCAGCTTTAGGCCAGCTGCATGTTTTCCCCCATTGGACCAGTTTTTTTGGGGCAAATGTTGCCCCAATGTGCATATCCCAAATGGGCCATTGTAGGCTGCACAACAGAGATGGGCCTGTTATTTTACAATATTTTCTGGTACTTTTTGTGATAATGATAATATTCCAATTCAACACCATCTTTTTGGAGCCGCAACATGTCTTTCGCCAAGCAAAAAGCCACTGCCTCTGTCAATTCCTTCCATCATTTCTCTGCCTATCATAAGGAATGCAGAGAGATAATGTGTCCGCAATTCTCGTCTGAGTAGGAGTTTTCTTAACTGTAATGTTACTTGACCTTGCTGTCTCCTCCTCACCATCTTCTGGCTTTCCTCATAATCCGGTTTGTGTTTGGAGGTGGTGGAAAAAACTAGATGTTTTTTTTGCCAACTTTGCATATTACAGTTGTTTGCTCCACGTCAGATTTTCTGTAACCAAACCAGTTCCAGATGATCGAGGTAGCTCCTTTTTTTTTTTTAGCAATGAACTCCTCCTCAGCTTCTGCTCCACCTTCCACCATACTTGTCACAGCGGGCCAGGCTGTGAGCGCGTCACACACACATATACATCATCAATTAGAGTTTATCTTTATTATCACAGGATCACTAATTATTATTGTGGGGAATTGTTTTGCTGGTATATTGCAGCCGATACAATATTGTCCATCCATTTGGGGCCACTGGACCTGAGTCATACAAAATGATTTACAAGACTGTAAAACTGGATTCCTCTTGGTGATCATTTTATGTGATATTTTCAATTTGATTTATACAGATTATTTGGTTTTGTTTTAAGGCATCCAACCCATTATCAATACATTTATCAGCTTTCAGGTTATACGGACTGTGACTGTAAAGTTCACAGTAAAATCATGAATAGTGTGCCAATTCACTGTAAAAAAAGTATGAATTGTGAAATAATTCATGGTCACACTGTTAAAGTTCATACTAAAACTGTCAAACAAGGTTACAGTTTTACTGTGAACTTTCACAGTTAATTGGTATGCTGTTCATAGTTCATAGTAAAACTCTAAACTTGATTGAGAGATTTACTGTGAGCTTTCACAGTAGAACTGTGAAGAGCATGCCAATTTACTGTAATAGCTTACAGTAAAACTGTCAAACAAGTTCATTATTTTACTGTCAACTTTCACAGGTTTACTGTAAAAGTTCACAGTACATTTTGATTTAGAGAAATTTGGTATGTATTGTGAATAAACAACATATTTCCACAATTTTCTCTATTTTTGTATTAGAAAAAAAAATAGAAGTACATACTATATACATAGTAACACAACAGTATATTATACTAGAAAGTATATAGTAAAGGGGAAGCAAAACGCAAGTATATAGTATAAAATTTGAGACATGGCTGTTGCCCTTTCAGCGAGTAATCTGTTCTCAGCTGTTATTTCTTTATTACTAATATTAAAGCCTTCAAAGGCAATGACAGCAATGAAATCAAAGCTGCAGAACATATGAGATGAGCAGATGTACCTGGAAGATGGCCAGAGTGCACTCCAATGTCCACTACCACCCTCTTTTTTAGAAACTAATTTTTGGAACGCTGACATCACTTTATGTCCACTCAGACTCTCGAAGGACTTGATTGGGATTGCGGCATGTGACCACTGTTACAGCACAACACTACTGTTTGAAATTCATAATAGTGGAAATATAGCACAAGCAAACAGTTAGACAGCTAGAAGATGGATGGATAATGTCTGATTCTGTCAGGGAGGCCAGTCATTCATTACTGCCCTGTTCTTGATGGCATGTACAAATATATCCTGGCACTTCTATAACTGCCTGAAGGTATAATTCTTTTATGTTCAATATTTTGAATGAACAGTCTTGTGGATTGGACAGCAATGGGGGAGTAATGAAGAGAATGGTTCCTGCTGCTCATTGTAATGTTTCGGCAAGTTGAATGGCAATCCAATAGGCAGGATGCAAGCACTGAGAGCTTTATATCACACAGAACGAGAAGCAAAAGGGACCATGTGGAGTCTGAACAAAGGCTAGAACACACATACAAGGAAGCACAGGGGAATAACACAGGGTAGAAATAGGGTAAACACAGAGAAACCACTAACAGCACACTCAGGCAACAAACGCACAATCATCGACAGGAACAGGGCACTAGCAGGCACATATATCCACAAGTACGAGGACTAGAGAAGGAACAGATGTGGGCCATTGACAATTAAGTAAACACTGTGAACTAGGAATAACAGGTGAGCGTATTTAACGATCACTACAGACTCAAACACTAGAACATACTAGAACAAGGGTACAGAACAGTACTGCAAGACTAGATATAGTGAGAAGTATCTAAGAAGTAAGGAATAATTGACGACGGGCCGTTGAATTATTAGAAAATAAGAATCGGGTGTGCATTATTTTCTAATAATTCAACGGTCCGGAGTCAATTATTCCGCTTATACTACGGTTGCCACACCTCAAGACAT
>JAODJW010000094.1:22215182-22251706 GCA_026777045.1 Hyperopisus bebe
GCTGCCTGGAACTACGTTCGCCGTGCGTTTATCTGAAAATAATTGCACACCTCAGAACGTTCGTCAGCCAATCAGATCCAAGCATTCAACGGTCCCGTAGTATAACCAAGAATAAATGATATAGAAATACACATATACAAGATAATATGATTAGCAAAAGGCTCACAAAACTCAAAAAACATTGAGGCCAATTGGATAAGGTGTCTTTAATTAATTCATGAATTTAATTAATTTATGTCCTGTGGCTAGCCTTGAGCACACAGAAGAGTTCACAGTTCTCAGCTGTCTGCTTAGCCCATCAAGCCACATGGCAGCCCAGAGAGCAGGGGAGCATGAGGAATAGAGAAGAGCGCTAAACCTTAAGGAAACACAGGGGAAATGGGATGGTCAGCGACACCTGCTGGCCAAACGGGGAAATGGCGGACAAGGCAGGGACTTATCCTGACACTTAAGGTAAGGGGTCATATTACTGGTATACCAAGGTCTCATCTGTGTGCATCAGAAACAGAAAAAAATCCAAAGGCATAATGAAAGTGACAGTTTGGTATTTACTGGAAACAAATCTGTTTCCATTTACCAGGGACTGCAAGTAAGAACTCTTTACCAAATAGTGAGAGCATCTACAGGTATAATATGTTGATGCATTTATTTTGCATACTTTTAACTAACATTAGAATGCTGAATATTCTGATTTATATTTTGACTTTTATTTTTGGGGTAAGGTATTTAATTGAGGGCAGCATGGGATTGCAGAGGTTAGCTTTGTTGCCTCACCCCGCAGTTTGACTCCATGTTTGTGGGGTTTGCATGTTCTCCCTGTGTCGTCATGGCTTTTCCTCTGGGTGCTCTGGTTCCCCTCTCCCACCATCAAAAAATTGCCCATAGGTGTGCATGTACGAATTGATGTGTGAGTGTGCGCTGTGATGGGTTAACACTTCACTCTGTTATTCCCTGCTTTGTGCCCATAGCTTTTGGAATAGCATGTGGTCCCTCTATGACCCTGAATAGGACAAGCAGTTACTGGATGGATGGATGGATGGTATTCAGCAGATCTTTAGAAATGTGCTTTTATGTGAGATAAATTAGTGTGTGTGAACATAGGCATTTCCCTACTCTTGCTCAAGTTAAAGCTTATCATTGAAGATTCAGTGCAGTCTTCAGAACTATAGTCAACAGAAATTCTCTGAACATAGACATTAGCTCTTCTCCCTCTCTTTTGATCATAACACTTGATTTGTCCTGTATTTCTCATTGCAGAGAAGGGAAGGTGGTCCAACACCTCAGCAGCTAATACCAGAACAGAACACTGCATAATCCAAGCAGCATGCAGTCATTCCTACTGTATATCAGCAGGTGCAATGGTTTCCTGTCAACTTCAGAGCCTCTTTAAAGTATTAATGAAAAAAGATTTTCTGACAACCTTTATTCAGCAATTAATCAATCACCTTTTATTCTCGTTGCGTCATTTTCAGCTGAAAAGTGTATCTGATTTCTGGGAAATTCCGGTTGCATGTTAAAATTTCATTCCGCATTATATTAAGACATTTATGAAATAAACTGCTAGTTAAATTTATGCCAAGTGACAGTGACTGACAGTTAAATTCAAATTAAATGTCATTAGAAATGGTGTGTAACTGTTAGGACACAGATCAAAAGTGAGCAACTTCAGATATGCATTCATTTTTCTTACTTCAGACAATACATTTTAAATTTTGTTTTGTGTATTTTTCATACTTGATAACAGTATCATGGGCCATTTAGATAAGATGTATTGTAAATTAATTTATCTTTGTTATATATACAGCAGTTCATAATGGTACATTACAATCTCCTAGGTTCGTCTAATAGCTTAACCTTTGATTATATTTTGACATTTTTTGAGTAGCAGCTTGGAGAAGACATATATCCAACACTAATGACGGGAAAGTAATGATGGGAGATGTCAGCCCCTGAGGGACCTTCTATCAACCATTTCTTTCTTCTGGCTACCAGAAACATTTTTTGCCATTTCTGTTCCTTATTAGAAACCAAGAGTGTCCATTTGAATGCTGGTGTTTATTCTTTTTACTGATTGCTTCTCCGTACAAGAAAAATTATTATAATTATTATTTTGAGCAACTAACATGAATACCTATGATTTAATGACAGATCATAACCATGACACATAACCATATAACAACTGAGCAAACTTGTGTATGCAACGCTTAATTTTTTATCTGAAATCTTCTGAGTTACAGCCGCTGATGAATAACCTATTAAATTGCCCCTAACCATGCAGTTTGTTTCCATCTTTAGTACATCAACGGTATCTTAGATAAATGTTCAGAGTTTTCACAGATTAGACATTACCGCTAAATGTAACTATGCCCTAGAAACCATATTTCCTGCTGATAAGTACTTTCTGTCTTTCTTCCTACCCCTCATGGAGGTTTGGTCACTCACTCCTGCAGATAATTCAATGAGCACTAATCCTCCAAGTGTCACCCTGAGCTTTGATCTTTGCGGACACTGACCAGACTGCTGTCGGCCAGATGATATATGTGGAGACTTAGCTTCACATTTCAACCATCCCTAAGAGATGCAGAACTTTCCACCATATTGGATGGATCACCTTCCCTATGATGCAGGTCATCAAAGACAGCATGGTCTATATTCTGGGTCAGGCTATTAAGAATATTCTGTGATAGGATTGTCCAGGATATGGATCATTAATCACTGCAGCTAGAGGATGTGGATGTGTATCTAAGGCCAAGTAATAGAGGTACAAAACACAGAATAATACTTAAAATCTGAAGTATATAATATGTAATGCACAGGGTAATTTTGCAGAAGTTCTAGGACTTTATCCTTATGAGTATTTTTCTGCTTAAATGCTATCTTCTAATGGCCTTGCTTCTTTCTATATACTGCATGCACATAAACACACACCATTTAACACCAGGGAGGATACGATAGTGTCTTTGTGCCTCTTTTGCAGTTTAACAGTTTATGGAGAACCATCCCAATTATGTGTGACTTGCTCCACTTTGCAAATCTACTGATGATGCAATGAATGGATTGAAATTGGTCTGAACAAGAGAATATGTTTTCACTGTGGGAAAGTAATTACAATATTCCATTTTAAATCTGCGAGGCAGTGACTGCAAAACAGTGAAAAGACATCTTGTGTGGTCTCTGCCTAAACCTTCACCAGTATGTGAGTTATGATGAAACACGGACTGGTAATGAGATCCCTGGATACACAGAGGCCCGGGTTATGTATTCATTCAACACTTGTTTATGTGAGGAAAGAGGGTCCATTTAGAGACACAAGAGTATGCCTGAAAAAAGGCGGTAAATTGATTTATACAGTTGGCCTTCAGACCCTTGATTTTGCACCGTGATTGACAGCGCCCCCTGTTTTTGTCATGATTAAATTCTAACAATTTTAGACAACTTAGTCTAGCATTCTAATAAAACAGCAAATTTTTACCAGCTGTTTATCGATGTTTGAAATAATACTGAAAAATTAAATACGCAGTAATCAAATCTTTAAGCAGGAGTTTCAGCTTGAAATATTTATGTACAGTGTTTCTCCCAAAAAAACATTTTTAAAATCAATGCAGAGGCTTGCCTAGTAACAAATAAATAAACAAACTATAAACAAATTATGACCATGTTCATGATAAGCTAATGGAAAATGGATATATGGATCTCTGTAAATATTTGACTTTACATTAACTGCATATTCACAATGCTTTCACAATGCATTGTAGAACATTCAGTGCACCTTCAAATTGCATTCATAGAACATTTATAAGCAGCATGTAAGTATACCTTATCATCCTAACATACTTTAACAGCTTTAATATACATTAATAACAAACATATAATTATACAATCATGTTTATTATCTATATATATTACAGCTGTCTTGTCTTTTTCATTGAAAGTATTATGAATGTAATGCTTTAAGTCAAGGTATACTTACATGCTGCTTATGAATGCATAATGGATGCATTATGATGGTGCAGTAAATGTAAAACTTTACCTAATACTTTTATGTATTAACCATCTCATTAACTTTTTTGACATCGGTCCTCTGCTGTATTTCTATCACTGTTGGCCCTTGTGTCAATCTCTTCACCTACAGTAAAAACCAATTCTGATTTGCTTCCTAAAATACTGATTACAAGACCTATACGATTTTGTGGCCTCTCTAGCTTTGTGGATGTCATTAAAGGCTTGACTATTCAGGGGTATGTTTCCTGAAAGCTTTGTAATGAGAAGTACTGTGCTTTCTCGTACTTAAAATCATTGGTTAATTAGCAAGTGTTTCTCGAAACTCTTCGTAATTAAAGTAGCTCGTAATCTCATTAGTAAACTGCCAAATAATCCGATCCATTTATTTTCTACATCGTTCTTTATTTGAACTTTTGCCTGTTATTCTGTTTCAGAAACACAGAGGTCAATTTCAATTCAATTTATTTTTATATAGCACTTTTCGCAACAGAGTCGTCCCAAGGAGCTTTACATGGATGTCTTGTGATACATTACATCATTAGAGAGAGTTATATGGAATGGGAAAAAGGGAGGAAAGAAATTAAATAAAGAAAGCCAGATGACAAAGGAGGAGAGGAACCAAAAACTCCCAAATAAAGAGAAAAAAAAAACCTCTGAGGGTCCAAGGTCAACTGGCTGTCCAACCCCCCTGGGCATACTAACATTACTGAAAACAGAAACGAGTGGACTTGCTTGCCAAAAGCTAGGTGTAAACTGTGATTAAAGATTAAGACGAAGTCCATCAATGAGTGTGTCCTCCACATTGGCCTGTGTAGGGTGGCACTGAAGGCTGCACCCATGATGGTACAGTTCGTGGGTCCCATTCGTGATGTCACCCTTCCATGGGACTGAACCAGGACTCCAGCTCAGATGGTGCCCACTACGGCCACCATTCGGAACTGTGTTAAGGCAGAGAGCATGGATGTTTAGGACATGCATTGATACATAAATGGACATGCATAGTATATAAAATGGCATGTACAGCAGCACCTGCAGGCATAGTTACGGTGTTTTAGGCTGTAGGTAAGCTAAACTGAAGTAATAGGTCTTCAGTCGAGATGAATCAATTTCTCTGTCTTGAATAGTAAGAAATCGTCACAGTTTGGCAATGTGGTGTAGCTGTAGGAAGCAGGCCTTTGATACTGCATCCACATGTGATTTAAATGAGAGCGT
The DNA here is from genome assembly GCA_026777045.1 of Hyperopisus bebe. Classification (NCBI taxonomy): domain Eukaryota; kingdom Metazoa; phylum Chordata; class Actinopteri; order Osteoglossiformes; family Mormyridae; genus Hyperopisus; species Hyperopisus bebe. Next base: position 22,220,397 of record JAODJW010000094.1, read on the forward strand.
TGAATCCAAGATGACACCTAGGTTATAGGCTGAGCTTCTGAGGGAATAGTTCAGCCCTTTGGAGTGGAGTATGGAAATTATAAAAATCCTATCTGCAGACCTACTGTGATAGTTAACATTATATTTGCTCATTATGTTTTCTAATGGCAGCATGTAGAGAGAAGACAATAAAAGACCAAGCACTGATCCTTGTGGTACTTCATATTTGATCTGTGAAATTGATGACTGAGTACCTGACATTTGAACATATTGATAACCTCAAATCTTTGTAATAGGATAGAATGGCCAACCGTGTCAAAAGCTGCACTAAGGTCCAAAAGCATTAGCACAGTCGCGCCGTCAGTATCAGTTGCCATTGTTATGTCATTCACAACTTCAGCCAAGGTAGTTTCAGTGCTGTGTTCCGGGCGGAAACCCAACTGGAAACAATCCAATATGTTGTGTCACTCCAAGTATGAGTGAAGTATGAGCAGCAACTATCTTCTTGAGAACTTTTGAAAGTTCTGTAATTGCTGAGCTGCTGTGGATCCAAATTTGGCTTCTTCAGTAGGGGCCTGATTAATGCTACTTTAAGTTGGTCAGGAATGTCACCTGATGAGAGGGACACATTCATTATGGGAGATATAGGTCTTGCCAGAACACCCAGGGATTCCTTAAGAAGTGGACAGGTGGTTGGTTTGATCTTAATTATAATAGTGTTTAGCTATTGTTTACTAATTAATTTTAAAATATGAATCGGTGTGTTCATGTTCCCCTTGCATTGAAGTTAATTATGAGCCATTTGAACATGTTTGAAGCCTAATGTTCGTAATTTTATCATTAAAGAAGTTCATAAAATGTTAGCTACTGAAATTACTGGGTAGCAGAAGTTCAGCCTTATTTGTTAGATGAGCTATTGTTTTAAAAAGGTAATGAGGGTCATTTCTATTACTATCAATAAGGCTAGAATAATAGGCTGAACGTGCCTTAGAAAGGGCTTGCTTGTATTGCTGCAGGCTGGTGAACGATGCTGACTTGAACACTTGCCCATGCATTTCCATTTGTGCTTCAATCTGCTTCAAATGTTGTAAAATCTTTGATAATCTTGGGTTCAATTTTTAACAACGAGTTAAAAATAGCTGCCAGGCCACCCCTACGCCCACAGCCATGTGGTTTCTGTACGAAACTAAACCCATCAGGTGAGGCTTCAACAAGAGGTATTGTGTCTGTTGGTCTGGGCCAGGTTTCAATTAAAAAAACACGGGTCTGCACCAGTGTCAAGCACCATATAATTAACAAGAAGTGATTTACTTCTTAAAAAGCAAATATTCATTAGTGCTCATTTTATGGTGGTCTAATAATATTTACAATATTCTTTCTATGCTCTTTTTCTAAATTGTTGCTAGATTTAGGGGATGTGATGGAGCACCAAGGTCAAGGCCGAACATGATCTAAAGGTGGGAGAAAAAACAGCCTTCAATTTAAGATCACCAGGCTGAGGCCTGGGTGGTGCTCTCAGTCAGGCAGGTAATTTACTTGCCTTGTTTTCGGATAACATAAATGATCCTCTCCAGATAGGATGAACCCTTCTTTAGAGAATTGGTAAGAGAGTAGAGAGTTTAACATTTTGTTTTAGCTTTTACACACATAGAAATGAAGCTCCTCTTTAACACCTCGGATTGTCGGGACTTTATATCATTAGTTCCAACGTGAACAATCAAGGTGGAGACTTCATTGCTGGAGAGGGAGTCCAATTTCGCCTCGATGTCAGAAACTTTGGCCCCAGGGAGGCATTTTACAGCAACTGCTGGTTTCCGATTGTTAGAAACTCTAACGTTTATAACAACCGGATCTCCAATCATGAGCACCTTTTCTGCTTTGGCAGACGTACTGCCAAGAGCAGAAAATCCTTTGGCTAAGCACAACAGGAGCTCTCGGTTTAGAGCTCCTAGGACCATGTCTGACTATGACCCAGGGCTCGCATATGCTGGCTGCTGGTGTCAGAGCCGGACAAGAGACAGTCAAGGCAGGAGGAACAACTGCCAGATCTAATCTGGCTGCCTACTCCGACTGAGCTGCATCTTTAAATCCCTCCATCTGTTTAATCTCCACTAAAGTGTTAATGCGCTCCTCCAATGCGTGAATCCTGTCCTCCAACTCTACAATAACTAGACATTTCTGGCACACTATACTATCAGGAGTGTCGGAAGGACAGTCTACATTGTACATGCCACCTGAGCTGCAGAACACAGGCATAGAAGATATAACCCTCGCCCTTTTGATTTCAAGTGGAGATCGTTGGTGCATATCGAAGGTGATTAATCCATCGGAGTTTCGGAGTTTGGAGATTAGCGGAAAATTAAAACTTGTGGAGATTTTTCCTTCCACTGACTTTATTCTAGTTATTATTTTGATGGTGTCTATAATTTAAAGTTCGCATTACCAACCAGTTTGGCTCGGTGTTGCTGGCCAACCTGTTACCTCTGTCTTAGTTCCTTTAGTGTGTTCTCCCGTTTCTCTAGACTGCTGTGTAGCTTAGTAGGGTTAGCATGTGGCACACAGTCTGTTGACCCTCTGCTTATGGGTTTGAGGCTGGTCTCATGTTTTATTTTGTATTTATTTGGGTTTTCTGTTTTTTTCCTTGTGTTTATTAGTTATATCTACTTCCCCCTTTCAGTTTGCCCTGCTTGTGTCTTGTTTTTGATTTTGGTCTTGCTTGTACATGTTCCTAGTGCTGTTATCCCTAAGTGCTTTGTCAGAGTTCCCTAGTTCTGTTTGTTATTATCAGTTACTTTACCTGTTACCTGTTTTCCCTGTGCTATTTGTCAGTCCTCGGTATCTGTGTATTTAAGTGCTTACCCTCAGTCAGTCAGTTTGTTTACATGCACTGGTAAGTTGAGCTACGGTTACAGCTCGACTATGCCATTTAACTGGACTGCTGTCCTTGTCCCAGTATACATGCATGGGAGGGGAATTGATTTATTGACCGAAGTATCTTTGACTCTGCTACAATAGGTGGCGATATGGCTCCATTCAACTTGTAAGCGTTCGGCTTTTTTCCGGTTGACCTATTACGTTGCAAATAATAAAATAGTAATAATGGATACATGAACAAATGAAGTGAAACAAGCTTTAATTGCAATCTGATTGGAAGAACAGATACAACAAGATCAGGGGTCTCATTTATAGAATTAAGAACAGAAATTTTTCTGAAACCGAGATAGATGTGCTTGTGGGTATGGAAGCCCGTTTCCACCACCGTGGAAAAAAAATATGTATAATTTAAGTTGAATTTTCAACTCCGTTATCTTGTTATTTCGAGATAAGTTGAAATTTTGCCTTAAATTATACATATTTTTCTTCCACGGTGGGGGAAACGGGCTTCCATAGGTATAACAACCGACCACCTGATGCATCTAAACATCGCCATCTGCGTTTCAGTAGGCCGATCTGCTCCACAGAGGTGTGCACACGAGCGTGAGCATCATTATAGCGATTTTCCTGTGCGCTTTGGGGGTTTGAAAGGGAGGTGAGGAGCCAGCGCTTGAGAAGGTAGCCGCTGTCACCTGCATTTCATAACAGACCGATTCAATGCATGAACAATGAACAGTTATAAATTACACAATGTTTTTATCACCTTACCATGAAGCCAGTCATCGTGCGCAGCGCCATCCTGCAGTCTGCTCCCTACACTGCTGTGTTCCAGGATAAATGAGTCATGTGTTGAACCAGGCCATCATACAACCATGTTTGTCAGGACCATATCAGTGTCACAAATAACTTGCGCATTTATAGAATGCACATTGTTTTCTATTCACGTAAATAAATTCATTTTCATATGGAGCCCTCATTACAACGTGAGTGCAGTCAATTGCACCCATTACATTTGGGAAACCGGACATTGCTGCAAATTGCCTGTAGATTGTGTTGGCCTGTTCTCCCACAGTGTAAGGGAACTTAATGAATCTATTAGTCATTTTAATAATCCCATCCAAAATGACAGGTATTATTGAGCTTAGTGATGGTTGTGATATCCCAGACCTAGAATACAACTAAACACAAGGATAAGCGGTTTGGAAAATGGATGGATGGATGGATGTATCGATAGATTATTATTGTACTTCCTAAACAAGCTTTAGAACAAATTCACAGTTTTATTGTTAATTATAACATATACCTGTCGGTTATTTTCGCTGGTAACAGCCAGTTGCAAGGAACCCCAAGGTCGTCAGTACCTGTATTTGTACCTATATTTGCGCGTTTCCATTGGGTTGGTCCCTCTAACATTGGACCCAGTTCAGCACAAAGCTACAAAAGCACACATCTAGGTAATCTAAATTGTCTTATGAGCCAGTCATCATGATGGGCCAAAAAATCTTTGTGGTTTCTGAACACCCATTCTCTTCTAATTCTGCCATTGGTGTAATCTTCTAACAATGCCAGCACATCCATTATGTTATGTTGCGCATGAATGTGATCGCAGTATTTATGTGTTTTCAGCAATGAGACTGATTGTTTCACACTGTGTCCAAATGATCATGATATTCACGACCACCACTTATCCATTGTCATGACCTGCTCCTCCAATCCTCCTGCGTGCCATGCCCCCCTTGTTACCTTGTATTACTTCCTGATTGTGATCACCCGTTGCCTGTTATTTTTGACTTGTCCTGTGTATTTAGTCTGCGTCTGAGTCCATTTTCCCCAGGTCTGTCATTGAAGTGGTTTACCGTGTTACAAATCATGTAACTGTCATGGTTCCCTCCGGATGTCACCACCGCTTTCAGCCTGCAGGTACCTCTCACCAGCCCCACCGACGAAATACCACTGACCTGGGCGGTGTATCATTTCCGGGAGACACGCCTAGCAAATAAAGGCATCGGGGCCATATAGGATGCCATCCCACAGGTCCCATGAAGGCTTAAAGGGGGAATGTTAGTGGCCCCAGCGGTTGAGGTTCTGCTCACTGCAGCTACTACGCCGACGGTCAGTGCACTGTCCCCTGCAGTGCATAGTTCTGTTTTGCCTGACTTACTGTACCTGTTCTGGTGCCCATCCAGCCTGTCTCGCCGGTTCCGCCCATCCTGCCTGTCCCGGTGATTGACGCTCCGGCCCCTGTGGCCGAGGACCCGGCGCCGCCTCCGCCTGCAGCTACGCCCGAGGTCCCGGTGCCGCCTCCGCCTGCAGCTACGCCTGAGGTCCCGGCTCCACCCGCAGCGCCCAAGGTCCCGGCTGCGCCACCGCCTCCTGCTCCGCCCGTCTCTACTCTGCCCATCTCTGCTCTGCCCGAGGCTGCTAGGGTTCTGCCCGCTGCTCCGGCCGAGGCTTCTTGGGCTCTGCCCACTGCTTTGCCAAAGGCCCCGGCTCTACCTACGCCGGAAATCCCTGTCCCCAAGGAGGTCCCGGACTGTGTTACCATCACTCCTCCTCCCTTAGTGGAAGGAGAGGAGGAGCTCGAATGGGACCCCTCGGGGATCTACCTACTGGGCCCCAGGGACTCCGGTGGTGGACGGACTCCTCCACCATCTCCCCAGCGTGGTGGAGCCCGACCAGGTCCCCGACTGTCTGTGTCCCGGAAGGGAAGAGGACATATGCGCAGGGACCGGGTCCCACCTGCCCTGCCCCCTGGCTCGCCCTCACTCTCCCGGCTGTGGCTCGGCGGCTGCCTGCAGGTCCTTCAGCTTTGGTCCGGCTGTCACCTGCAGGTCCCCCTCCAGGGGCCTCGTTGTCCACCTGCGGTCCCTTCTCCGATGCCTCGTCGGCCCCCTCCGGGTCCCGCTGCCTCTGCTCATTGGTCACCTGCGGGTCCCCCCGCTGCAGCTCGGCATCCTTCCCCAGCTCCAGCTGCCTCGTCGCCTGCTGTGGCTTCCCCCTCCTTCTCACCTGCACCATGGTCCCCTCTGCCTTTTTGCCTCTCCCGGTGTCCCCTCCTGCTTCCTCCTTGCCTCCTCGTCCTCTGTGTGGTACCCTCTGGCTCCGTCGTCCCATCCGCCTGTGACCACTGCGGCTGTCTTTCCTCGCCCGCCAGGGTTTCCTCGGTCTCCCCTCGTTCCTCCATCCTTTGCCTTTCTGCCTCCTCGTCCTTCTGTTCCTCTGTTCTCTGTTCCCCCTGTGTCTCCTTTTCTGGTTTGTCTGTCTGCATTTCCTATCCTGTCAAATTCTGTCTTCGTTTCTGCCCCTGTGCTTGTTCAGTGTTTCTGTTCTGTTCCTGGTCCCTTGTTGATGTTTTTGCTCTTGTTTTTCAGGTCCCGTGTCCCCAGTCTTGTCTCCTTCGTTGCCTCCTGTCGCCTTCGTCGCCCGGAGTGCACTGCCATCAAGTTTGTTTCTATAGATCGCAACATTTGCATATAAAGAGGCATACGCATCTATTAGGTCCTGTTTTGTGCGTACGTAACGGTTATAAAAGACACCCCAGGACAGCCTAACAAGAAGTATTTTGAATAATATACTATGACAGCATGGTATTGGAATTTTTATTTTTGATTTTTTTTAAATGTGATTTTGTTGCAATAAATATATGTTGGTGTATTTATGAAACAAAAAGGAGTTTCTCACAAACCTGTCTAGGAGTGATTTAAACAGCAAGTATGAAAATTATTGTCTAGGACAACACATGCAGCGCTCATGCTGAGGTAAACTTTAAATTCATTTTTAAGCACATAATAGATAATCTTGAAAATGAATATTAAAATTGCAAAACTTGCTACGTTTTTTTTTCTGAGAGTAAAAATGTTTGAGTGAGGCTTAAACTCCTGCGCTATAATATCTGTACCAAATTGAAGGTAAAAAAAAGCCTGATCTTAACTCTCTGGGGCCGGCGGTCCCACCAGCGGGACCTGACAGAAATTTCGCCAAACCGTTTAAATAACTCTGCGAGTTTTTAGCTTAGCGCTGTAAGAATGGCATGGGCATAACATGTGATGTTGGAATTATTGCACAGCATCCAACCCTATACCGCACTACAGCCATTTTTCGATATTTAGTACAAAATACCTCATCTTACATTGTGATTTCATTCAGCACCGGTAAATGTTTTATGCCAGTGAAAAACCAAGACCTTGAAGTACCTTACTTTTGGTACCTTTTTGAAGTACCAAAGGTACGGTACCTGGTGCGGTGGAAAAGTGCCCTTTAGTTGCGCGGTGAATTGGACAGCTTTTAAGCGCTGTACATTTTGTATGTGCTGTACATCCTTTGCTACACTCCAAGCTTCTTCTGTGTACTAGCTTCTGTCAATGTCCGGAGGAGAGACTTTGGGGCATGCGCAGAGCACCTAGGCCAGTTTGAGTCGGATTGTATACATGCAGGAGTAAATCAACTCCCAATCGCATTTTATGAGTATCTTAGTCCGACTTTGAGAAATTCGATTTAGTACAATTTCAGTCGGACTAATATGTATTTTGGTTTTAGTCATTGTATTATAGCCTGGTTGTAGTATTTTAGTCCCTTAGTTAGTTCCCAGTTTGTTTTGACCCCTTGTAGTCCTTTTGGTTTCATTGTTTACCTCTGTGTGCTACTTTAATAAACCCCTTGTCTTGGAGCCGCAAATTGGATCACCTCCTTTTGCCGCCTGCACCATGCCTCGAGTCCATAACAAAAGCATTCATAATGCATAATGAACATGTCTATAATGTATTGTGCATTTTGATAATTATAGCCATGTTTATAATGCTTTATAATGCATGATTGTTATGAATGTGTTTCCAGATTTCTAAAAGCATGGCCTTAAGTAAAGTGTTACCAAAATGTCATCTTTTTCAGAATGAAAGAATGCAGAATGTCATGTGTAGAATAAATAACTTCACTGTCATTTTGTGTACCATGGTGGAAAATATTTCATACAGTCATACAAGTAAATCTATCACACCATTATCCATCTGACAACCTACAGATAAGAAAAGCTCCCAAAAATGCTAACACACATAAACAGTTAAATATACAAAAAAAAATAATAAAAGGTATAGGCAATTTTTACCCTAATCAGCCATAACATTAAAACCACTGACGGGTGAAATGAATAACATTAATTATCTAAAGCACATGGATCTGAGTACCTTTGACAAGGGCCAAATTGTGATGACTAGGTCTTGTGTGGTGCTCTGCGTATACAGTGGTCAGGACCTACCGAAAGTGGTCCAAAGAAGGTCAAATGGTGACCCAGTGATATGGTCAAGGGTGTGTGAACCCATCTGATCCAATTTCACAGGAAAGCTACTCTAGCACAAATTGCTGAAAAATACTAGCTATAATAGAAAGGTGTCAGAACACACAGTGCATCACAGCTTGCTGCATATGCGGCTGTACAGTATAACCACGGACTGGTCAGAATGTTCATGCTGACCCCTATCCACTGTCTAAAGTGCCTATAATGGGCATGTGAGTGTCAGAACTGGACCAAGGAGCAATGAAAAAGGTGCCTTGGTTTGATGAGTCAGTGTTTTTTGTTACATCATGTGGACAGCCAATGGTTCAGAGCTGTTTTGGCAGTGCAAAGGAGACCTACATAATATTAGGCAGGTGGTTTTAATGCAATGACTGATCAGTGTAAAGTACACTTCACTCAATTGCACATACACAAGGTCAGTATATACATCTACCATCTTTAAAAAGTAAACCAGTTAAATTATGTTTTGCTAGATGAAGTGATATTACTGTGTTGTACTGAATTTCTTTTAACTGTAATGAATTAAATTCTTCTTCCTGACATTAGAGTTCAGATTCTGTTTCAATATCCTGTGGAGTGTGGCCAATTCAATTCAAATTTCAATGGGATACAATTAATAAATTATGAATTCCGCACATGACGATCTAACCAATCAAACTTGTTATGTATTTATTCACATCATTTAAAGTGGGAAGATGAATCACCCCTTACCATCAGCATTGACAATGGCAGCTATCCAGAGAATTATGAAACTCAACTGGCGATTGTGTTTGATGCCCAAGAAGCAGAGTTGCTGGTGTAAATGCTATTTTCCAGGTGGATATGAACCCCATGGACCATCCCAATAATAAATTATTATTAGAGAGATAAAGGCTGACCTGGGGTGAAATAATGTGTCTCCTTGGTTTGGTGCAGGATAAATTTAAAAGAAGAACACACCAGAATTCTGCCCTCGGTCCCATTGTACAGCTTCTATCCTCTCTGTTTCTATGCCACCAGTGGATTTCTGCAGACCATGACGCACATGGCCTCAGCAAGGGTACTTTCTCCAAATGTACTACTACTAAATTACAGCATACGCTGAACTACATACACACCTACATACAGTTTCCAGCAGGAAGGAATCCCTTGCACTAATATGGATTTCATCCCAGTGCAGGCATACCTGGCATTGTATATTCAGTGTATGGAACTCTTGACTCTGCATACTTGCAGCCTCTTGAATCCTGTCAAAAAAGGGTTCTTAGCATTAGGCCTAAATGTCCTGCTGATATGCAACCATCAAGCCTCTTTTACAGACATTGCGGCCAAATAGACTGGGAGTACACATGATACTTATACCTGGTCCTGCTTTGGAGTCAGCTGGCAAAGGATGGTGTCTTTGCTGATGTCTGGTTTCTGGGTGAGATCAGGTATCCCCTTCATGAATACCTGCTGACTCCAGTGCTCAATCCACAAACTGTAGCTGTGGGGAGGTATCGCTCCACAGACTAAAAAACATTCACAGTTGCATAGTGCAGTCTGGCAGTACCAGTCCTAACCAATGTGGCACCCTAGGTGAGCATCACCACTGGCACCCCCCGTCCGAGGCAGAACGAAACCTGCTGACAAGTTGGCACCCCCTCAAAAGTAGGACAGGGGTCTAAGAATTTCGGCTAAATGCTACTGTGCTGTTACTGTTGTGTGTCCTGTGCTGCACAACCTTGCAGCAAGTGATGTATTATAATTTATCCTCAATAAGTTGTTTTAACTCATCTTTTGAGAATTCCTTTTCCTAATTTTGCTTGCCATTGTTCGTTTTTTGCAAGAAAGCCAATTTGATTTGAGCCCATTTATATATTTTCAACTAATAGGATAACTTGTTTTTAATAATTTTGTATGCTTTCATATGATTTGATTGTTTTTTTTATTTTGATTTGATTTCAGTAGATCAGTGACAGAATGACAGGAGTCCCAAGCAACCCAAGCAGCTTACGCATTGGCTCCGTCTTGCACACCTCCATGCATCTGGCGGACGGAATACCACGAGTGCTAGTGTCACGTCGTGGTTTGACCCCATTTATATATTTTATTAATAATTTTATTAATTTAAATAATTTTGTGTGCTTGCACATAATTTGGTAGTTTTATTTTATAATTATTATTTTTTACATTTTCCTGTCAAACATTTTCATGTGACAATAATATTACATGTATTTAACCACTGAAATACATGGAATCGACTGTCTTTGCTTTTCTCACATGGACACTGGGGAGGAGTCAGCATAGAATTGCTTTAAGTTTCTTTGTTAAACTTCAAATAACAAATGATTTTGGGAAACAATGGCAAATCTCACTTGATCCTTACCTACGTCATTCATTATCTTGTTCGTTAATATCACCCAAGTTCAGTGCAGCACAGTCCGTGCTTCTAGCCATGTTATCTGGAAGTCCAATGAGCCTACTTATATACAGGTACTTAATTTGGGTCTCAAAATTTTCTTTGTGAATGGAAATAATGCTTACTAAAAATAAAATAAAAGTAAAATGTACCCTATTAAATTGTTTTTTTTTCTTCAATGAATACTGTCATGTTCGCGTAAAGAACAACCAGGGCAGGCAAGCGGGAATCCAAACAGATCGGGTTTATTGGTGTAGAGGAGAGACAGCGACGCACGTTAATGACAAGTCTGGGGAAGACTGACTCTGACGAGGACTAAATACACAAGACGAGCTGGTATTAACAAGAAGCAGGTGAGAACAATCAGGGATAAACACGAGGTAACGAGGTAGGCGTGGCATACAGGAGGATCGGACGGAGCTGGGCGTGACAGAACCCCCCCCAAAAGGCGCACACACTGGGCGCATCCCAGGGGAGGTGACGGACGAGACGAGACTGGGGAAACGGAACCTGAAAGACAAAAGCAAAACCATCAACGAGACCGGGAACAGAACGGAGACACAGAACAGGCTCATGGACAAGAAGTAAGACAAGACCTGACATACAACGGGAAACGCAGACAAACAGACCAAGAAGGGAGACATAGGGGGAACACAAACAGGCGGAACAAAAGGGCCAGGAGTGAATGGACCCACAGGAGGAGGAGGAGTAGACACAGGCGGGACGAAGGGAGGAGGAGCAGACAGGGGAGACCAGACAGTAACGGAGGGGGAACAAAAGGGAGCCCAGACGGGCGGCGGCCGGAGGGGCCGCAGGGGAGAGGGAGAAGGGAGCAGGAGGGAACCACACAGGGGCCAAGGGAACGGGACGAGGGAGAGACGGAGTGGACACGGAGGGAGCAGGAGGGAACAAGGAGGGGGAAGCCGCAGCAGGGGGGCCCGGAGGCGACCGACATGGAGCCGGAGCCAGAGGCGACGCCGAGGACCGGCACCGGGGGGGGACCCGGAGGCGACCGTTGACCTCCTCCAATCCAGGAGTTCCCAGCATCTGTCCACTAGCCGACGGGCTACTGGGTCCTCTCGGAGCTTGAGCAGATTCGTCCATTGGATGACCTCCTCCTCCATGGGGAGAACCTCCCCAGTAGCGCTGAGCATGTTTCGGGTTATGTTATTCTGTCACACTGCGGGCGGGGCGAGTGGTGAATCAGGCGACTGAGCCGTGAATAAAGGTAAAAACAGGGTTTATTATCAGGGCAACGAGTAGAAACGCCAGACAACATCAATGACAGAACTGGGGAACCGAGGGAGACGCGGACTAATATACACAGGACTAGTCAAACATAACAGGACACAGGTGATCACAATTGGGAATAAACACGAGGTAATGAGGTGGGCGTGGCACACAGGAGGATCGGATGGAGCTGGGCGTGACAATTACATATTAAAATTTTCTGTAGTGGGCAGCATAAAGATTCTCCCCCTTTTCCAGTGCACACAATACATTATTCTAAAATGAAGTTCATAATTGAAATTACATTAATTGCAAATACTTCAGAAAAATAATCCAGATTTTTCCATGAGCAATTGTAAAGTAAACAAAAATTCTAGTAAATATCTTAAGTTTTTGGTAAAATTTTGGCCATTTATTATCAGCAGTTAGCAATTTTAATATAGGCTATAATATATATCTATTGGAATTCACAGTTTTCATTTATAATGTTTAAAATATGACTTTAACAGGTTCATGGTACCAAAGGTAAAAATCATCATAATACTTCTCGCACCTAAATTTATTCATTGGTACTGCAGAAAAATATTTCAACCAACCAACAAACAAGCAAATAATAAACAAATAAATATCTGAAGTTTGAGGCTAAAGGAAGTTGAAAAATATAGATGCTTGAGGAAAAGTTTAAATACAGTAATGCATAAAAATGTGTCATTAGCTGGACTGAGTTTGCACAGGGGTGGATAGCAGGCAGGATGCTTAACAAAAATAATAATAATGAGACAAATTATATAAAGGTGAACTTCAGCACTGCCACCCTGCTGTCTCCTAATGCACAATCTGCACGGACTCCTGGATATTAAAAAAATACGTATTCACAGGCATGTCATGGAAACCATTCCATTTCTCACCTGCTGGAATCAAATCCCATACGGTTACAAGGTGATCAGAAGAAGAAGCAGAAGAAGAAGAATATACTTTCCTACTCTTTAATAATACTTTCATGCAATGAATTCAATTTTTGCAAATATGTATATATCTACAGTATTTTCAGTGTTTGCTTGTCCATCACTGCTACAAATCTGAATGAAAAATTACGAAAAAATATTTTCACAGCTGGGGAGCATTAATTATGATTAATTTGTTTTTTGTTTTTTTTTTCTTTTGCTGACATGCTATGAATCTGTTTATTGAGGAGTCAAATCTACATTAACAATATAGTACCATGGTTCCTGATCCATTTGCTAAAAGACAGATGAATGAATTTGAAAGTGTAAAATTACCAGATCCATTGTATTATTTAATGCTGAACATGTCGCAAACCACCTATCGTATTTATTGTGTAATTAATTACACAATACTGCTCCTTAAATATTGGTAATTTGCGAATTTTTCACATAAAAAGACATTCAGTATAACAGTTAATTATAATGAATGTCACACCCTGCCCATCTGACCCTCCAGTTCCCTGCCTAGCATGGCCCTTATGAGCCACGCCTTTTAACCGTTTGACTTACCTCTCATTCCTGCCCTTGTGTTATTCGCTCCAGCTGCCTGCTGTTTGCTTCCTCGTCAGTCTTGTATATGTGCTTCCCAGTGCTGTGTTCCCCAGTCTTGTGATTGATGTTGTTCCCTGCTGTTGCCTGTGCCCTTCCTAATACCCAGTCCACCCATTTTGTTCCCTCATGGTTCTTTTTCATGCCCCATTCTTTTGAGTTTAAGTAAACCCCTTTGTTTTATTCTACTCCAGTCTTCTCATCTTTCGTCTCTAAAGTCACAGAATGACATCTTCATGTGACATATTCTTGAAAAAAAAATTAATGCAGAATTACATTATAAAGTTGCTTTCCTCGTCATATGCATATAAAAATAATACAGGAATTTAGCAATGAGTGCAAAAATACTTGCTAATACTACTTTGGGTTTCTTAATGAATATACAAAACAATAAACAATTAGCATATAACCTAAATGACATGGCCGTCTTGTTTACAGTGTGATTTTATGTGTAATGGCCAACAATTTTGTCTTACGCAACTGGTTTTGGGGGCTTGAATGCAGTGTCTGCTCTGTGCCTGCAAATGTCCTCCCCTTGTCACACAAGTATCGTCTTGCAGTTAGCTAATTGGTGTGTGCCCCCGCCCCCCCCCCCCCCCCCCCGACCAGTATAATCGGTTAGAGGTTGGAAGGAAGTAATGAAACATTTCATCTCATGAGCACAGAAAACATAATACAGTGAGCCATACACACAAAATAGGCTGAACATAACCAGATGACACAGGGGTTTGAGGCCAGAGGTTACTTCAGGGGTTTCCTGGGGAAAAATGCTGAACACACAAACTTCTTCAGGTTTCAGTGACTCTGGTCTGATGCTGAAACAAAAACTTAAGCAGAGCAAACTGTATGTATAGATGTATGCAGTGTCTTCTCGGTATTATATATTTATGGGATAATCTATCTGCAAATCCAAATGACAGTCCATGTCTGTATAAAAAGGGACTATTAGTAGTTATTTAAGTAGCTATGAAAAACATATGCTTTCTTGTTTGTTAGCGGCTTGAGGCCACATCCACAGAGAAGGTAACCCGTCCTAGGAAATTCAAATTAGTTAACATATGTGACAGAAAAACCTGCTGAAACTGTCAGTGTTGACTGACAAAATGCTATGCTATCTTGTGTACATCAAAATGTTCCAATTCTTGAAAGACTGGGCTTAAAAACATATAATTTCATGTACCTATAGAATTTTAATTAAAATAAATTAAATTTTCAATGCAGCCATATTGCTGCATCCTTATGGTTCTGGGAATCTCTGCTTACAGCTATAATTCTTTATTATACTTCTAAGAGCACCACTATTTGAAGGGAACTCATTATTTTTGAATTTTAAAATACATTTGGCTTTGGGAATAGCACTGCGTTCTACCTTGAAAATATTATTTATGCAAATATAACCTACCTCAGGTGCTAATGATACTACCCACATGAATCCAGGCAGGGAGCTTGCAGCAAACTGCTTTGCAAAGTTATTTTGCCAAATTAGTGGATGACTTTGTGCTTACTGCGTTGTATCCTGGAGGTACCGTGTACTGGCACTCTGTACTCATTTCATCAGTTGTAGTACTGTTAGATGGTTTATGTGCTATTTGGGTTATAAACATCTTATTAGCAACTGACTTTCTCTGCTGGAGGTAACAGCAAAGTGTGTTTAGCTATACAGAGGGCAGAGACTGGAGAATGTGATCAAGGGCCATACCACTCATTGACCTCACTTTTTTTTTAAAATTCCCAGCACATTGGACAGTTAAAATGTTTCATTATGCAAAGTGGGGCAAGTGGCAAAGAAAGAGTGCAGACACTGAACAGCAGAACATCAGTCTCCTTCAAACATTGCACCATTTATTTATTAATAAAATGGATGCAGTTTCTTTAAAATGCACATTAGACTGCATGACCATTAATACCAACATTTGTGTGTTGAAAAAGGTAACTGCAAATAAATTGTTGTACTTCTGAAGCAGGTGACTGACAACATGCATATTTGTGAATGGGATGGATAAATGGCTATATTTCTTTAAAAATATTGGTCAATATCAGGATGAACTCAGCTTAGAACAGAGGGAGTGGGAGTCTATTATTTGCATGTTGCTGGTATTTAATTAATGGCATTGATATACTGCAATTTATATTATCTGAAATAACGATAGGCATAAAGCTTACTGCCTGCTGCATTGCTATTTGGAAAATGACCTGCATGATCCTGAACTCCACTGGAAAGGTAAACCAGTCACAGGAGTTAAGAGAAACAGCCTTATATGCAAAACTCAATGAGGCATGAAACAAGTGCAGCTGCTGTTTAAATAATTCACAAGGCTTTTTAAATAATAAACTGTATGGAGCCACAAAGAAACTCTAGATGTATAAGACTGTCAGTATAAACTAAACTTATGTGGTTTCGTCTCTCAAGCTGAGCTTTATGTCATTGGGATGTTTGTTTTCATACTGTGCTTTAACTGCTACTGGATTTCAGATCTTTACTTTTTGTGGTAGGTTAAAATGTTTATTTGCTGTATTGGAAAATAGGCAGTGTGTGGTTTTCACAGTAATAACTTTTAATGATGTAACAGGAATGGGCTGTGTGTAATGTGTGTAGTCCATCCATCTTCCAATCATTAATCCTGATCAGGGTTGCAGGAAAGCATAATAATAACTGAATCTATTTGTGCTAACATTTAACTTACCATTACCATGTACACTTCTAGGTTAGAGGATGGATGGATGGATGGATGGATTGATTGATTTTTTTTCTACCTGTCTGCCTATATTTGGTTCCAATATGTGTTCCACCAAAGTTGGCTGGCAGACCCAGTTATATTGGTTTTACTGCTATCCCTGGTTCACCAGCCTCCATATCGGCACAGTCACCCACCCACCCCCCCAGGACCACTTTCCGCTTCCTTCCCCCTCTCCAGATGTGCTGTTGCGTCATTTGGATCCCACTCTGTCAAGCTTCTTGACTGTTGCAGTACAGTAACTTCATTCCTGCCTGTTATGTCACAAATGTTTGAGGCTGTGGATGTAGATGCTGTATGTTCTGGGGGTATGTGGTGTGAGTTTGAGGCATGGATACTGGCTCTCGGTGTAGACTTTCACATCCCTTGAAGGAATGTCAGCACAGCAGTTTTACTTTCAGGGTTGAGAAGTTGTCTGAATGAAGAAGTTACAATGTTAAGTCTCCAGAAGAAATATCTATTTTCCCCTCAATCTAGTAAAAGCACAATGTTAAAAAAGATGCTTTCTATAGGTAATTAGAAAGTGTAAGATGCAGAGGATGTGGATGTTCAAGGTAGGGCACATCATAATGCTTGTCTGGTAGTTACAATGTAATAACGCATTATGGATAACACTGCATTATGTAATGACTCCACAAAGTGTGAATGACGACATTTTTATTCTTTGCACTACATTATTACATTTTCAACATAAAGAAGTGCAACCACCATAATACATTATACTTTATTGCAAAATATGAGGAAATGCATTACATATTGCATTCAAGCTGTCTTTTACAAAATGTGGCAGATTATTACAAAAAAGCGGGTGCTATTACATAATGAAGTGAAAATTTGTTACATTTTGTCAAGTTATTATATAATGTGGTGTTGTTACATAATGTTTTATTACACACAGGAACAAGAAGCTTTGAGCCATCTCACCTGGTCCCAAGAAAAAGAATTCAGCCACTAGCCTGCTCTCGTGCTTCGTAGAACTTCTCTTAGGCACGGCCTATGGAAATGCAGATTCCAAAACAGAGACTTGAGGATAACGAGAAAGCATTTATTGATGTCTTTGAGCAGATGGTCATTGCACGTTGGCAGTCAAAAGCAGAATGGATTATTTGAGTACACAGGATTCTTCCTAGATTATTTCTAGCCATGTAAATTAATGAGTTGACGTCTTGCACACTAATGACCGATAAAAATCATAAACAGCATGCTTGTTATTTGAGATTGGGTGCTGGTCATTGGTGGCTTGACAGTTAGGAATGTCAAAATTTCATGTGTGGTAAGTCAGCAGTTTCAGTTAATTATGTCCTGGGAACCAGGTCTCTGATGTTGACTTAAGTGGATTTATTTTACAGCAGTAAAAAGTTCCAACAATCTTCAGCGATTCATGTCAGTTTCTAAATCTTCTCAAAGAAAATGTCAAAACTTAATAGTCTCTGGTCCCTTATCAATTCTCAATAGAGGTGTTGCACTTAGGCTACCTTCCCTTAATGACTAGTCTGTTAAAAAGGATAACCTTTATTTAGCACTCTGGATGATTTTTGGAATGCCATTTTTTAGTAAAAAAGGAGAGTCTCCATTGTGATTGGAGGGGGCCAACATTGTTACTAAAGAACACATCAAACAGACTTCTGTTTGGCTTGCACTGATTTTGGACTGTTCCATTTGGTTTTCCAGCTTTGATTTCATTAACAGCTGATGGACTACATCCTCCAAATCGCTTATGCTTTTGCGTATCTAAATGATATTCTTACATGTAGGCCGACATATGATTGGACATATCACTTATAGTTCTTGTAGTATTGTGCAGTCCTGCAGTCACTGAAGTCTGGACTCACTACTAACTGAGGGAGGGAGATTCTTTATTTGGTTCCTTTTTGGGGAGTATACAGTTGCAGTCACAGATTATTCTTTTTTGTGTTGGCTAATAAGCAGCAGCATTTTATCCCAAAATTTTGCCTCAACCTGATTTTTATGAATCTCATTTTAAAAGGTGGACCAAGTTAAGTTTCTGACTATTACTGCAATACTGTTAAAAGGTTCTCGATCCCCTGACTTCTCACACCTCTTTATTTTACAAACAGATCTCTTAGACAGTGGGAGCCATCCTATTACAGGAGGTGGACGGGGGACTGCTTGGTGCTGTATATCAGCGAAGAAGCTGACATCACCCATGTCTGCCAATCAATCTAAAGCACCTTGACTCTCTGTTTGTACTTCTTGAAGAGGAAATTGAAAGACAACAGTGTTGGAATTTGGTTTTGCAGCCATCCTACTGTCAGATAGTCCTTGGTGCATAAAGACTTCAAGGGAGGAGGATGGGTTGGTGCCAGTAGGGACTTTCCCCAACTGGGATCTGTTGGTGGAGGAGTGTAAGACCAGGCAGAGATGTATGTAGAAGTCAAATGAGTGTTTTTCACATACAGTCAACAGTTCATGAAACACTCCTGGTTCCTCTCACTCGGAGGGGAGGGAAATTTTATACTGCTGTCCCACTGTCCCCTTTATTTACATCCATTTTCTCCCGTTGAAAACAAAAATCTGTTATCCCAAATAAGGTCCCCTTCCTTCCACCAGTCCTTATGTGATGTCCATGTATTTGTATCTACTGTGGAACATCTCACTCAAATAAAAAGGAAATTCTCCAGATTCAGGTATAGAATATTTAGCAATGTGCTGAAATATTGTGATTTGCAATGTAATAAATGCATGATAACATTGACAGTACC
Organism: Hyperopisus bebe; assembly: GCA_026777045.1. Lineage (NCBI taxonomy): Eukaryota > Metazoa > Chordata > Actinopteri > Osteoglossiformes > Mormyridae > Hyperopisus > Hyperopisus bebe. The sequence goes on from JAODJW010000094.1 coordinate 22,239,161, forward strand.
ATCACAGTATGTGAGAACATGAGATGTTGCTGAATATACACTTTGGAAATAAAACTGATTTTAAAACAACTTTGTGGTATCACACAATCAGTGATACTGACATGTGTTATAATGATAAAATGGTTATGTGCACATGTGTGATTCCCCTGAGTTCATTCTCTAGCTGATAAGATAAAGAACTAGTGGGTTTTAAAAAGGAAGGTTATCATCCCCTGAGTTACAAACATCACTGCTGGCTACAAAACTGAAAGGTGCTATACTTCAAAACGCTCAGCGACTCTCACTTCTTTTTATTTTACAGAACATGGTTTTGTGATTTAGTACAACAAAATGTTGCCCTAGGAATTTATGCCCTGCTGCGTGTAGGGATGTAAAAATGACATTTTCTTTATGCCACACAATTTCATTCGCCTTTCCTGTCGTATTACACAGTGAAGCCATGTGCCTTTCAACAGAATGGATCTATTGTTGTTGCTGGAAAAATCCTAAATTTTGGTCTACTGTGAAGTAATGAAATCTAAGAAAATTAGGGGGATATTATTGACATGAACAACCAGTAATGAAAGAATACTCTCTCTCTCTCTCTGAGATAGGGTAAGGCTTTACATTAGGTGCACCTTCATAACGCATTCATTATACATTCATAGAACATTCAGTGCACCTTCATAATGCATTCAAAATGCATTCATAGAACATTCCTAAGCAGCATGCAAGTATATCTTAGCATCCTGACATCCCTTAACACCTTTAATATACATTAATAACAAACATTAAATGATTATACAATGTGGTGTGAGTTTGAGGCATGGATACTGGCTCTCGGTATGCACCTTGAACTTTGTTTCACGTTCCTCAAACCATTCCTGTGCAATTTTTTGAGTGTAGCAAGGTGCATTATCCTGCTGGAGTATCCTGGTGCCATCTCTTCCACTGGTAAATGACACAGGCACCCGGCACTTCACATGATGTAACAGAAAATGTAACTCATCCGACAAGGCCATTGTCTCCATTGCTCCATGGTCCAATCCTGATGCTCACATGCTCATTGTAGGCACTTCGGTGTCGGACAGGGGTCAGCATAGGCACTGTGACTGGTCTGCATCTGCATAGGCCCGTATGCACTACAGTCATGTGAAAAAATTAGGACACCCCATTAAATATTTAGTTTTTATTAAGAAATATCAACATATCAGTATTAAATCTTCTATTAAATTATATATGTAGATAAAGGTTATGTAACTGCATCATCTATGCAAAATCAAGAAGTAAATTCACTTATTTATGAAAAGAAATTAACTAAAGATGCTAATTTCCACTGAGGAAACAGTTATGACACCTTCACATTCATCACTATTTAAAATTTTGGTGGAGCCTGTCTTAATTAAACCACAGACATTTAGTTTGGCTTGCTCTTCATTGTTGAAGTGAGTGGCTTCACCATGGTGAGATCCAAAAAGCTCTCTGAGGCCTTCAGAAAGAAGCTTCTGGATGGATATGAGTCTGGGAAGGATATAAAAAAATCTCAAGAGAGTGTGTAATCAGCCAATTCCACTGTCTGAAAAATAATTTACAAGTGGAGAACATTTAAACAACTGCCACCATGACCTGGACAGGCTGTCCTAGCAAGTTCACCCCAAGAGCAGACCACAAGATGCTGAAAGAAGTCTCCAAAAATCCTAAAATGTCATCATAGGTCATACAGGAAGCTCTTGTCACAGTTGATGGCAAGGTACATACATCTACCATTAGGAAGAGACTGTACAAGTTTGATCTACTGTATGTGGGAGCTGTGCAAAGAGGAAACCCTTGCTGTCAAAAAACATCTGGGCAACACTGAAGTTTGTCAGAGACCCACCAAGACAAAGACTGGAACTTTTGGAACAATGTACTTTGGATAAATGAATCTAAAATTGAATTATTTAGATGCAGTAACAGAGGACATGTTTGGCGTAAACCAAAGAGAGCTTTTGAGCAAAAGAACCTCATACCAACTGTGGAGCATGGGGGTGGAAATGTCATGGTTTGGGGCTGCTTTTCTGCGCCAGAACCTGGCCAGCTCACCATCATAGAATCCACTATGAATTCTTCATCATATCAGAGGGTGCTTGATGACAATTTGAAAACATCTTTCCAGAGGTTGAAGCTGTAGTGGGGCTGGACCATCCAAATGACAATGACCCAAAACATTCCAGTAAATATACCAAGGAATGGCTTACAAGAATAAATGGAGAGTTCTGGAATGGCCAGGTCAAATCCCGGATCTGAATCCTATTGAGATGTTGTGAGGTGATTTGAAGTGGAAGTGCATGCAAGACAGCCTTCAAACATCACACAGTTTAAGGAATTCTGCATCTGAGAGTGGGGAAAACTTCCTGCCAGTTGATGTCAGGGATTGATAGATGGTTATAGGAAATGTCTCATTAAGGTTATTTCAGCCAAAGGGGGAAATATTATTAGGGCACAGGGTGTACTAAATTTTTCCTTATTAGGAATTGGCATCTAAGTTAATTTCCTTTGTTAAATATGTGAATTTGTTTCTTGTTTTTACATAGGCAATGCAATTACATCACCTTTATCTACAGGTATAACTTAAAAGAAGATAATATTGATATTTTGATATTTCTTAATAAAGAATTTAATATTTAATAGGGTGTCCTAATTTTTTTACATCACGTGTTCTGACACCATCATAGCCAGCATTAAATTTTTCAGTCACAATTCACAAGAGCACATTAGTCTTTTATGTTATTTGTCACGCCCAGCTCTGTCCGATCCTCGTGTGTGCCACGCCCACCTCGTTGCCCCATGTGATTCCCTGATTGTAATCACCTGTGGCTTGTTACGTTCAACCTGTCTGGTGTATTTAGTCCGTGTCTGAGTTAGTATTCCCCAGTTCTGTCATTAATGTGCGTTGCAGTCTGCCCCGTGTCTTGGCTATAAACCCGACTCATTGTGGATTCTTGCCTTCCTGCCTCGTCATTCCCAGCGTGACAGAATGACAGAACTCTCGAACAACGCACCGCAGCAGGAGGAAGATCCCTGGCTCCTCCTGCTGCATGAGGTCACGTATTGGCGAGAGCTGCCGGAGATCTGCGGGGATCCCGGCTTGTTCACCCTAGCCGAAAGGAGCTGGGAGCTCCTACAGGAGGTTACCCCACGCATGGAGGCGCACTCAATGGCGGAAGTGCGCGCTCTTCTGCTGCAACTCGTCGCCCGGGTGAAGGAGAAGCAGCTCCACTCGTCTGCCTTCCCAGCGGCAACCACGCCTCCATCTACCTGCCCCGGCCAGAGAAAAAGAAGAAGAAAGAGGAACAGAGAACAGCCGGAAGAAGCCCCGATGCTCTTCCTAGGAGCCTGCTCTCTGCTCCCCGTCTGGGAGTTTGCCAGTGGGCTGGGGAGCTCCCCGCTCACCGGGGAGGACACCGTGGCCTCCTGCCGAATCAGACTCTACATAGAGGAGCCGCCGCTAGCGGCGTTCCACTACTGGCCGGCGCACCAGGCTAAATGGGGAGCCAGGGCCGTGTGGGATGCTATCCCTCAGGTCCCGCGGTCCCTTAAAGGGACCAAGCCACTCCGGGAAGCGCCAGACCTGGACACGCTGACGGAGGTGCCCGATCTCCCGCTTGCTGCTGCTTCTGCCGCTCTGCCAGCAGACCCGCCTGCCGCCAAGGCACCCCCTGCTGGCCGCACGCCCGAGGACGCTGCCACGCCCGCGGCGGCCCCTGCTGGCCACACGCCCAAGGTACCTGTCTTGTCAGTCCAGCCCGTCCAGCCCTGCTCGTTTGTGGTCCCGGCACCGCCTCCACCCGCTCCGGCGAATGCCCAGTCTGCCCTGGATGAGCCTTTCCCGGAACCCTCTGTCCCCGAGGAGGTCCCGGACAGTAACACCATCGCTCCTCCCCTCATGGTGGAAGAGGAGGAGGAGCTCGAATGGGACCCCTCGGGGATCTACCTGCTGGACCCCGGGAACTCTGGTGGGGAACAGATCCCAGCGCCCGTGCCCTGAAGGAGAGGAGGAGCCCGACGATGACCCTGCCTTTCCGTATCCCGCAAGGGGAGGGGACATAGACGTCGGGCCAGGGTCCCGCCCACCCTGCCCCCTGGCTCGCCCTCGCGTGCCTTGGCGGGGGCTCCGGGGCTGCCTGCGGTTCCTCCAGCTCTGGGTTGGCGGTCACCTGCGGGTCCCCCTCCGCTGCCGCATCGCCCGGCCTCGGTCCCGCCTCCGACTCCGCCTCGGTCGCCTGCGGGTCCCCCGGTGCCGGCACGTCGGCGGACGGCGTCTTCGCCTGCTGTGGTGGCGCCTTCGCTGGCTGTGGCTTCCCCCTTCTCCTTCCCTTTGCTCGTGGCCCATCCGACTCCTTCCTTGTCCCCTTCTTCTGTCCCTTCGATCTTCCTGACCGGGGGGCACCACACCCAATGACTCCGGTGCAGCTTCCCCCTGGCCTAGGCCCTTCTTCCTCCCTCACTTGGAGGTGCCCTAGTGTCTTCCCGTGGAGTCTCCTGCTGGCAGGGTTGGGTGGCCCTGCACAGCCGCTTCTCCTCCGCGCCTAGGGTGGCCTCTCACAGGCATGCCAAGTGGGCCTTCTCCTCCTGCCGCTCACAAAAGTCTGCCATCAGCTGGGCCTCCAGAGCATGGCACCCCTGCTCACAGTCCTGCACCATGGCCTCTACCTCATGCAGCTTGCAACGTTTCTGGCCATACTGGGCTTGCAAGCCACGACACACCTTCTCCCAGCTGAGAAGCGCCGTCTCACAGCCCTGCAATGCTGCCTCGGCCAGACATGCTTGGCGGTTACGCTCCCATTCCCAGCTGGTCAACTTCATGCACAGCCGCTCCAGCTCCTGCTCCACAGACTCCCTGCAGCCTCTGCTTGCTGCCTCCACTAGTCGAGGCTATAGCAGGGGTCATGTCACGGCTCCTCACAGCTGATGAGCACTATGCACTCTATGGCCGGTGAGCAGCCAGAGTCTGCAGAAGAGCCCGCCTTCCTCGCCTGATGACATTGCTCTCTCTGATGCGAGTCTGGCGGGAGAGCGACAAGGGGCAGGAAGGCAGGACATGACGTATATGGAAATTTCCAAAATATAGATGACAGCCATCATAATCATAATTATTTTAGCAGTGTAAACAATTCTATGTTATGATGTATTTACCTTCATTTATCTGACACTTTTATCAAAAGAGACTTACAGTAGAGGGAATGGTTGCAATGGTCTCTGGGATTTATACTGCAAATAATTGTTTTTGAAGCAGAAAGCATTCTGTAAATTTTAAATCATTAAGGTATTAAAATATCACTAAATCTGACTGATTTAGTGCAAGAACAAAATCGCCAAACAATAGTTGTGTTTTTCATGAGAGATTTGAGAGATATTATGCTTTTCTTTTTGCAAAAGCTGTTTGCAGTTTGGTTACCTCTATTAGGTGTCCAATGTCTATTAACATTGTTACAACTTGAGAATAAGACGTTCAGAAGCAGCTTGAGTAAGCCTGGCGAGCTTGGCAATCAGACCCTATGATAAAGTGCTACATAAAAGACTTCAGACAAGAGAAGTTTGGGAAGGAAATAAGTCTGTCAGTGCATGGAAAAGGGGGGGAAAGTATAACAGATCTAGGTTAGTAGGGGTGAAACTGCAGCAGAGAAAACAGAGACAGGTGAAACAAATCAATACAAATAATTGCAGTCACTTGGGTATAAATAGGGTCAAGTGGGTAGAATGGGGAAAGCTTAGGATGTGTGAGTCAAACTCTGCAGGCCGAAGTGTGTCAGCAAGATTTTGGGAGTAAGTGTTTTTTCTTTTTAATACTTTAATTAATCTTACCTTTGTGGCAGATGTCAAACTCACACCTTGCCACATCTACTACAGAATGTCAATAAAATATTTCGTCCATTGGGAATAAAATTTCCTTTCCCCTAGTTTAGTTTGGTTATCATACATGTTTTCTGTCTAGGGTAGAATAGCATTTATCAATGTTAGCAACAAGGTTTATTGGTAGAAAAATTAGACATAGGAATCCCACATATCTAGTAGGGCTGGGTGATATCATATCGATATTAGTCTGACACATTTATGAAACATAAGGATATGCCGTATTTATACTAATAATGACTTTTGGACATCATACAAAGCCTCATTAATATTTTAGCCATACTACTAAACTGCTTAAATTGTAGGCGTAAATTACAGTAATGTCGATATTTCACCGAAAAGCTGGCGTCCGGCCAAATGCTTCATCTGTCATCTGAAGCCCTGGTGATTATTGCGCATGCGCGATATAATATCGATATGATTTCGCCCAGCCCTAATATCTAGGATGGAAGGTGTACCAAGCTAGTGGAATGTAGCCAGGAGGCAGGAAGCAGCATAGACAATGGAGCATGGACTGTTCTCTGGCACTCAGGATTCCAAAGTGATGGTGGATGTACAGTGACTCTGGAAATCTACACAGACAGCAGCTTTATGATGGGGGGAAAGGCCACCTAATTGGAGCTATAAACATTACAATTTGACTTAGATGGATCCCAAATCAAATGTGAGGATGGTAAAGGGGGAAATCTGCCTAATTGTGACTGAGGCATTTATTTGAGAATTTGACTATTAATGCCGATTCATGGTAAATTATGAAACTCTCCATGGCCCGGTCCATGAGCTCCTGAGCAAAATTGTGGACTGTCTGGCAGGGAGCTGGTTGGGAGCAAAAATGCAGATGCAGTCTGGATGTTCCCAAGGATCGGGTTGGGAAGCACTGCTCTAGGAAAACATTAAAGATGGAAGGAAAGTTCTGCCTGTGTACAGTTGAACATTGGTGTGCCCTCATGAGCTCACAAAGCTGTCTGTGTCACTGCCACCCCAGCCCTGTAAATGAGGCTCACCATTGTTCTGTTAACCTCCTTTGAGCCCTAGTAGTCCTGTCACAAAGAACTGAAATCACAAACTCCTTCAGCTACTGAAGTCAGATTCCCTTATATGTTAAAAATGGCTACGTTGCAACCATGTTCAACACACATCTCACTGTGCCAAAGATGAAAGCAGTTGATTTACTATTATTTATGTTCATATTATTGCCAAATGTAAGTAAATTAAGTTTTTTTTAATTATTATTATTGTACATAAACTTAAAACTATTTAATTGTCTCAGGCTGTTAAACTGTGGACAGTAAAATGCTGAATACAGTATAATTACAGTAAATTCTGTTCTTTGTGGGGAAAAAAAATACCACTTTGTATGCTTAATTAGATTGGTTACAGGTGCATGGAGGGACCTATCCCTGATCTAACCCCTCCATTGAATCACTGACCTCCTTCATTTCATAGCCTACTTTACATTTTAATATTATGCAGTTGTCCAAGCACTGTAACTGTTATATATCAAATTGCGGTTTCATAATATAGTGTATGTTTTGAAACAAGTGCTCTCAAGCTTGAATGTTAGATGATGATTCAAGTGGAAGGGAACTTGCAACAGAAAACACCTCAGGGTCATCTCTGTCCTTGTTGATTTTTCTTCGAGCGTCTGCCTGCAATGTGTTTGACGTTGGGGGGAAATAAAACATGTGTTTCAGAGGTGCCATTACTTATTTAATGACCAAAACTTCTGATGAAGTTTGATTAATTATTATGCAACAGACTTGTGATGCTGGGTAAGAACTTCTTTACTATTACACCTGAAGAAGTAAAAACACAATACCACGTTTTCTACCAGGACAACATCTGAGTTCACAGGAAAGAACGCAATTAACCAGTGGTACTTGGAACTTCTGACTGGATGGGTGTACGAAGAAGTGGACAAATACTAAAACATGGTAACCAGGATAACACTACAAAATGAAAAGCATGACTTTAGCAAACAGATATTGCATGGAACTCGTATTAAGCAACACTGTGAACCTGGAAACACAACTCTCATTAGTTAAAACACTATATTTTAATCAATCAAGTAGCAGTGAGGGTCTAACATTAAGTTTACAATGTTACAAAGTTTACGCAGTTCTGTTTGACTTCTCACTGTAAGGAAGGAATTGTAAATGTATATCTACTGTAAGTCATACACTAAATATAATTGACTATGGGGAACTTCTGCTGCAATTTATGCTACAGTATATTGAACACATACTGAAATTGTACAAAATTTTCCACTTTACTATGCAAATATTCCCCAGCAAAAATACATTTTTAATGACTTTGTTTTGAAAGGGACGACTATACATGTTGTCTGGGGAAATACAAAATTCCAAGTACATTTGTACAGTATGTGCATTTACACACATATTCTGAGCTGCTGGAAATACTAACATAACTAAATTCATATCTGACCTTGCTCAGCCAGAAAAATGAAGTTAATATATTTGATGTATGGTACACTATTGAGAGTCACTCAATAACCAATCTCAACAATGCTTCATGTTGAGAGTACTCCGCATCATTGATTCAAAACATCAAAATGTTACGGGCTGTTTCCCCAACCGACATCCCATATTTTGATTAAAAGAAAGGCCCTTTGTGGAGGACATAGGATTTCTGAAGCTTCAAACTGTATTTTTCTCTGATATATATGTTTATGAGCTGTTTTGCATATATATATATGTTTAACAAATAAAAGCAGAGGCCACTCTGCATGTCCTTGACATTGATGCAATGGGTATCTTTAGTAGTATCCCTCGCAGATGTGTCAAAATCCATTATTTTCCTTAAGTACAGATCACATGGATATGGGGAAGAAAAACAACCAGAATTAAGGTCAAAAGTGACTTAGTAAATTATTTAGAATATTTATTTAGTACAACTGTGTTATGCTTTGGGCAGTAAGTAAGACAAGGATACCAAACAAAACTTTATTTTATTATTTTTATTTTATTGTTATTTTTTTAACCTGGAATGGCTGCTGGCGAAGGAGTCTATTCATCTTGTTTATTGAAGCATGTAATTTCTGAGGTCTAATTCTACAGGGATTTAGTTAAAGTTCTTGATTATTTTTTCACTTAGCAGAGATGGAAAAATAAGATGCGTACTGCGCACTAACCTAGAGAATAATTTGTTGCATGCATTGTAGATCAGTCTAGAACATTTATGAATTATTGGTTTTCAACTTCAGTACAAAACAGTCTTCTGTTATTCTTATGAAGAAAATGGAAAAATTTCTGAATTTGAATGAATATAATTAATGTTTAGGCAGCAAAGTGCCTAAGCCTGTATGGATTTTTGCATGTCCTTGCCTTGCTTGTGCCATAGCGTATAATGTGTGTGTGTGTGTGTGTGTGTGTATCTTGTAATGTATTAACATCCTGCCCAACCCACTGTTTTGTGCCCAGTCTTTCTGGGCTAGACTCGTGGCACATGATGAGATTACATTTGATACACAGTTACATAATGGATAGATAATTAAAACAAATAATTTACCATGTCAATATCTGGAAATTGAGTCAGCGTTGGTAAATTACATTTATTCCATGTCTTCTTGTTCATAATGGAAAGAAAGCAAAGAATTCATTGGTGGTTTTGGATCATGCATATATGGTTATGTGTAAAACCTGCATCTGTTTGGTGAAGGGACAGGATTCTTATTCCCCAGGGGAAACAGGGTTGCAAGGAAGAGGACAGACGGTACATGCCAGCCTAAATGAAAGCAACCTTTTTGACAGTGATCAGCCTAAGTGAGGACAGGGCTAGCTTGGCCTTTCTGTGAAATGGGAGAGAGTTGTACAAGGTCATGCATCTAGTAACTTCCTCCAGATTATTGGGCCTAACAGAACTACAGTCTATTCACATAACATGAAATAAATGAGAGGGTAAAATAATCAATATATTTATATCACATTATGTGTGTGTGTGTGTGTGTGTGTGTGTATAATATTTATTATTCAAATATTTATTTAAGTAGCTGCTTGATTTGTTTACCAGGTTGTTCTCCTTATAGGTGAACCTGATCAGGTACAGTAATTCAGCTGGATTTAGAAATTTAAGAGCAGAACTCAATTTGCAAGTGGTTCCAGCACCTTCTTAACTTTTAAGTACTTCTCCACTAGCTGTCCCTGATGATCCTTCTGCACCTGACTACATTATGAGGGAATGAATCTAGGGCTTTGCTCTCTAGATCCTGCTCTTAGGTTAAAGTTCATCTCGATTACCGGGTCTTGTGCTGCACCCAGCAGTTAAACAGAAATATTTCATGGGGTGAGTATGAATAATGCAGGGTAACCACTGAGCAGGGATGTAATGATGTGGCTGTCATCTGCTTCTCCAAATTAGCACAGATTGCTACAGTAAAAGCCTGAGGGAGTGTGTCACTGTTTTGAATAGACATCATCTTCCATTTCATAGACTTCATTCTAGTGGTAAATGGGGTAGTTTTGAAACCATGAGTCTCTCTGCCCTGAGTCTCACTACCACTAATCCCTGATTAGTTTCTGCTGTCCCCTCAAGAAGCATTGAAATATTATTTTATTCTGTTCTGCTGAGATGTCTAGAGACATTGGTGTTTTACTCATCCATTTTATCAAGAAGCTTTGCAGGATATTATTTCTCTATGCACTTAAAATAATTGTCACCTAGCTTTGTTGCTAACATTAAAATATCATCTAAATCATCAAATGTTTGGCTTAGTTTTGTCCCTGAGATTAGCATTCATTAGCAGACAAACCAATGTAATACTGAATTAGGTAGGTGATAACGAGCTTCTTTAAAGCTTGGAACACACCAAGCTGACTTTTAGCTATCGGAATTCACCGAGTTGTCAGTGACTCGGTAACTGCCTGTTGTGCCAGAGTGTGCGGGATGGTCGGATACATTTGGTCCCCATTGGCGCTGATTTGGTGGAATTGGCGTTGAAGCTAGTTGCTGAAACTGAGTTCTCTGTTTAAGCTCTATGTCAGGTATTACCTCTAATTTTGCCATTGTGTCCCAGTGAAAATTTTCACAAACAATGGGACCCAACAGGAGCTGACCATTGGCCTTAGTGGTCGCTAGTTTTTTGCCGTTACCTTGGTGTGTTTCAGGCTTAAGAGAAAGTATGGAAAGGGTAGAGATTACAAATAGGGGATTGACTAGTAAGGGGTCAGATGACAACGATGGTTTCCTGGTGGTATACCATCTTCCATCAACCCCCACCTTCACAAGAGAGGAAGTTGGTATCGGCCGGGTCTTGTCACAGCCGATGGACTATCTAGAAGCTGAAGGCTTATAATGCCAAACACCTTCATGTGGTGGGGCTAGTGAAGGGGTGCATGGTCCTGACAGAGACATTGGGCCATCCTCCACTTCTTAGGCTAGGAAACCTCACAACCCTTTATAATAGTGGTCTGTGAGTGAAGTTAGAAGATGCCCATAGGGGAACAGCACAGAAAACTGCATTAATAGATTTTAATGCCGCATGCCACTTGCACACCAAACAAGATCTAGGGCACTTATTCAGGTGAGGTCTAGAATTAGGGTGTCTCAGTCAAAGAAATTTGTAATAAATCACAAAGAGAAATTAGCCAACCCCAAAAGAGTTCTCACCTGCTTTTTGGACTTAGATCGATGCTGCAGTCTTCTTGATCTGAAGCTGCACCTGACCACCAGGTAATGTTGCTCATTCCACCCAGTGGCACACTTTCTCATGCCAACGGTGAGACTGGCCTCGCTCAGTGGCAGCAGGGCTAAATGCTACATGCAGTTTTTTCTGTAAATGATGATAACGTTCAGGTGTGCTACAACATAAGCTGCAAGAAGACAAAAAAAGATCAGCAAATCAGATGCTGAAAAAGTGCTTCATGCAGACTGAGAGAAAGCATACAAGTTGGTATAAGCCATTTTTGTAGGAAAAGTAAGGGACTCTGCCAGGTAACTGCCAAGCAAGATTTCTGTGCCTTAACAAATAATCTAAATAGCAATAGTAGAGACCAATGTCTCTTGGGCCATTTGAATGTCGTTATAATGTACTCATAGTTGGAAAAAAATAAAAAATAACTTTTTATTCTCTAAATACAGACACTAAACCAATGTGATGTCTAATGTGGTATGGACACAGGCTTTTCATGTCCCAAACTCAACCTCTCAATTTCACTGGCTTCAACCTCCAATGCCCACAAAAGAAGGAGTTGTGCTTAGCAATTCTCACAAATAATGTAAAGTCACAAATAATGAACTATAAGGGTGTATTTTAACATTTGATCAAACATTCTGTTATACGATGGGCTGGGGTGCACACAATATGCTAATGAGACAGAAGCAAAGACCAAAATAATGAAAATACAACTTTTTGCCCTACCAATACAAACAACTGAAAATCCCAATGAAAATACAAGCACTTCCCTGACCCCCTGCCTAGCCAAACCCAGGACAAACCAGGAAAAATGAACAAAAATGGCTTCTTCTTGCAGTGGTAATATGTACAGAGAGTGATATATACAAACACTTTACCCCCAGACCATGTCAATTTATCGTTCTCTGGATAGCACATCCAGCTCAGGAGACAGCAGCTCTTCCCCTAATTCTTCTCTCCCCTTTTATCCCACTCCACAGGCCTGGGGATTCCTCTATTACAGACTTCGGGGGGTGGGGGGGGGG
>JAODJW010000094.1:22260016-22272969 GCA_026777045.1 Hyperopisus bebe
TGCCGGGGGAGCCGCGCCCCACCGTCCTCGTGAAGCAGAGCCTGGTTGATGGCGGTGGGCGCGGCTCGCTCGGGAGGAAAAGGTGAATCAGTGCAGTGCAACCTCCGAACGTAAGAGGGCGCACAGGTTCCTTTAGCCTTGTTCAAGGCTGGTAAATAAAGGAATGAATGTGTTTCAATTGCACTTGGACTCCTTGTGTTAAGCCTTCCTTCCTGTAGTGAGTTTGCTTTCCCACCAGTTCATTACAGTATTATGTTAGCTAGGAATAAATGGAAGTCTTTTACGTAACTTCAGCTTCCGTTCATTGAGTGTTCACAATAGTCCCTGCCTCAGTGCGATCTTGCTACATGCTCTGAAACCTCAAACTCACCTGAAATATCGCGAGACTATCTCTCATCGGCCGTGAGAGGAGCTTCGCTACCAATCATTTACATTACCTGGTGATGCAGCTTGCAGGACGAGCCTTCTAACCCAGGTTACTAAGCGATATTGGTAATTAGTGAATCCCATTTAAGTCTCACATTACCAGACTTACGGGGATACCTCAAATGAGTTTGGAGGAGCCGACCATTCGGCATAACAATTGGTTAATAATCAGCATTAAATAATAATTAATTAAACCTTAATTAATTTCAAACATATTGGTGGAGAATGTTAAAATTTACTTGAATTCCTACACAACAGTGACTTTATTCTTAGGTTTCTGAATATGAAAAAAAAATAATTTGTACTAAGGCTAAACAAAATGTTAGTTCCATGTTTCTTGTTACGTGTATATTTGCACAGCAGATAAACCCTCCTTTTTCAGGCACCTGTACAGACATGCCATGAACCTGGGCCAGTTGGTGCTGAAACCACACATGAATTTGAATGAGCCCTTAATGATTTGCTTGTCTTAGATGTTCTAACAACCGTGCTCTCAGTTTGAGAATTCCACACATCACAACAGTCCACAGCTGCATTTCTGAAAACTGTAGTCATGCTACAAGCCTTGTACCTTCAGAGATAGCAGGCGGGGCAGTGGGCCCACAAACAGATTAGGTCTCTGGGTTGAGCTCCTGATATCTCAAGATCTGAACAACACTCCCTGTACCTGTGGTTTGCAATAAAGTGATGATTCCAGCACAACATTTTAGAGCTACTGTAAAAAATGGTGTTTTCTGTGGTAAATGACAGAAAGATAGTACCATTCCATTCAATACCACAATGATTAGCAAACCCAACATTATTTACATATATACTTTAATTAATATACATGCAAATTACATAAAATTATCAGTAAAACATTTTTCATGAAATTTGTACCAAAGTAAAGAAAAATAAAATACATATAAAAGCTGAACTCTCTGAACTCAAAGTTTGAAGACAGCCATTTTGCTATGTAGCTAAGTTCTTGTAACTTGGCCTTGAAAAAGCCCTGTAGTACATAAGAAATTGGATTTTTATCATGCTGTGGAACATTTAATATTTATAAGCTCTTGTGCATATTTTCCTCTTCACTAGCCATTATTTAATTGACTTTTTTCTTCAGGGCCACAATACACACAATCAATATAGGGAAAATGTATGAAACCTTTTTGATTCAGGAACCATAATACTGTACTTCATCACATTAATCTTTCAGCTTCTCATTCTCATACTTTACATTGAGATCTATTTAAACTGTGCATGGTGCTTTAATATGTTTAATAAATGTTCTTCAAATTAAGATACAGATGACGTGTATGGCACACTGAATAAAACTATAAATTAGTGCTTAAGATTCCTTTTAAATGCAATTACTTGACTTCTAACACAATTTCCAAGATTGAAATCTAACTGTAAAAGTGGATTTTATTTGGTGGGTAAAGAATAAAAGGGTATTGTATTGTACTTCTTGGGTGTAACAATGGAAAAAGATGGGACTACAGACAGATGAAGGAATCATGGAAGATGTTACGGTCTTTTGGTCAAGGAAGGAAAACTATTTTAGCTTGTGGACATGACATTTTCACATGTATGCTAATGCAGTTCTTGCAAATCAGTGTTGTTTGTTTTTAAGCAAAGTAGAAAGATGCTAATCTTTTACGTCAAAGTGGATAATTTCATTTTTATATAATTTATATTATTTTCATATTTTAGTTTTGGTGAATCACTTGTTCTTCTCCAGTTTGTATTGATTGCTTATTTTTTAATTAAATGTTCATAAATTCTTGTGAATCACCTGAAATGGACCTTTTTTTGGTTGGAACCTTATCGCACTTATTATAAGAGATAGAGCTGCTTAATTTGAACCCCAGTGGGTCTGATAAGCCTAGCACAGGTTCAGACTTCTGACTTTGAATGAACCGCTAGGGGTATATGAAAATTCATTCAGAGCCCAACAACCACTAATGAGCCTGTGACGAATGTAGAGATGGAGAACAGGAATGTGCTCTAATTTAATACGAAGTGAATGAATGTGGCAGTGTGCTGTGAATCTGCCAGCGGGATTTCTATGGTGCCACAGAGAGGAGGGGGAATGGGTGAATTTTAATCTCCCATCTGTTGTATTAAGGGTCTGCTTATCCACAGGTGCGTGATTGTAGCAGAGCTTTTGCTGTTGACGAATGTAATCATCTCGTTCAATGAGTACATTTTACCCTGCTTCTGTTGCTTTGATTGCTCTTATTGCAAAGACCTAGACCTTTTTACATATTTAGTAATCCTGTATTCTCCACTGACCCATTTAATAAAGAAATTCTGAGACATGGTATTTGGTTATGAATTGATCAGACAGGGAAGCAAACTCAAGATTCCACTGCAATGCAATTGCTGTTGTAGTTGCTATTATTTATTTTAGTGACTTTAATGAAAGTACTTTGTAAAATTGCATGTAACACTGTATAGAGAGCCTTATAGATGGGCTTAAACTTTCTCTATCAGGTGGGGGGGGGCATGGTCACAACAGCCGTTCCGGCCTCAACCTGACACACTTGACTAACCACAGGATTTGAACCAGAGACCTTCCAATTACAGGGACATGGTGTGGTAAAATGTTGGGTTTTAGGTAAGTTTTCTCTCTCTCAAAAAGATTTACATGAGTATCTTTAAAAAATCCATTATGTACAAGCATTAGCAGCACTAAACTCCCTATTGTCCTGCAATAATGAAACCGTTTTCCCATTCCTCAGCTGTCAATGATCAGACTGCTACCCTTTATTAATACCCATTGAGCCTTAACAGTAACCTACCTTTGATTCATTGTGCTAAAGAATACCTGTGACAGTTTGTGTCTTTCTGCTAACTATAAGAATGCTGTTGAAAAACACAAAAGGAATATATATTTTTTTTTACTCCAAAGGCAATGGATCAGTTGAATATAGCTGTTTATGTAACTTGACAGTAGATGGCAAATCATCACGATAATAGTTCACTCTAAAAATGTAATAGCTCGCAGGTGCTTTGCATTTCTGCTGGTGAATTAATTTGAATTTAGGTTGCTTACCTTTCTATCCGTAGAAATAGTTCAGGTGAAATAGTTTACTTTAAAGAGTGTTTAATTTTTATTATTTTTAGCTCACTTTGTTGCTTGTTTCCCACCATTAAGTATGTATTAATAAAAAAATTTATTTCAATAATAAAACTATTTCAAGCCATTTCTGAGGTCATGTTTCCTTTGGTGAAATTTGGCCACTGCTCTTGCAATGCAAATTTGTGGACAAGGCTCAGGAAATATGTTCCTCATTGCCTGTCGAAAGCAGCTATGACTATGATACGGTTAAAACTGCTGTGCTTAAGGCCTATAAATTAGTGTAAGAGGCCTATCGTCAAACGTTCTGAAGGAGCTGGTTCTTTTAGGGAAACTTAAGAATTGTCTTCCGGATAGCATTGTGGTGTACCTTAACGAAAAAATCCATCCAATTCCTTCCTTGACCATAATCCATCCTCAGAAACATTGGCTATAGACTTAAGCCCACCACTTATTGAGTCACGTGAGTGTTTTAAATGGCATGAGAAAGGACACTTGATTGCATGTCTTCTTTATCTTGGGGAATGATCTGGCGGGTCCAAGGCTGTGCACCGTTCCAGCTGTAGTGGAGGAGCCCTTATCTGATGTAGCTCATGCTCTTGTGCAAAACCATCCATCTGTTTACCTAGCATGTATCCTGACTTGAGCCCAGATGTGCAGGTTTGGAGATGTTCCTGATCTGACAAACTTGTTTTCAAGAATCCTCCGTCAAAGACTCTGCGAAGACTGAAATCCAGTCGCCTTCCTTTGAGTCATCTGAAAAGGTATGTGACACAAATGTCACCTTATTTGTAGACAGGGATCAACTAGTCTCAAAAAAAGAAAAGGATCAAAGTCTTGTTGGTTGTTTTCAGTCTGCAGTAAAGAAATCCGTTACTGCTCACCAGGCTACTAACTTTGTTGATAGAGTCCTGATATGAAAATGGACAGCAGATGTGGCACAAGTGGTAGTTTCAGCTCCTTTCCATAAGCATTTGCGTGTATTAGCCCATGATCACCCTTTTTCTGGTCACCTAGGGGTTAGGAAGACCTATGATTGTCTCTTGAGACATTTCTTTTAGCCTGCCATGAAAAGTGACCTGGAACAACATTGCCATTCATGTCATATCTGTCAACTGTGGGTAAACCTAACCCGGTTACACCTCAGGCTTCCTTGTAACCTATTCCTGTAGTCAGTGAACCTTTCAAGAGCATTGTGATTATGTGGGCCCTTTGCCAAAAACCAAATCAGGATATTCCTATCTATTAACAATAATGTGTGCTGCTACTTGCTTCCCTGAGGCCTGAGGCAATCTTGCTCCATCCCTTGAAGGTTAAAGCTGTCGTTAATGCTTTGTACAAATTCTTCACCACGTTTGGGTTACCAAAATGCATACAGTCTGACCAAGGTTCCAATTTCACCTGCAAATTATCTTCTCATATTTTAAAAGAACTAGTCTCCACCATATCATGTCCAGTCCACATCACCCTGTATCACAAGGTGCATTAGAATTTTTACATCAAACCCTGAAAAATGCTTTGCATGCCTACTGTTTTAATGTCCAAAAGGACTGGGATGATGGAATCCCTTTTGTTTTGTTTGCCCTCTGGAGTGCAGTTCAGGAATCTTTAGATTTTGGTCCTGTTCAGGCGTTCGGACATAATTTCTGTGGTCCCATGAAACTTTTGCAGGAGAACTGGTTATGCTCAAAACCTTCTTTGAAGCCTCAGCCCATAAAAGAACATGTGGCATCACTTAAGCAAAAGCAAAAAGTGGCAAGCTGCATGTGTCAAGGTCTGTACCACCCCTTTGTGTGGCCTCCCAGTTTGGCAGGCAGTTGCTGGCCCTCCTGTTCTCCTCCCTGTATCTTGTCCTTCAAGTCCTCAATGTGTTTCCCCAAATTGCCAAACTGCTGCATAACTCAATGGGCAGAGCATCCAGTTGTAAACTCTTTGGCCATGAGTTTGAAGCCAGCTTTCTTTGTTTATTTGTACGTAGTAGATTGTTGTCCCCAGTGTTTCTGTTCTATTACTTTTTTGTTCCTAGTTTGTGGTATGCATTTTGCTTTGGTTTTTGCTTTACTGTATGCCTTTGTGGTTATGCATTACTTGTCTTTGGTATATTCCTAGTGTTACAGTATATTCTGTTTCATAGTTACTGTCTTAGACCCATTAACTTTATTAGATCCACCTGTTTCCCTGTGCCTCATGATTGTTGATTGTTCTACTTGATTGCTCGTTGTCCTGTGCCCTCTATAATTGGTTAATTGTTTCATATTTCGCTCCTGCTTCTTCGTTACCTGGTTCAGTTTGTGTATTTAAGTTCCTGTCTGTTCCCTATGGTGTGTTGTGCTCAATTTGTGTTATGTGGTTCCCTTGTAGTTATTTGGTTTCCCTGTTTTGCCTTTTTTTTTTTGGATCCCTGTGTGATCATTTTATTTTGTGCCTTCCTGGTTTTGTTCAGTTTCCTTAATAAACCCCTTTGTTGTCTTGCAAAGTTGGTTGTTGCCTACTTTATGAGTGCACCATGCCCTGCTGCTATGGTAGCTTGTTTCTCAAAGCTTAGAGTATTCCCAAATTAGAATGAAGGAATTTTCTGATTTGTAAGTCTGTGGAATGACACTTTTTTCGGGTGATGAAGTCCTAGCACTATTACCCTTAGTTGGCTCCCCAATGCAGGCCTGCTTCTTGGGTCCGTATGAAGTTCTGGAAAACGTAAGCTTACAAACTGTGTAATTGGTACTCCTGATGGAAGATGAAAGGAGAGTGTCAAATGTTAAAGCTGTGTATTGATTACACTGGTGTGTCCTTCTGATGTTCTTCCCATCTTGCCAGTTTTAGCTCTGGTACAGTGAGTACTCACTAGATGGTGACAATCTAAGTCCACCTAGATTATGTTCCAGTTGCCCAGCTTTCAAACTCTGAAATCTTATTTGACCTGAAAAATGCACTTGGTTACCTACCTCAGCCTTATAGAGATGATGTAATGAAATTGATTCAGCAGCATCCTTCATTGTTTGCTGATGCTGCCTCAGGCACTCACCTAATTATACATATTTAGGTAGAAAACCATCCAGTAGTTAAGCAACACTCATATCTCATCCGTGCTTGTAAGAGCACTGCTGAAGCAGGAAACTACCTGTGTATCTGAGCATGGCCTTGGCATTCAGAGTCGAAGTTCCTGGAGCTCTCCTTGTCTTGGTTCTGAAACCAGATGGAACTTTTCTGCAACCTGTGCAAAATTGGAAAGTACATGCTACACCTAAAGCTGACTTGCTCCCACTACCTTACATGGAAGACTGTGTGGACTGAATTAGTTCTGCAAAATGTTACAAAATTAGATCTACTGAAAGGTTAGTTTATCTTACTCCTTGTGCTGCAGAGATTCCTGCTTTTGTAACAACAGATACATTCCTCCAATACTCTGTTAGGGCTTTTGGCCCTAAAACATTTTGCACCCTCAACATTCCAGACTAATGAAGCATCCATGAGGCAGCATGGATGAGGATGAAAACTGTCCATTTCCGGTCACTAGCTGATCGATCAGTGCGTCCCTATTTTTTGATTTGCATGTTTTCAGAATTAACACATGGGTATCATCATTTTGACTAAAGTGTTTTCTGAATTTCTCTTCTACTAATCTGGTGCACATTTGTAAATGTAGATCATGTGTTGTCATTTGTTTAACTTGTTTTAAGAATTTGTAGCACATTGACACTAATTGGCCACTGTATCCAAGAAAAAGATCTGATTCAACAGAATTAATTTATAAATAATCCTGGAACACTTTTCATTGTTAGATGTATTAATGCAACATGCAACTAATTTAGCACTGAATATATATTACTTCAAATTGAAACATCATAGCCCATGATAAACTTCTTTTCCTTTCAATAATGCAACCCCTTCAATCAATGAAGTGGATATTTGTCGAAAACAGTGGATTTTGGAAGTTGTCATATCAGGTCCAGAATAAATGCTACTACCTCCACAGGTGTAATCATTCTTCCACTTACAGAACATTCCAATACATACCTGCAGTTAAACTACTCTCTCTGGTTAGTATTTCTTACTAAGGTTAGGTGTATGGCCATACCTATACAGCCTTAGGAGCATAGCCTAGGTCTGGATGCTGATTTTGAATCAGTTTCTTCTCTCTCAATTCTTTGGTTCTACTCTGTGATTAGGATTGTTTGATTTGTTCTGGTTCTGGAATTTCATAAATGATGACGCACAGTAGTGCAGAGGCTTCTCTGGCTCCCACTTACAGGTGTTTGTGAATTGTTTAAATAGCAGTATCAACTGAACTTTTAGGGGAATAGCCCTACAAAGCATACAATGAACACAGTGCAATTGGACTAAGAAAGCACATTTCAACCAAGTTGCTGAATGCAAACAACACACTCACTGCACTGCCTGCAACACTGATAGCAGAGCTTGGTAGACTGTGGCTCCTGAGAACACAAGGCCCGGTAGCAGCAACTTGCTGTAGATGGCTACAGCAGCATGGAGGAAAGAGGACGTGGTACACTTGGAAGCAGAAGAAGGAAAAAGCAGGGCAGCCTGCTAGCCAAGCTAAAGCCTAACAACACCAAACCAGCTATCCCATCTCTCTTCCTAGCCAACAAATGCTAACCGGGCAATAAGATAGACTTGCTACAACTGAGTCAGAACATTTATTGAGAGATAAGTAACTGTTGTGTCCTTCTCAAAAACTAGATGCCAGACTCAGTGTTTTAACTCGGCAGATTGGTACTCCGCTGAGCTAAACCTGAGAAGATAGACTCTGCATACATTAACGTAAAGGTTGGTGCACAAACTCCAAAAGAAACATTTGGGGGCTCTCTTAGTGATTACGGCTGATTTCTGCCATGTAAATCTAACCGACATTCTCCCAAAGTTTCACCAGCCTGTCACCACTGCCACTCAAGGAGTATATACAGTACATGATAGATGGCATGTGGACAAACAGATGAGGGACAAACAGAGCCATTCCAGAACCCCATCACAATTTATACCATCAATAATATTAATATTAATAATAATAGCCCGTAAGGCAGGGAAGAAGCCCTTCATCAATGAGAAGCAGGGAAGAGCCAGGCTGGAGTTTGCAAAAAATGTATATTTCACACAGGCACATACCAGTTTTGTTGTGGTCCCTTAATTTTTTCCAGAGCTGTAAGTTTCCCTGCACTGTGGGTGAAGAGACAAACGTAAACACTATATTTGCAGCAATGTCCAGTTTTCCAAATGTAATTGGGGCAATCGGCTGCACTGACATTGTGAGAAGGGCACGTCAAAATTAATTTATCAAAGGCACAATAGTATAGTGTGGAGTAGTAGATGCAGACAATGAAATGAGTAATAATTAAGCTACTGTAGTCAATCGAAGGGCATTTTATTCTATTATTGTGCAAGTCATGTGTGATGCCAAAATGACACTGACATTACGATTCATTCATTTTGACTTTCATGTACCACATCTGTACCTCCTGACTGTTCTGGCACAATAGTATAATAGTGCATCCCCATCATAGACACCATATGCATGTTTCAGGTCAAAGATGTGGGTTTGCACCCAATAATTAAAGTCACACTGGCCCTCATTTCTGTATTTTCAGATCCGACCATTTTCTTGGAGGGGTGTTTTGTTGAGCTGACAGAATCTACTGCAGTGCAGCAGCAATATATTGCCATTCAACACACCTTTTAAGGTTCAGTAAAGGTAAAGTACAAGTACTCTGACAGCAAAATGCAGTTTGGCTTGTAATCTGAAAGTGCAAAATAGTGCAAAAGTGCTAAAATCAGCTGTGCCATATATACACATGTTTCAAATTAGAATTGAAATTTTATTTGTCACATAACAATCATAGACAGAGTGAACACTGACAAAACACAAGAGTGGGATACAAATGTAACAGCATCAGACAGGGTTAGATAAAAAAAAATGACACATAGGAATCTAACAATTGGGGGGTACAGATGTCATAAGGTACAGATGTGCAGTTATAGTAGTATGTGTAAATAATAAAGCAGTGCAACAGTGAGCAGAGGTAGTTCTATAAGTAACAAATAGATTTGTAATGGGGGGGATTCCAACCAAGTCCAAGTCCAGTCCTAGGTGTTGCCCTAGCTGAGGGTCTGAAGAATGTGGGAAGAAGCTCCTCCTCATTCTCTCTATTGGCCTCCAGGTAGCAAAAGCACTTCCCTGACTGCAACAGAGAAAAGACTCTATTGTTTGAGTGGCTGCCGTCCTTCACCATATTCTTGGCCTTAGTCCAGCACCGCTTGCTGTAGATAAACTGCAGGTCAGGGAGCTTGGTGTGAATAGTGCACCAGCTTCTACAGAGATCACCTGTCCTGCATGGTGCAGTTCCCCAACCAGACTGAGATGGTTCCCATCAGGATGCAGGAAAAAAAAACATTCCTTGATACCTTTGTAGGCAGTTTGAAGTCACTGAGGTGGTATAAACACTGGCGGGCCTTCTTCACTAGGCTGTTAGTATGACAGGACCAGGACAGATCCTGTGTAATGTTAATACAAAGGTATTGGAAACTGTCCGCTCTCTCCACTGGGGCTCTGTTGATAGCAAGTGGATGATAGCTCCTCTCCTGCTTTGTGCTAAAGTCCACAATTAACTCCTTTGTCTTGCTGATGTTCAGAAGGAGGTTATTCTCCTGGTACCAGTTTTCCAGACCTTTAATCTCTTGACCTTGGTGGTAGAGTTGGAAGTGGCCACACAGCCGTAGGTGTACAATGAGTACAGTTGGGGGCTCAGTACACAGCTCTGAGGGCCTCTATTGCTGAGTGCGAGTGAGGATGAGACATGTTTGTCCACTGCTTGCGGTCTCTCGGTCGGGAAGTTAGAAATCCACTGGCACAGTGATGGGATGAGTCCCAGATCATCTAACTTGTTGGTGAGTTCTGTGGAAATTATGGTGTCAAATTCTGACCTCTAGCCAACAAATAGCATGTTCATGTAATGACCGTTCCTGGTATCCAAATGATTCAGGGCGGTGTATGGGACATACAGTATGTTATGGCTTTGTCGGTGGAGCGATTGGGACAGTATGCAAATTATAATGGGTCCAGGGTGTCAGGAAGTGAAGAGGTGATGAAGTCTCTTACTAGTGTTTCAAAGCACTTCCTCGCAGTTGAGGTCAAGGCTACTAGACAATAGTCATTGAGGCAAGGAGGCTGGGGCTTCTTTGGTACAGGAACAATCACGGATTTTTTAAAACGTGGGAATTACTGACTGTGTCAGTGAGAGGTTGAATATCTCTGTAGCTGATAGGCACGGGCTCTAAGGACTCTACCTGAGATGCCGTCAGGTCCTGCTGCTTTCCTGGTGTTCACTCTCCCCGGAGCCCTCCTCATGTTTTCTGCTCTGATACTTTCCGCATGAATGCTGCCATCATCCCCGACAGGGCTATTAGTGCCGCTAGCACAGTTAGCCCTGTGAGCTGCAGCTTTGAAGAGAGCATAGAAAGTGTTAAGCTCTTCTTCCAGAGACGCATCTGCCTTCCCCATTCTGGATGGTGGTGTTTTATAGTCCATTATTACTCTCACCCCCTGCCACAGGCTCCTAGGGTCACTCTGTCAGAGCTGTAACTCTAGTTTCTCCCCATAGTGCCGCTTCGCCTCCTTCACCACTCTGCGCACGCTGTAGGATGCAACTTTGTATTCCTTCATGTTTTCGATGGTGAGCCCAGCATGATAGGCAGCTGTGTGGGATTTCAGAGCATCACAGATGATCTTATCCACCCGCAGCTTCTGGTTGGGCAACATTTTTATTGTAGTTTCCTGGACTGTGTCATCTAGAGTGTCATCTGTCTTGCAGAGCAGCCTCTGATTGCTCTGTGTAGCATGTGATCATCCTTTGAACTGGGGCTTCCTGTTTCAGCCTTTGTTTTTGTTTAGGCGTATGGAAGATGGCGATTTCCCAAACGGCGGATGAGATTGTGACTTGTAGGTGTCTCTGATGGAGGTGTAGCAGAAGTCCAAGATTCTTTCGCCCACAGTGAGGCAGCTGATATGTTGGTGAAAGTTTGGCGTGTTTGAGATCGGCACTGTTAAAATCCCACACCATGATGATGGTGAAATTGGTGGTGTGTGAGAGCCTCATGTAATTCACCTAAGGCAATGTCTGTGTCCACTTGAGGGAGAATATAAATCTCACTGACTATAACTGAGTTAAATTCCTGAGGAAGGTAGAAGGGGTGATACAGTATTTAATGGTCAGAAGCTCCAGGTTGAATGAGCAGGGATCGTGTGAGGTGGACAAATGGAGCTATCACACGAGCTGCTGTTTACCATGAGACATACACCTCCTCTGGATTTCCCCAATTCCAATGTTCTGTCCATACGGTGAACCGAGAAGAACTCAGCCAGCTGGATGTCATGGTCTGCTGTGATAAATAAATCATTAGAAAATATACTTCTAAACATTTTCTTGTTTGTGATAAACATGCTTAGGCCCCCAAAATACATTATTTTGTCATGCCTTTACCTCACACTGTTCAAAATTCTTTTCTTGGATTTTTATTTACAGTTGCTGTCATCGGACTTTTCAACCAGAATTTGCATATTATTTGAGCAGGCAGCCATTTGAATTAACCATTTGTTGGTATTTGTGGGTGACAACTGGTCAGGATCTCAGCCTGATGCAAGTACACACATTTGCAAGATAGTTCCAAGATATTCCACATTTTTTCCTTTTCGTGTGTATTCATTTTTCCACAATGAAATTTATGCAAAGTTTGATAAATGAGGCCTTAGTAAACAATTCACAAAGACTAGCACTGTGTGGCTACTGCAAGTGATGCTGTGCCTATGCTCCAATGCACAGAGTGCATAGACTAGCAGGTCTTCGGGGTGGCAGTAACAAATGATCGACATGTGGACTGGAAGAGTATGCAGTATCCATCACCAGTAACGCCAGCAAGCGTGTGGATGATGTTACTATCACAAATACAATTACCTTCCAACCTAACCAGAAACCCTGGCTGAATTCTTTGGTGAAAGTGTAAGACTCTGTATTCAAGTTGATGGATATGTCAGCATTCAGACCAGCAAGAAGAAACCTCAGAGTAGATATCAAGAAATCCAAAGCCTCCTATGCTCTCAGAATTCAGGGTTACTTCACTAATGACCCCCGGAGCATGTGGATAGACATCAAGAGTGTTGCAGTGTCTCCTGATACTCTCAACACCTTCTATGCCCATTTTTGAGGCCTCCAACACCCACCAATGCACTAGGCTACTCCAGATGAGCTCCCTCTCAGTGTAAATACAGCAGATGTGGGGAAGATCCTTCAGAGAGCCAATACCTGCCAGGTTGCAGGGCCAGATAACATGCCAGGCCAGGTTCTGAGGGAAAGGAACCAGAAATAGTGACAAGAATTAGCTTTTTCTTATTTATTTATCCAAATGAATGTTGCATCTACACCATTTAGTCATCTTCATGTAGCCAAGACTTTGGTGA
>JAODJW010000094.1:22273069-22294580 GCA_026777045.1 Hyperopisus bebe
TTTATTTTTTCTTGGAATACATTTATGTTAATGAAATGTTGGACTTTTCTCATTTTTTCAGAGTGACAGCTACTTCACCAAAAGGTAGACTTTTTCTAACCCTTTTTACAAATCTTTACAAGGGGTGCCAATAATTGTGGAGGGCGCTACACGCACACATACAGTGGTGTGAAAAAGTGTTTGCCCTCTTCCTGATTTTTTATTTTTTTGTATGTTTGTCACGAGTAAATGTTTCAGATCATCAAAAAAAATTATATATTAGACAAAGATGACACAAGTAAACACAAAATGCAGTTTTTAATTGTCATTATTAAATTGTTATTATTATAAATGTTCATTATTAAATGGGAAAAAAATCCAAACCTACATGGCCTTGTGTGAAAAAATTGACCCCCCCCCCCCCCAAAGTCCACAATTCAGGAACAAATGAGAAACAAAGTAACTGAGATCTATCACTCTGCAAAGGGTTATAAAGCCATTTCTAAAGCTTTGGGACTCCAGCGAACTACAGTGAGAGAGCCATTATCCAGAAATGGTGAAAACATGGAACAGTGGTGAACCTTTCTAGGAGTGGCTGGCCGACTAAAATTACCCCAAGAGCGCAGTGACGACTCATCCAAGAGGTCACAAAAGACCCCAGAACAACATCCAAAGGCCTGCAGGTCTCACTTGCTTCAGCTAAAGTCAGTGTTCATGACTCCACCATAAGAAAG
Organism: Hyperopisus bebe; assembly: GCA_026777045.1. Lineage (NCBI taxonomy): Eukaryota > Metazoa > Chordata > Actinopteri > Osteoglossiformes > Mormyridae > Hyperopisus > Hyperopisus bebe. The sequence goes on from JAODJW010000094.1 coordinate 22,273,783, forward strand.
AGACTGGGCAAAAATGGCCTGCATGGCAGAGTTCCAAGATGAATACCACTGCTGAACATAAAGGCTCGTCTCAGTTTTGCCAGAAAACGTCTTGATGATCCCGAAGACCAGGGGTGGCCAATCTTATTCGAAAAGGGCCAGTGTGTAGGTAGGTTTCATCACACCAACAGTAAAGTATGGTGGTGGTAGCATGATGGTATGGGGCTGTTTTGCTGCCTCAGGACCTGGAAGACTTGCTGTTGTAAATGGAACCATGAATTCTGCTGTCTACCAAAACATCCTGAAGGAGAATGTCCGGCCATCTGTTCGTGCTCTCAAGCTGAAGCACACTTGGGTTCTGCAGCAGGACAATGATCCAAAACACATCAGCAGGTCCACCTCTAAATGGCTTAAGGAAAACAAAATTAAGAATTTGGAGTGGCCCAGTCAAAGTCCTGACCTGAATCTGATTGAGATGCTGTGGCATGACCTTAAAAAGGTGGGTTATGCTCGAAAACCTTCCAATGAGGCTGAATTACACTAACACAGTGCTGTAAAGGACTCACTGCCAGTTATCACAAAGGCTTGATTGCAGTTGTTGCTGCTAAGGGTGTCCCAACCACTTATTAGGTTTAGGGGGCAATCACTTTTTCACATAGGACCATGTAGGTTCGGATTTTTTTCCCCTTAATAATGGACACCTTCGTTTAAAAACTGCATTTTGTCACAGCGGTAAGCGCCCGGAGTGCAGACAAACGAGCAGGAAGCCAGGAATCGGGGAACATGGGGTTTAATCGCACGAAAGGCTGGCAAAACACATTGACAATACAATGACGGGACTGGGGAAACGAATGGAAACGTGGACTAAATACACTGGACTAATGACAACAATCAGAAACAGCTGTTAAACACAGGGAATCCACACAGGGTTAACGAGGGGGCGTGGCACACGGGAGGAGTGGACGATCGGGGCATGACACATTTTGTGTTATACTTCTGTCATCTTTGTCTAATATTTAATTTTTGTTTGATCTGAAACATTTACAGGAATGTACGTGTGACAAACATACAAAAAAATAAATTAGGAAGGGGGCAAACACTTTCTCACACCACTGTACACACATATACATAATACATACATTAGCATTTAATTTTAAGAAACATGTTTATACAAGCCTATATGTATGTGATTTTAACAAAAGCAGCTTCATTCTCTGATGGTGCTTTTACTGCAATGTGCATGCAGCAAACGCACGAACAACATTAGGAAAGTTGGACATTGCTGCAAATTGCATCGTAATGTTTGGGTCTTGACGGTTGGTTAATACCAGCCACAACTTGAGGAATAATGGGCAGGGATACCCCTGATACGTCAGCCATTTCCCGTTGGTATTTTCTTGTTGCCAAAAATATGTGTTGTCAGTGCTTAAAGATGGATAGGAACAGCATGATTTCATAATGGTTGTTCAGGTCATTCAAGAGTGGACCCGATGCATCACACAATTCCATCATAATTGCTCTTGGAAGTGTAAAACAGCTGCTAAGCCACAAATCATGACTGGAAAAACAGTCATTGTGATCTCTAAATACTCGCTCCCATTACATTTGGCTGCGCGAAACTTCCACTGAAGTAGCTAAATGTGTTTTGATGGTGCTGTGTGTGACATACACACAGGCCATTTTATACCTATTACATGTGGGGGCACACGTGGTGGGGCCTGTTTACTTTGACTTTTCAGTGTGCGCACCTTTAAATTAGATTCTACAACATAGATGTATTGGTATATAAAGTCATTCATTTAAAACAATGAAACAAGTGATGAATGTTAGTTGCATATCAGAAAAAAAAATGTATTAGCCAACTGCTAAAATAACAATGCAATTTAGATGCACATTTCCATCTGAACTCTAGAAAGCTAAGTTCATTAAAGAAGTGTTTAAAAATGTTTAGTCTGGTAATTATTATTCAACTAACAAAATCAGCCAGGATTTTGATTTTGAAAGCCCAGAACTCAACACATTAAGAAAATACAAACTTAAAGTTGCTTAATTTTTTGTCAGTATGTTTTTGTGTATTCTTAACGTTTTTGTGCTGGGCTTTCAGGATGACCTTAGTATCAGCAGGTCAGGCATAAAAAAATTTGCAATTGCTATTAGCATAAGGAATATGCAACCGGTGTATCCCCAGCAAAAAAGGATGCAAATACTCTCATGACACAACTGAAGTGAGCAACAGAACACCAGTTTTTGGGGGACAATTAAGCGAGACGGATCATTAGGGCTGGGTGGCATGTTGTATGTTTACGGTATCAATTTAGTTTCAAAACGAAACATAGGATAACAAAAAAAAAAGCATTTATATCAATATACCTGTACCATGTGTTAAAATTAGGGCTTTTTAAAAATTTTCTCAATACCAAGAATGCAAACTTGTGTCATACTTGTGTTCTTGGTAAGAGCATTCTTAAAATATAATTTGCAAATGTTTTAATTTGTTGAAGGCGAATACCTTAAAATCAGGATCTTTCAAGATATTAAGTGTACTTTCTGTGGTTGTCAAACTTCTGTTTTTGGAGCCATTTGCAAAATAGCATTTAGATTTAGATTGTGCATGGACAGGAAAAAAAACCTTGATCTTATGTTTTGAGAGCAGTGTCATAAACTGAGAAAAAAGGGCAGCAGAGCACTTTATGTTGTAGCTACTTTATTTGACCCATGCAACAGACATATCGGTAGGCATAATTTATTTTTGTTTTTACATTGAGACTTCTGATTGGAATAAAGAAATTGCCTATACTACATAGTTGTTGCCTATACCAAATAGTTGTTGCTTATACCAAATAGTTGTGGAAAACAGGGAAGTGTCACGTCAGAAACTCAAGGACCCCCATGCAGTTAGCAGGGTTTTATTTCAGGGAACCAGCAAACAGTGAATCAACACACAGGGCTCTTGGTCGGGGTCATGGAAGAGAAGAACTCGGCAACTGGGGAAGTCATGCCTATGAGCACATGAAAGACAGGAGGTAAGACACTGGGGAGACCCAGAGGGGGCTGGGGTGGAGGAGATTGGAAGCTTGGGAGGAAAAGCAAGTAATTGCCGGAAGCATGACAAACAGAAAGCTCTCATTAGGCTGCAAAACACAAGAAAATACCTCACTGGATTGGTGAGGTCAAATAGGTGAGAGCGGATGTAATCGCTAATTAGGATTACGTGTGCAGTTGGGACGTGACCGGAAGGAAATCCTGGCCACACTTTGTATTCATAATATATCATTTTCACATTTTCATATTTTTATATCAATCTTACATGTGGTATTGATCTACCATTTAACATGCTTCATAGAAAAACATTGTGTATTGCTATGCTGCCTAAAAATATTGAGATGTTGTTTTTAGTCCATACAGTATTGCCCAGTTCTACAGAACATACAGAGATCAGGACATGCAGTTTCTTCAACAATCATCCCCCTTACCCACCCCTGTCTTGTACTCTGATTTCTGTCTCCACTAGAAAACCTATTCCTATACAGTAACTCAGGACTGACACCTCCCTCCGCTCACCCTTCCTGGCTTGTCATCTCAACCCACCAGGTGAGAAGAGAGCTGAGGAAGATCAGGGTGAGGAAAGCTGCTGGACCAGATAACTCCAGAGTTATCAAGGGCTGTGCAGACCAGCGGTGTGGGGTGGTTCAACACATCTTCAACCTCAGCTTGAGCCTGGAGAGAGTCCCAGTTCTTTCGAAGGCCCCCTGTCTAGTGCCAGTACCAAAGACCTCGCACCTAAAGGAGCTAAATGACTGCAAACCAGTGACACCTACACCATAGCTAAAGAAGAGTCTGGAAAGGCTTATCCTGGCCCATCTCAGACCCCTGCTGAATTCTTCTATGTACCCTCTACGGTTCGCCTCTCAGCCAAGAATTGGGGTAGGAGGCATAGTCATTTACATGCTGCACAGATCCATGTCTCACCTGGAAAAACTGGGAAGCATTATGAGAATCATGTTATTTGATTTCTCCAGTGCTTTCAATACCATCCAACCATCAATGCTGATGAACAAAATGGAGAGGATGGGGGTGAATCAGTACCTTGTATTTATCAACTATCTCACTAACAGATCACAGTATGAACACTTGGATTTTGTGTCTAATATGATGTTGTGCAGTACAGGTCCTCTACAGGGAACTATCCTGGCTCCATTTCTGTTCCTCTGCAGACACTGCAGACTTTGCATGCAACACGGACAGTTGTTACACATAAAAATTCTCAAATGACACAGCAATTGTAGGCTTTATTACCAGTGGTGATCAGCGTGAAAAAAGGGGACTCATCAATGGATTTACAGATTGGTGACAGACAAATTTCCTCCAGCTCAATGCTAAGAAGACCAAGGAGCTGGTGGTGAACTTTCGCAGGGCAGAGCTGCCATCACTCCAGTGAACCTCCAGAGGATGGAGATTGAGGCTATCCAATCATATAGATACCTGGATGTTCATCTCAACAACAAGCAGGAGTGGATGGATAACACCATTGCTTTGTATAAGAAGGGGCAGTGTCGATTTTACTTATTGCAATTAAAAAATGATTCTCACAACCACAAAGAAAACCGAAGTGTCACACTTTCCTCAAATTGGGTCTATGTGGTTGACTTAAAGACAACATGTAACCTCCTGAGACCCCACCCATTCATTTATGTCCATTGTAGTGGACATTTTATTTTTGCATCTATCTTTTCACTGATGTTAGGAAACATATTTATTTCTGTTGTGCAGTAAAGAGGACATGCTGTGAAATTAAAAATAAAAATAAATTCGAAAAAATCTAAATTGTAAGATGTCTTATTTCCTCCAAAGACAAATAACCTAAAATTGAAGGACACTGTTTTCCTTGGGTCTTGTCATGCCCGGCTCGTACGATCCTCGTGTGTGCCATGCCCCCTCATTACCCACGTGTGCTACCCCGATCGTAATCACCTGTTGCTTGCTGAATTCAGCCTGTTTTCCGTATTTAGTCTGCGTCCTAGTCAGTAAGCCCAGATTTGTCATTGTATTGTTAATGTGATGTTTAGTGCTCGTTTTGCCTAGTATGCCTCCTGTCCAGTAAATAAACCCCGTTTGTCCGTCTTACTGGCTCTACTCGCCTGCTTCCCCGCTCGCCTGTCTGCATGCACGTAACAGAATGACAGATCTCCCGAACGACTCACCGCAGCGGACTGAAGATCCATGGCTTGTCCAGCTGTACGAGGTGCAGTACTGGCAGGATCAGCCGGAGGTCCGAACGGATCCATGCTTGGCTGACCTAGCCAACCACAGTTGGACCTTCCTTCAAGAGGTTACCCCACTCAACGAAGCGCACGCACTGGCGGAAGTGCGCTCCAACCTTCGGCAGCTCGTCGAACGGGTGACGGAGAAGCAGCTCCAGCCGCTCGCCTTCTCAGAGGCAACTCTGCCTCCATCGACCTGCCCCAGCCGGAGGAAGACAAAGAGGCGCAAGGGTAAAGGAGGGGAAGAAGCCCCGACCATCTTCTTGGGAGCTTGCTCTCTCTCCCCAGCCCCTCTCTCTGCTGACGGTCAGGAGGAACCCCTCCTGATTCAGCAGGCTCCGGAGATCACCACAGCCGCGCAGCCCCTGTTACCATCAGCCTCCATATTTCAGGGCGGCCGCCTGGAATATGAGGGGTTCAGGGCAGTTTTGGCCGCTATCCCGCAGGTCCCGCGATCCCTGAAAGGGAACAAGCCTCATTGGGAAGCGCCAAGTCTGGACGTGCTGGCTGGAGTGCTTGACCTCCCGCCAGCTGATGCCACCACTCAGCCCGTGGCACCGCCTGCTGCTGCCACTGATGCCACCGCTCTGCCTGCGGCACCGCCCGCCACTGATGCCACCGCTCTGCCCGCGGCACTGCCCACCACTGATGCCGCCACCCTGCCCGCGGCACCACCTGCTGTCTTGCCTGTCCTGCCTGTCTCACCTGATGCCTTGCCCATCTTGTCAGCTGCCCCTGCTGGCCATGACTTGACAATCGCTGCAGCACCGCCCGCTTCGCCTGCAGTGACGCCAGCTGTTCCGGCTCTACCCAGGGCTCCTGCTCAAGCTCTACCTGTGCTTGGGATCCAGGCAGTGCTCTCACTGGCTGCCCTGGCACGGTCACTTCCGGCCGAAAACCCACCTGTCAGTCTCCAGGAAGGGGAGAGGTCACAAGCGCAGGGGTTGGGTCCCGCCCACCCTGCCCCCTGGTTCGCCCTTGCTTGCCTGGGCTTGGGCTTGGGCTCGGGGGGTGCCTGCGGGTCCTGGGGCTCCGGATGGTCGGTCGCCTACGGGTCCCCCTCTGGGGCCTCGTCGACGGTCCTCGGTCCCGCCTCCGGTGCCTGGTCGGTTGCCTGCGGGTTCCCCGGCGGTGCCTCGTCGGTCGCCTGCAGCTTCCCCTCGTCCGATGCGTCGGTCGGCTACGCCTTCACCGGCTGGGGCTCAGCCGCCGCCTGCAGCGGCTTCTCCTCCCTCCTTCCCTGCATCGGGCTCGCCTCTGACTCCCTCCTCCTCCCCCTTGGTGCCCCCTCCGACTCCCTCCTTGGCTCCTTCGTCTGTCCCTCGTCCTGTCACCTTGTTCCCATCGTGGTCCCCTCCTGCTCCCTCCTCCCGGTTGCCTGCGGCCCCTCCGGCCACTGCCCGTTGCCTGCCTGGGCTCCCTCGGGCTCCCCTTTGTCCTCCGTCCGTTCCTGTCTGGTCTCCCCTGTCTGCTCCTCATCTCTCTGTGCCTCCTCTGTTCACCCCTGGCCGTTTTGTTCTGCCTGTCGGTGTTCCCCCTGTATCTCCTTTCCTTGTCTGTCTGTCCGCCTTTCCTGTTCTGTGTCAGGTCCTGTCCTCCTTCTTGTCCCTGTGCCTGTTCTGTGTTTCCATCCTGTTTCCTGTGCCCTGCTGATGGTTTTGGCTTTGTCTTCCAGGTCCTGTTACCCCGGTCTCGTCTCGTCCGTCACCTCCCCTTTTGGGGGCGGGGTTCTGTCACGCCCGGCTCGTACGATCCTCATGTGTGCCACGACCCCTCATTACCCACATGTGCTACCCCGATCGTAATCACCTGTTGCTTGTTGAATTCAGCCTGTCTTTCGTATTTAGTCTGCGTCCTAGTCAGTAAACCCAGATTTGTCATTGTATTGCTAATGTGATGTTTAGTGCTCATTTTGCCTAGTGTGCCTCCTGTCCAGTAAATAAACACTGTTTGTCCATCTTACTGGGTCTACTCGCCTGCTTCACCGCTGGCCTGTCTGCACGCACATAACAGGTCTCAGGAGGATAATATAGTTATCCACTGATAAAAAGCATTTAATTTGATGTTGTTTCATTGTGACAGTTATAAAGATATAGCTATTTATAGTTATAATCATTGTACATATTTTTTGGAAATACTGCCAAGTAAGTGGAAGTACAGTGTTATTTGTATTTTATCATTTTGATGTCAAATCAATAGCAGGTCTTTACTATTATCAAGCTAAAAAATGTACCATAACGCACGATTTCCCTCTAGGTTTTCATGAGAGATGTGCTCCCTCAGTGGTAGTAAATTGAGATCAATGTTTGGCTCTCTCCTATCTATACTGTAGTATTTTTCACATACTACAGAATGATTTACAGCTGCTCTATAATCATTTATTGCTTAGTAAGCAGATTGCACTGGCAGATTGCAAAAAATCAGGGCGCTGATGACTAGACTCAGAGATGGGACATACTGTGTCACAACTTGATCTGAATGTTAATAACTAGGTTATAGTTATGTAAAATTTGCTGTACAATGCTAAATTTTCATTACAAAAAAATATTAGCTGTCTCATAATGAAAGAATACAGGCTGCACTTGCAGTGTTTGTGTTTGTTTGCAAATGTGTTTCTGAAGACAACCTTGCATATAATAACCATATTTGTAGACGGAAGATTTTTTTTTTTTAATCTACATCAATCTTTCACATTTTCATATTTTTAAAATGTTTCTTATTTGTTTTTTAGTGCCACACAGAATACTCAGTTAAGCTCTATATAAAACACAACCTGCTGTCAACTGACTGAGAAATAATTCAGGCAGAGTACCTCTGAAGGTGAAGATAAAAAAATAATTTGAAAAAAGTTAAACTCGTCACATATGCATTGTAAACAATTTTCAATTTTACCTTAATCTTATCCATATCTCATGCTGCAGATTTCAGAGGGATGATATTTACAGGTTTCGACAGGATTTGACTCACTATATTGACTATATAATAATCTATCCGTCCACCCATCTAGTGACAAATATAAAGGAAACTGTGGCTGATAATATTTATAATGAAAAAGGAAACAAAACTTCTCATATGATAATACGGGTATAAATATGAACTGGGGGCTCATGCAACTATTCTCGAAACTGACCTCTGTAAACACTAGGAACAATTCTTCAAATCCTCTTTTAGGTCAGGCAGGAAATTGGTCCTTTAAAGCTTTATAAACACAATAAATATACAGAAAGCTGGCACTGTGCTTGCGTTAAGCTGAGAATGAGACACAACCTTAACGTGGTAAATAATAAATAATTTAGTTGCTATATTTCTGGACAATGTGTTGAATGTCTCTCTCACTCTGATTTCCTTAGATTTTTTTTTCTTTCTCTAGGGATTATTTCTCTAGAGACTATGTGTCTTCTTAGACAGATTTTAATTAAAAATTCTCTTTGGTATATAAGGGTGACCGAATCTTTCTAAGATAAAGTGGAATTGAATCTGTGAAAAAGATATAACAATTGTCGATGACAATTTTCAGTCTGAAATCCAGGTTATGGTTGATGTACCAGGACACAAGACTGTTCAATTCCTGCAAGGTATAATGTAAGTCGATGTTGACTGTGTAATTTGTGGAACTTTTTGTTTGTAGGCTAAGTGCAGAGAAACTGCAGAGAGTTGCTCAAAGATTTTTATGGTAACAGATATGAGTATCATGTAATGGATAGACCACGACATCACTTCACGTCAGGCCAAATTACTCCCAGTTGTTATTGATAATTTTTATATAACCACACACCTCAAAGTGGTTTATCTCGTTTATACCACAGGTAATGAGCAAAAAATAATAATAGAATAATGTAGTCATGGTAAATTTTTCAGAAGAAAATAATTTCAATTTGCATTTAATAACATTCCAAAATGATCTTAAAAATGTAGTCCCTATCAGGATAAAACGTCAGGCTATTCAGTGGAAGCGGCAAGTCTGTTAAGTTACCATAGAAACCAACACACAGGCATTTGCGTTTTGAAAAGTAAGGAATATTATGCTGATAAGAATGACTGCCAATTTACGAGTAGAAAGTTACACTGGTTTTATAATAGCATGTTTAATAAAACATTGAACTGTTATTAGGCCTCTTGGAACTACCTGTGCAGTGGCATGGAAATAATCAACACCCACGTGACATTTCAGGACCAGTAAGAAAAGAGTATTTACCAAAGCCATTGTATAAGACTATATCATTAAGACAAAACATGTTTTGCAGTAAATTGGTTTAACTGGTCATTTGTGACTGAAGACCACATGGAGGTACTATATAGTCATTTGAGAAGTTTCTGTTTTAGTTTTCCTTTGTAGCATCATTTAGAAAATTTGTTATTGTTTGAATTCATATAGTTGAAATCATCCAAGATGATAACTGCACAATCAGGGTGGACTTTCTTCTTTTCTTCTATCAGTTGTTGTGCATTACCTTAGACTCGAGACTTGAATGTTTTTTTTATTATCAACATGTCCATGTATAAGTACACAGAGCACTGAAATACTATTTCTTTTGGGCCCCCTGTGGTGCTACGCATAAAGGGGTGATACTCACTCCACCAGATAATATACTGGCAAATTCCTGTGCCAGTCTGGGTAATAAAAGGGTATGTGGTTTTCTTTTTGAGCGGGGGGGGGGGGATCAATTCCTTAGATAGTTAATATTACTTTTTTGATACATGAGGTGACAAAGTGGCTCATTATTTGTGCATTTCCTTGTTTCCTCTCAAGAAATTTGATTCCACCCTGGATGTCGGAGAAAATGTACACCATTGACCTTGAGTAATGGCTGTTCTTTCCATATTTTAAGCAATATTGTAATTTAGTTATATTCTATAACTTTGTTATAACACTCATATATGTAATTACATTTAAATAATCCTAATAAAATATTACCTTGATTTTTGATTGTGAGAAACTGTGTCTATAGACTAGAACACTGAATTCTAATTCTGCAAAACTTTATACATACTTTCCCTGTTTGTTTCCAGAAGCATATTTCATTTTAGATCATTTTGAAGAATGGCCTGATTTGCATAAGAGGGATAGCCTACCTGCTAAGTTTACAGGATCATTATTTTTATTTCTAAACATGGAACTCAGGTTTCCTACATGTTCAGAGCCCCAGCTAGACAATAACAGCTGAATATATCATAGAGAGTCAACTTAGGATAAGTCAAATGGGCTTTATTGCCTTACCATCCTTATACATGTACATGTACACAGTGGCATAAAATAGTGTTGCCCCAGTTCCATAGTGCAACATACAACTGAAGTAACAGGGGGAGGGTTTTCAGAATAGAGGGAAAAAAACGCAGGACAGTGCAAAACAGGTGGTGGAGTGAATTCTACTTCCAAAGCTCGGATTTTCTGGCACCAACCTAGTCCCCCTATAATGGGCTTTCCAATTCTACAAAATGATCAACCAACCACTCAATCCACCTACCCACCAATCCAACCCACCTACCCACCTACCTACCAATCCAACCCACTTACCTACCTACCTACCTAGAATCAGAATCGAGGTTATTGCCAAGTACATTCACACATACAAGGAGTTTGCTTTGGTGGTTGGTGCCAGACTTCGAGAGATGAGGTGGTTAATATATAAATATATATACATAGAGTATGTACAGGTACTAATATAAATAGTCAGTGAATGTGGAATATGATATAGTACAAATAGTCAGTGAATGTGGAATAAGATACAGACAGTGGAAATATATACATATTTAAGAGAGTGCATACTTGTGCTAGGATGGGGAAATAGTATTGGAGGGAGTGTTCCTGGCCTTATTGATGAGGCGGGCCGTGGTGGGGAAGAAACTGTTCCTATGGCGTGATGTTTTGGTCTCAATGGACCGCAACCTTCTGCCAGATGGGAGAGTCCGAAGGAGTTTGTGACCAGGGTGAGAGGAATCAGCCATAATCCTTCCTGCTCTTTTCAAAGACCTGGACTCGTACAGATGGAAGGTTGCAGCTGATTGTCTTCCCAGCAGACAACCAACCAACCAACCAACCAACCAAACAACCAACCAATCAACCAATCACTATGGTTTGTTCCATCTGCCCCTGAATTACACAGGCTCTCATAGGAGAGTGAGATGGAAGATGTGAAGACATATGCAATTGCAAAAATCTTGAATAACAATTTCTATGAATGCCATATCTATAAGAATCTATAAACATCTATAAAATATTATAAATATGGCTAAAAATATTATCTTAAAAGGCATAACATATTATAGCCATGTTTATTATGCATCATAAATGATTTAAGAAGCTGTCATCTATACTGCTCTATAAATACCTTCATGTCATCCTTAATTCATGTGCTGACCAGTATAATGCCTCATTATTTATGACTGGATTAATATCGACTGTGGATGCTGGACAGGGATTCTTAAGTAAGTACTGATGTCTGGGCAGCTGTACTGTAACTTGAAGACCATGATCGCATTATGAAGATAGTTGCCCCAGTGAAGTCAGTCTCACCGCACATGTCTTCTTCATCTTATATATTACCCTCATTACCAATCCCAAATTTGTAAAGGATATCCTGCTTCAGGCTGAAGTTGCCTTTTTGTTCGCATCTCCATTCAGCCAGGCTTTCAAGAAAAGGCTTTAAAAAGTGTTATTGTCTTGTTGCCCTGACTTTTCACAGTCATCTTTTTATACTGGGCCCTTTAACAATAGACAGATATTTCATGTTTCCAAACTTATGTCTTTTAATACACATAAGTTCAGAATGATTAAATGATATATTTCACACATGTATGATGACATACCCAGATCAAGTATGCCTCACTACTTCAGGACTATGCACTTTTGTTCTGTGCACAATTGGATTTGTGTGAGTAGAAGATGGGAGAGTTGTAGGTAGTGGGGATTATTCAGTATCTGTGTTTTATTACCTGGAAAAATCTGCTCAAAACCCTTTACAGTATTCTGGCTTCTTTTAAAGGCTGGAATCAAGATACAAGTAATGAACAAAAAGGGAAAAATTCCCATACAAGTGTTTTTATGTTCTCATGCCATGCACCTTTTATAAATAATTAAATACATTTCCATTTAATTCAATATATTTTATATCTTCCTTTTTGTAAATAATATTTGCATTCAGGTGAAATAGTCAAATCTGTGTGTAAACGTAGCATACCCTAGTTCTATGGAAAATGGGGGAATGACTGAGGAAGAAGTCAAAAGGGTATTCAAAGTTTCAGAATATAAAAACAGATTCATCATCCTTTTTCTTAAAGGCATTTTAAAGGTGAAACTGTATATGTGCCTTGGATCTTCTTGACTGCCAGGCATCTATTTCTTTTATCATTTGTAATAAATTGTATCTTTGGTGTTCCTCTATTTTCTTTCTCCAAAAAAGGATATCATGAAGTTCATTTGCTGTTGCCTTGTACTCACTGTCTCCACAGGGTATGCAGCCCTCAACTACTGGCTAGGAAATGTTATCAAACTTACTGTTAAAAAAGCACGAGTGTCACAGAATGGGTATGTAAACCACACCCACCCAGACCACACCCCACTCCATCTGAATTCTAGACATTTCTCATTCCATGGTTAACCTAAGGATGTTCTCTGAATGAGGCCCTTTTGTTTTGGAAATGCTGTTAACTCTATTTAGCTTTTGGCTTCTGTTTCTCCACCACTGGTTTCTGAACACATGCCTGCATTTCTGACCCTGTTTGCTAGATATGATTTGGACTCTGTATTCAGGTTGCCCTGCTTTGGCTTCTGAACTTGTTCTGACCTATATATCCTCACTGTGAATCATTAAAACTGCCTACTGTGCACTTGGATCTCAGAACTCTTTCATTACATGATAAAAAACTGTCAGTGCCACCCTTGTAGTGCATCTCCTAGGTTTAGTGCTACAAAGGAATACACTGGGACACAAATAGAAACACCAGTTTTTTCCCCCAATTTTGTCTTCACATAATTACATTTCATTAGTTTATTAATAGCTTATTCATAGTGTAAAATGTCAGTTTTTGAAATAAACAAAATGCATTTTATGCACCGACCCCAATTATTCAGGGTGCAGGGACATGAGACACAGTACCTACGACTTGGGTACACAGTTCAGTTCATCAGTTCATACACACTATGGGCAATTTAGACATAATAATAAACTTAAACCGTAGGAGGAATCTAGAGTGAATATTCATCATGATTATATAAAAGCAGGTGCAACTGGTGTGGTTCCATGAATGTAATTTTCACTGTTCACTAAATGTATGGATGAGGTGGAATATTACTAATATGCTGATATCACTAATATTACTTTAAGGCAACTGTCTTTTTTGATTATATCAGCTGCTTAATTAAAAAGTATATAAAACTGAAGAAACGAGCAAAATTGAATTGCCACCCCTGTTGCAGTTATATGACAACAAGAGATATTAATATGCTATGCTACCTTGACAAGTATCAGAGTATGCCACCTATGAGTTTGAATTAGGGGTTGAGTAAAAGATCAGCTGATGAGATGAATATGCACACATTTACATTTATCCATGCATATCAGAAGGTTAGGAGTAATTGCAGGATATGACCATGTTCACTCTATTATGCTATTACCATGCCACAAACAGACTCTAAACAAGAAAGCTGCAGTTATTTGACTATGGGCAATCGTTAATAATGACCTGGTTAGACAATGTTTGCACACCTTGTTTAAATATTTCCAATGGGATACAGCGGAAAAAATAGAGTACGACTGCTGAAACTGGCATTTTCTTAATAATCTTGGCGCTTTGGTTAGTCAGAAATAAACCCTGAACTTTTGGGGGGTGTCCAAGGTTTGTGGGTCAGGATGGTCTCCAGTGACTCACAATAACTTTTGCCAACCCACAAACCCATTCAGAAAACTTATCCCAGATGGCCAGTTAATTAAAAAAAATAAAATAATAATAATAATAATATGCAATGATCAGAGATGGTTTACATTTATCAAACACTTAAGCTGCATCAAGCACTTAAGGGCCCTTCTCTCGTACTCGTACTCCACTTAACAGAATATTTTAATAAATTTGAAGGGTGAATACCTTGATAGATATCCTGGCGCTTAAATATGATATGGTTTTAATAAAATACATGTCTTCATAATCAGTACTTGGTACTTAATTTTGTGCCAGTTTTTGAGGTGGTAATGTCCTGTACAACTCTCCTAGCAAGTTCAAGTAAGTTCTTTTGATGGAAGTTTTGGGCAGGCAGCTGGTGAGATAATCTGTCTCTAGCCCTGGGTCCATGAGGGGTGACTTTGTGGCCTCATGGTTACCGGTTGTCCAAAAGAATGCTCCTGAAATTTCAACAGGCACCTGCTGTCCAGGGCACTACCATGAGGATGTGGCCACCTGTCCAGAATGCAAAGCATCTGTGAGTGGCGAAGGCATCATCATGACAATACACTTACAGTATTCAAGAATGTTCATTCTCTGAATAGCCAAATTAACTTTTATAAATTGAAGACTGTTTTCTAAGGCAAAATGAAGCATGAAGCAAATCTGTTGACCCAGGGGTCTTCAGTGCAGAAGTAATAGGCCCAGAAAAAAATCTATCAAAAAACTTTAATATGATATTGCCCACTAATTAAGACCACTAATTAAGACCCTATTGTAAAAATGTATGGTACTTAATTCGGCTGTGAAAACAACAAAGTAATACAAAAAATAATATTTCTTTTTAATGAACAACAAATTTCATGCAGCATGAACAATTCTACTTGGTAGCATAAACATCTATGAATGCATCAGTTGAAGAAAAAGTAGGTCCTTAGTCTACGAAGAAGCAGGTGAACTCAGACATAACAGCAAAGTGGGCCATAAACAAAGTATTAACAAAGTGAAATGGAAATTTGAACACTCACGCCTGACGAAAATAATTCCCTTTATACATATATGTAACATTCCAATTATAGTTACAATGTATCCATGATACTGTACATACTAATGCACATATCACAAACATATACCAATGTAAAACCTATTCAGAAATAAACACTCAGAATGCTTTAGGGGCTACAGACATCAATCAGTCAATTAATCCATCCATCCATCAATCCATCTTCCAAATGCTGTTCCAGTACAGTGATCAATGATATTTTAATATCTCATTTGACACTGATAATTAAGCACAATTTAGACATCACTTTAAGCTAGAGATTAGGGATCTATTATGCCTTAATACTAACAACAGTCTGCTTGGTATATTGCATAGAAAACAAAGCTATGTGTTCCATCTTAAGGTCATTTAATTTGAAGTTATTAGTTGGTGACGTAGCTGTGATTTGTGACAATTTGATAAATTGTTGCATAAATGTGAGAAAATACACAGCAAACTTTGAAAAGATATAGGCAGATTGGTACAAGTGAGCTCCTGTGTTTCCACAACAACTTCCTTTTTGGGGTCATTATGGACAGAATTAATTACTCTATGTAGAACACAGAAGAAAACCAGTGCTGTTTATATATGCATGGATCTCCAGGAGCCTAATAAAGCATTGATTTTGGATTTCAACCCACTTTCAAATATGGACTACTACACAGTGCAGCTGTCTTTTCAATGACTAACCTGCTGAGTGCTTATCGTTTATAAGCAGTTATGGTGTTTATAATACACAATCAGCCTCCTTTGTAGCTTAGTAGCTATATCAGCAGCAATTGAGAAAATGATGGCAATCAGCCATGACACACGCCCACAACCTCACTTATGGAGGCTTTTTAGATTTAAAAAAAAAAGTACACCAGTTCTTGGTCGGTTGTAATTCATATTGTGGTTTCAGACCAAAGAGGCATATATGTGAAATTGGCCTTCCCCAAAGTGAACAGAACCCTTGTGATGCAATATTTTATTATTGTCAGATGAAGCTTTTATGATACAATTCTCTGGAAGCATCACACTTTTTTCAAAGTATAAACTGAAGTCTTTACATTTCTATGATAATATTTGGCACATATAAGAATAAATGCTCCAGAGACGCAATTGAAGTTCGCAAATCAGTCAATATAGAATAGAATACATTATTCCTATTCAAAATTATTGAAGGAGAATAGCATTGAACAGAATGAAAACTCCTCATTACTGATTAAGAGTAACAGCCACCTATGGCAAGTTGTTCATTTTAGAATGAGGTAAAGGCCTGGGAAATTTTAGCATAACCACTTACATCACACTAGAGTGAGAAAGCTGACCTGAAGTATGCTCTGACATGGATGTATTATGCCAGAACAGGATTATGTATTTTCTTATTTAGATAAATAATGGCCCTGGGTCAAATGGATATTTTAAATGACATTTTTCTATAGCCTACCTGGTCCTTGAGCTTAAAATCAAATTTTACAAACCCATTTACGTTCAGGGGAAAAGAAGATAAAATCTTAGCACAACTCTTTCCGATTTTTTATTATTTATTTTTTTATTTTTTTGGTGGTTGGTGCAACGAGTAAGCACAATATCAAAGAGGGGAGCTTTTCTTGCATGTTGATGGCCTCCTGCTCTGCAAGCCTGCTACCTCACTGTTCATTATTTGTGGGGAGTTATCCAATTATGAGTTGAACTGACACAGAAAGATATTGCCAATCAACTGCAATATAGTTTCAAATCAAAATTATTCAAAATGGTCAAATTAGCCTCTACTACGTTTTGAGTGGTAACCCTTTTGAAACAAAACATTTTGAGGTTTATTTTAAACTGAACTTGTTTAATATAGCCCTAGAATGTTACCCCACTCATAATATTCATCTGAAATCCTGTATATACCTGTGTTGATGCACATAGATGGACATGCTAAGTACAATACTAAACTAATGCTTGGAAACTGTCCAAAAATAAATGGGAATCCAAGTGCTCAGACAACAAGTGTTTCATTTGAAAATCAAAGCACAGGTCAAAATCCAAAAAACAGCCCGAAAGACCAGGCATCAGGATCAAATCCAGGAAATCCACAGTGTTCTAGGGTAATTTTCAAGAAACAGGTCAAAGAAATTGAAAAGACAACAGAAACACAACTCAGTATAGAAAATACCTCTCACAATACCATGCAAAGGGCGTTTATATAGAGAAAGGGGAAGTGTTCAGATAGGTGTAAATTGGAACCAGCTGATTTCAATATTCGTACTGGGTTGAGAGTTGGTAAGCCAGGCTAGATGGAGTAGCTGGATTGGAGGTTAGAAATGGAATCTGTGAATCTGACAGGAATACAGTAAATATGGGTGTAAAAAAACTTAAGAAGCATCACAGCAAAGCCAACAAAACCATTTTATAGGAATAATGCAGATTTTCACTATTATACTATATAATAATAATAATAATAATAATAATAATACTAATAATAATAATAAAAATAATAATAATAATAAATTGTATATTGGAAAATTATTTAGAATATGTTTTAAAATAGTCTGATTTCAAAATAATGGCATTCCCAAATTATCCTACATTTCAGCAGTTTAGGCAGTTGGGAATGTGACTGTCTGGCATCATTTTTTCTAGGCTGCTAACTGTGATAGCGCAGCTAAGTGACACAAACGCTTAGCCGCAAATGGAATTCTCACCGGGGACATTTTTCACTTGTCAGCTAAAGGACAAAAAATTTGAAACCCTGTGCAGAAAGGTGAATAAAATGGGGAGGTTGTGGTTACAGGTCTGGGAACGTGCATCAATACTTTTGTCCAGGTGAAAAGGAACAGATAGTAATATATGTACGCAGGAATGTGTTACGACGGGCCATGGATCATGGCCCACAATGCAGCTTACTGACAATAGGGAACTTTATTTCAAACATTACTCAGTAGACTCGGAAACAAAAGGGACCACGAAGGGTCTAAACAAAGGCAGGTAAGCTATACAAGTACTAACAAAGGCTACGTCCAACTACTAACACATTTCAGCAAATTCAATAGCCAACAAGGGAACTAAGGATACACAGGTAACAAGGTCTAGACGAGTGACAGGTGTGGGTCATTAACCATTATTTAAACATTAATGACTAAGAGATACCAGGAACGTAGCACTTGGATACGAACTTGGCACACATCGAATAAACAATGACACAAAAGGCAAGGATCAAACAGGAGTACATAAACACAAAGAACTTGATAAATGTCCAAAGGTGGTTTGAACTCACAATTGTTTGGGAAAAATCATTAATCAGCTGTCCTCTCAACCCACTCAGCACACTCAGCCACATGGCAGCGCCAGGAACTGGGACAACTATGGGGATTGAGAGTGGGGGGTAAACTTAGGGGAAGACATGGAATTGAATAGGATGACCAGCAACACCCGGGGGGAACTTAGGGAAATGACAGACAGAATGAGACAAGACAGGGACCGATCCTGAGCGAATGATGGATAGGCAGATTAACTCCAATAATCATAATCACCTCACTTCTCTCCTCAGACATAGTGGCCCCTCCCCCTTTTCCCTCATAATCTACATTGTATTACATAGGTAATGCTTTAGGTAACAAAATGTGGGAGGTACATGGGTGTTGGTAACTGAAGGACTCACAAGGACAGCATGCAAACTTCTCACGCATAGAGCAGGAGTAGGATTTCAACACCCTACCCTGGAAGTGGGAGACCGCTGTGTCCCATTTCTGTTTTCTAATTATTTCTGCACAGCTTTATAAATCATTGAATTTGAATAATCCCTAACAAGATGCTGCATAACATTACATTTTTCTTGGCGTGTTTAAGAGGGATGATTTCTTTGAATTCTTACCCACCATATTTTAAAGTTTCTCCACAAAGGTTGATCTGAAAGCTTCGGATGCAAAGTGTTGGCACAAATAAATAAGCTTCTTTTGAAGGAATATTTCCAAGCGTCAGACTTGCCTCATAAACACACTGTAAATATTATAATGCTTCACCAGAAACTAAAATAAATAATGGCATAGTTATAGTTTGTAGACTGGTATACTATATTTCACTTTTCACTCTTTAAAAATGCTCTTTGTATTTCAATCAGATCTTTACTTTAGCTTTAGGGTTGGACACCTGCTGTTCCAATCTTAGAATAACAAGACTGGGTGATAATACCAATAATATTTTTAATATGGTGAATGGAACCAATTAAGGATAAATGCACAACTTAGCATGGGAACCAAGTGTCCTTCTATTAAGAACTGACTCAAATCTGTAATTCCTTAAATTGTGATCTTGGAATGAAAGCTCTGTGGATGCTGCCTCACATTTGCTCTCTGTAATTTAGATGAATGTGACTCTGCATAAATGCCCCAGTATAAGCTCGTGTAGGTTCCCAGTAAGAAAGCAATTATAGAAGCTGAATAATGCATAAATTATAAATAGACTATCTAGGGACAGAGCCAGCTGGAATACAAATGATTGCACTTTTACAAAGAAATGAATTGTTTTCTTGACCACAGAGGTTTGATGTAATTTAAAATTAGGATCAAATTTTGAATAGAAGAGAAAATATTTTTTTAGTTATAGAGGTGCACAGCCAGTGTCTTGGGGCATATGCATACATATGTTTATGTGTCTAAAAGACTTTTCAATGTTTATTGTTATATTTATTTATTCTCTTGCATTATGCTAGTCTTGAAAACACAGAAGTCTTCTTAGGGTAAATATTATTATTTTTTTCACTTGATTCAACAGCAAAGGGGTAATACACAATCAAGTCAAGACTTTTAAGTTCTTTCATATTTTATATAGACAAATATATATGGGGTGGCATGGTGGTGCAGTGTTCCCTCACACCTCTGGGACCTGGGTTCAAGTCTCCACCTGGGTCATGTGTGTGTGGAGTTTGCATGTTCTCCCTGTGTTGTTGTGGGGTTTCTCTCCAAAGCCATGCTGAGGCTGATTGGAGTTCCTAAATTGCTCATATGTGTGAGTGACTGGTGTGTGAGTGTGCCCTGCAATAGGCTAACCCCCCCCCATCCAGGGTTGTTTCCTGCCTCATGCCCATTGCTTCTGGGATAGGCTCCATGACCCAGTAGGATAAGCAGGTTGGAGGATGGATATATATATATATATATATATATATATATATATATAGAGAGAGAGAGAGAGAGAGTGTTTCTCATTAATACAAATACATTTTATGCAAATCTCAATTAAATCCATTTCAATTCCTGGTTGTAACACTACAAGAGATGGAAATGTACTAGCATTGTGAACATTTACGCAAGGCATAAATTCACATATTGACATAAGTTTGAGATTTAGTGGTAATGGGAATATGAATATCACTCAGGAGTCAAACGGTTTCCTTTTTATATAAAAGGACACATGAAAATGAAATTCAAAGGTATAAGTCAAGTTTCAGATTCAGATTCAGAATACTTCATTGATCCCTGAGGAAATTATGTGGTTACAGTTGCTCCCAGACAGTATGAAAATAATTAAGAAGTTAAATACCAATAACAAACAATACAAATATTACAATACCAAAATTACAAATGGTTCACATACAAGGAACTCAATATACAAACAATATATATTATATAAATATATATATATATTATAAAAAGTACAAGCATATATATATATTATAA
>JAODJW010000094.1:22298572-22313869 GCA_026777045.1 Hyperopisus bebe
ACCGACCCACAACATCCCGAGCTGAGGTCAGCAGCGCCCCATCCCCACCATAAACAGTGTTGATGCTGCACCGCTTTCCCGCCCTGGACCAGAATCTCCTTCGAAGCTGTCCGGAAGTCGTTCCCCATGACCTTGCAAAACTCCTCCCATACCCGAGTTTTTGCCTCATCGACCGCCGAAGCCACGTTCCGCTTGGCCAGCTGGTACTCATCAGCTGCCTCCAGATTTCCACAGGCCAAAACAGCCTGATAGGACTCCTTCAGCTTGACGGCATCCCTCACCGCCGGTGTCCACCAGCGAGTTCGGGGGTTGCTGCCACGACAGGCACCGACCACCTTACGGCCACAGCTCTGGTCAGCCGCCTCCACAATGGAGGCGCGGAACATGGCCCATTCTCACTCAATGTCCCCCGCCTCCCCCGGGACATGGGCAAAGTTCTGCCGAAGGTAGGAGTTGAAGCTCCTTCTAACAGGGGATTCCACCACACGTTCCCAACAGACCCTCACTATACTCTTGGGCCTGCCAGGTCTGATCGGCTTCCTCCTCCACCAGCTGAGCCCGCCCACCACCAGGTAGTGATCAGTTGACAGCTCTGCCCCTCTCCTCACCCGAGTGTCCAATACACGCGGACGCAAGTCTGATGACAAGTCAATCATTGAACTGCCCCCTAGGGTGTCCTGGTGCCAAGTGCACATATGGACGCCCTTATGCTTATACATGGTGTTCATTATGGACAATCCGTGGTAAGAACAGAACTCCAATAACAAAACACCACTCAGGTTCAGATCAGGAGGGCCATTCTTCCCAATTACGCCCCTCCAGGTCTCACTGTCATTGCCCACGTGAGCATTGAAGTCCCCCAGAAGAACAACAGAGTCCCCAGGAGGAGCGCTCTCCAACACCCCTTCCAAGGACTCCAAAAAGAGTGGGTATTCTGAACTGCTGTTTGGCGCATAAGTGCAAACAACAGTCAGGACCTGTCCCCCCACCTGAAGGCAAAGGGAGGCTACCCTCTCGTCCACCGTGGTAAACCCTAATGTACAGGTGCCCAGCCAGGGGGCAATAACTATGCCCACCCCTGCTTGGTGCCTCTCCCCGTGAGCAACTCCAGAGTGGAAGAGGGTCCAACCCCCCTCAAGGAGACTGATTCCAGAGCCCAAGCCATGTGTTGGGGTGAGCCCGACTATATCTAGTCGGAACCTCACAACCTCGTGCACCAGCTCAGGCTCCTTTCCCACCAGAGAGGTGACATTCCATGTCCCTAGAGCTAGTCTCTGCAGCTTAGGATCGCACTGCCAAGGTCCCTGCATTCAACCACTGCCCAACTCACACTGCACCTGACCCCTTTGGCCCCTCCTACAGGTGATAAGCCCATTGGAGAGGGGACCCATGTGCCTTCTTCGGGCTGCACCCGACCAGGCCCCATAGGTGCAGTCCTGGCCACCAGGCGCTCGCCATCAAGCCCCACCCCCAGGCCTGGCTCCAGGGGGCAGCCCAATGACCCATGTCCGGGCAGGGGAAAACGTGGATCTATGTTATTACTCATCATAATAAGTTCATAATGTACATGTAAAGTGAGGCTGCTTAGTATCCCTTACTAATATATTTAAGTCATATTTGAACTCTGTTGACATACAATTTTTTGGAAAACAGTATAGAAAATTAGTGTTAAATTTGGCAGTATTATTTTAGTCGAGTTAATAACATTCATTTTCCACTGTCATCCATTGCATTAGTCGGTGTAGGGATGAAGTCTGAATGGATTGTATCCCAGAAATCATAGACCAAAGGACAGAAGACACTCTTGATGAGATGCTGATCTGTTGCACAACACACATGCACAACGACATCCTATGGGCAATTTAAAAACTGCAATTAAACAATTCTTTGGGGGGCTCTGGGAAGAAAACAAACTCCACACGCAGAGTTGCACACTATGCCCTCGCACTGCCCTCACATACAAAACACATTTTGGTAACGTATAAACAATATGGTTTCATTTAGCTACAATTCAACCATTGCCTTTGGATATGAGTACTCAGCTGTGGCGTGCCCTTCTCTTGGTATATTTCCATTTGATTACTAATGAATCAGAGCATCACTGGATGCTTAACTGAGGCCATTTACTACTTTGAATAATAGTCATTGTGCTGTCCATATGCAAAATACAATCATCAATTTTTAGAAAAACAAAGACTAATGATTTGACTTGTAAGGAACACATACACAACTCTTGGCAATATCGCATATTTTTAAAATGAAACTTTTAATTGTATTAAAAGGGGCATATGTATTTTTGCCACAAATCTCCAATGCATATACAAATACTAAGCATTTTCTCATTAATGTCATACTGCCACCTAGTAAATTCTTCATGGTCACTGTACAAAATTTATCTTTGAAAAAGCACATCATTATGTGTCCAAAGGGTCAGTTTTTGCATCATCAAGTAGCTGATGAGAAATACCGGTTGCATGATGCACATCTCATTAAATATGAATGTGATTGCTTGGTAAAGCATAAATATATTTTTCATTAAAGTTCTGTCTCATGCACTTGAGCTGGGGGAAGGTTATGTTGGTGGAGGATTTCCAAAGGGAAGCGGTGGTAGGGTAGTGAGAGTACCAGATGAAAAGGCAGATCCAGGCCTTCTCCTGAAGCGAAGCCAGCACGACTGCAGTCTGGCTGACAGGGGAATCTGGGATCCGGATGGTTCAGCAGGCAATAAGGTCAAAAGAAGAGTGCTCTACGGATCACAAAAAGTAATGCTGAGTCCCGTACCTCTCCCCTGCCTGACCTTCCATCCCTGGGCTTCGCTGGAGTCTCTGGTACTTGTTCCTCCCCTTGCCAGAGCAGGTTGCTTCCTGTGGTTTTGAGGAGGCTGGTCGCTGTCTGTGTTCCTGACTTAGAGAGCTCATTCACAGCTGCTAAATTAGCTGCTGACAGAGCAATGGCCTCATATAAATTTCTTAAAAGTAAGATACAGTATATGAGGAGCCCTTTGTAAATCAACATACTGTATCATATAAAACTCATAAATGTTAATTATTTTTTTCATTAAATTACAAAGAAAACAAAGAAAAACAATGGTTTTCAGTTTCTGTGAAATTTGAGATTGTGTCATGTAGCACAAAAAATGGAAAAACTGGTGCAGGTTGTTTCCAGTACATGCCAGTATGTGCTCTCCAATCAGACCAAAGAACTTCTGAATCATATAGATGATGCACAGGCTTGAGAATAGAAAATATTTATTTCCTTTTGATGTGGTTTATTCTGAAGACCCCCTGACCTTGTTTGCAGTAATCAGATATATCTGTGCCACAAACTAGCCAATATATTACAATCAACTGTGAAATGAATATCTCCTGGAGGGTTGCTATGTCTCTGCCAGCGCTTCCTGTGTCAGCTCCATCTGTAAAGATACCCTCTTAGGAGCACTGATCAATAGACAGATCTAAAAGCACTTGACCTCCTGCCATTTGTCATCCTTTGTTTACTAGCCCGGGTGTCTTTCTATATACCACTGGGTCATCAGAACCCCAAAGTGTATAATATTGGGTGTCTGCTTAGCAGAAGAGAATTCATTCTTCAAGAGGACATCATTTATTTAAATATATCCTTTACTATTAACCAGAATATCACATTTTAAATTCTATACCATGGAAAAAATGATTTCTACTTTCTACTTTTCGTCTGTAATTAGAATACCCTCTCATTAAAATCATACCAGTAATCAAGTTTATGCAAATCAACACATCCTGTACACATGTTCTGTATCTGCCTGTACTCATTTTCTGTATCTGCTTGGACACACCTTCTGTATCTGCCTGAACACATATTCTATAACTGCTTTGCAGTTTTCCGGAGTTTATGCAACAAATCGTAGAGCCCAAGGCCAGCTACACATGCCGGCCCACAGCAGGGAACTCACACAGTTTCTTATTTACCTGAACAGCATGTCTTCTGGATTGCGTGAAAAGCAGAGTAACTACTGGAGGAAACTTAACAGATGGATAAACACGAGGAGACTCTACAAAGTCAGGACTGCAACCCTGGTGCTACAAGGTAACACTACCCACTGAGTCACTGCGTCACGCGCATGCTATAAAAACTTAGCTGTTTTCACATATAAGCTCAGTTTGTTTCAAAAGTCAAGTATAATTTCTATAATTATTATAGACCTATCAATGCACACATTTACTATAAACGTTAATGAATTAAAAATTAACCTTGCAAATGGTACATTTTTTTATTATGCGAAATTGCCTGGCTTTCTATTTGTGCCGTTGTGTAGCTTTGTAGCACAAGAGCAGCTCAGAAGGTTATGAATTCTGCAGCCCTCACAGTCTTTCACTGGGGACACTGGGTACTCTCTGAGCCCAAGTGCATCACTTTGAACAAAAATGCACGCTAGATAAAGAAATATAAATGGAATTCATACATATGTTGTTCTGGAGTAGAGAGGTGGTACGTTATTTCCACAGGAAATGGCAAGGTGTTTCCTTGGTTATCAAAGTAAAGGGCTATCAAAATATATTGGGGAGCAATGTGGCTAAATGGGAATTTGAATGTAAATTCCAATGAACACAATAAGTCGCAATAGCAGTCCCATCTGAATAAATGCATCCTCTATGGAACAGTGACTCCTTCATTGCATTAGGGAGCTGCTGCTTTATTTTGCTCAGTTACTTCTCTTGTCGTGTTAGAATCAGTTAAGCTCCAACCCAGACACTCACTACAATACAGCCAGTCTTGCTTAGAGTTAAATACCTGACAAGTAAACATGACTGGATTCTGCATCTGGTTAAGTTAAACTGTAGTCACTATGGACACTATGCAGTCACCCTAAGGCATTTTCAGTCATGGCATTTGTAGCTGGGGACACTTGCCTTCAGCAATATGCAAAGTCTCCAATTTGCATCCCACACAAATCCTCTCTGAGGCAGGCTAAACAAATAATTTTGCAAATATATATTTTTCCCTCATGGAATTTCAGTGTGTAGTTATTTTGATTGTAAAAAGGAGTGCCTGTTTTTTCAACATGTAATATGAACGATGTAGCAAACATAAACCATGATAAACACATGATCTGGGGCTTTTTTGCTGGTGATATAAAGGGAAAATCAGTACTTTAGCCGCAGTACAAAAATGAAGTATATGATTATAATTAACAGCAGAATAAAGGTGCATACCATAAGTTTGTAATTTAGCGTGGTTTACTTTGATTCATATGTGAAACAGTATTAAAAAAAAAGAGTACAAACGGGAATATATGTCTCATATATTTAATCAGTATTCATTGTAGTTCTAAAATGCATTTAGATCTTCTTTGTTTTAAAAATGAATGCGACTTTTTCTGCAGATACTATAGAAATTATAGTAAAAATTCTCTTGAGGGGGGCATAAATAATGTAGTATTATGATCTTACTTATGTTTTAATTAACCACAAGCTAAGTCTTACTGATCTGGGGTGGGTTTCCAGAAAGCAATCGATCTTAGTGAATAATGAACAAGATAACAAAAAAGTGAGGTCTATAAGCATTTACAGAAACCCTCTGTTATTCCAGAATAAACTAACAAACTTCATTATCAGCAAGATGGCGGCACATGTGCATCTTGCGACCCTGGGTTTCCCCAGTCTTTGCAAATTAGAAGCAATATGATTACTATTTTCGTTTATTTTTCCCTGATGCAGTTGTGCAAATACAACTAGAACTTTTGGTGATCCTCAGCTCCTTTTGCAAAAACGCAGCACTGGATTATAATGTTCACAGAAATGTGGCTAAATGACTGTATCCCAGACAACATTATTGAGCTGGAGGGGCACGCCATCTTCAGGGCCGACAGAACAATATAGAACTTCGGTAAGACCAAAGGCGGAGGTCTGTACATTTATGTGAACAATTCTTGGTGTACAGACAGTATCGTAACAGAAAAACATTGTCCTGTCGATCTGGAATATCTGATGATTAAGTGTAGACCTTTTGCCTACCCTGGGCATTGACATGTATTATTATCACTGACGTATATGTACCACCGGATGCTAACGCTAAGCTACCAGTGAAAAAACTGCATGCTACTGTTAGCAAACAACAAATGGCACATCCAGATGGGGCTTTTATTACTGCGGGCAATTTCAATCATTTCAACCTTAGAAGTGTATTTCCCATGTTCCATCCTTTTCTGCCCCACCAGAGGAGATAAAATCTTGGACCATGTGTACACAAACATTTCTGCTCCCCCACCTTGGACAATCAGATCACCTCCCTGCTCCTGGTCCCCAAATACAAACCACTCATCAGACATGTGAGACCTTCAGTGAGGACAGTGAAAGTCTAGTCTTAAGTGGCAGACTCTGCTCTACAGCAGAAATTTCAGTATATAGATTGGAGCTTGTTTGCCACCAATGCCAATCTGGACTTGGAAGTGGACATTGAAAGGTACATCTGTTCTGTTCTGAATTATATTAATACAAGTATTAATAAAGTCACTACACACAAACAGATTAAGAACTTCCCCAACCAGAACTCTTAGATGAATAGGGAAGTTACACTCCTACTGAAGGCATGCGATGGTGCTTTCAGGTCTGGCGACACTGAGAGATACAGCACATCTGGGGCCAACCTGAAAAAGGGCATCAGGGGAGCCAAACAAATACAAGCACCAAGGATCATTTCATGAACTCCGACCCCAAGGCATCCATTCCATGACAGATTACAGGAAAGTGATCACAACCCCAACAGCAAGTAATGTCACCCTTCCTGACAATAAAATACTTGTTACCAAAGCTATCTATATAAACAAACAATTAAATATGCAAAATCAGTTAATGTGTGTTACCATTTGTGAGGAGTCTGCAGTAGCATTTCTTGTGAGTGTCACTGGATTGTCAGACTAATAGGGTTGGGGTTTAAGGGAATTGTTCAAGCTGCACATACACTATGCATGTGAATTTATGTGAAATCAATTCCATTGTAATTGAAAAGCCATTATATTCAACTATATTCAGCTACTGAAATTTTGATACAAAATGCTTTGATACAACTACGTCAGTAATACTCATCGTAAGTGGTGTAAAAATTATATACGATCTATGGAAATTCGTAACATATGATAATGTTACTGTAGCGTATGGAGACGCCGAAGCTAATGCCCGCCTAAGCATCCCAATAATGTGTGTCGCTGCATTCTGTAAGTGTATCTGTTTTATATTGATGGGGAAACAGGCAAGGGGAAGGCATGAGAATTGGTGAAATTATACTTATAACATAGATGAACCATACTTCATCCGGCAATAGCATTCGCTGTCAGAAACGGCATGACTCCGCCCCCAAAAAACCTCCCCCCGGCAGAACGCGAGCGCAGAAATTTCCCTCGAGCGCAGAGATAGGTTGAAGGAAATGCGCTTTGCGCGCGAGCGCAACAATAGTGTTGGGAGGAGAGAAATACATTAGAGAAGGTAATATTATGATGAACTTACACGCAGCTCTTCGTCCTGTGCTCGTGAGTGGGATATTTACTGTACGCATGTGAGTTTTGACTTTGATGTGACGCCATAAATTTATAGTCAACATTATATTTTTGTATTGCAATATTGACCTCTTATTATATCATCAGCATTATTACGTTGTCCGAAAAAGAGCGTCAGTGTGTCATCTGTTTTGGCTGATTTCTGTGTCTTTGTGACAAGACAGCAGGAAAAAAAGTAAAAATAAAGAACTACGTAGAAAATAAAGAGTGGGTCTGAGCATTGGATAATCTACGAACGAGATAAACTACTTTATTTACAAAAAGTTTCTGGATATGCGTGCTAATTAACAACTGATCTTAAAGTACTAGATAAACTACTTAGCGTTACTAAGTTTTCTGGAGACCCCACCCCTGAATGTTTCTTCATTGCTAAAGAATCATGACACATCTTTTATCTCATGCAATTACTATATTTGATACTGTATCTGTTAATTCTGTGAACTACTTAAGGAACTACTGAAGAAACAAGTAATGAATAACACAAGTAAAATACTGATCTCATGTTCCCAGGTAGCATTCCCATATGGGGCCCATATGGGAAATACATGGGCCATTTGGGCTGGCCCAGCTCACATTTTACCCATGTGGGGCCCATATGGGCAGAATCTGGGCAAACCCATATGGGGCTGAACGATATGGGTCCCATATGGGCAGGATCTGGGCAAACCCATATGGGGCTGAGCGATAATAAATTTGTTTATCATGAATGAATCGTGACACATCTTTTACCTGTTATATTTGTTTATGATTTGTTCTTCAGTAATAACTGAGTTATTATTAAGTATTTGTGTCCACTCAAGTAGTTTTACCAAAATTATTAGACTTCTACATAACATTTACAGAAATTGTTATTAAGTAAAAGTAAGAATATCCACTCTGTTCAATAAGATGCAATAGATTAAACTTTTTTTGAAAATAAAAATATTATGTTTAGGCAGACTATGAACATTTTACATGCATATTACCATAAATGCATTGCCAATTGTTGCAGTAAAGTAAACAGGTTACTTATATGTTAAATGAACACAGGGAGTCTCATGTATATGTCTAGAAACTCTGTATTTGTCTAATAATTGCAAATAGAAAGTGTATGATCTCAGTAACACAAAAAAGAAAAATCGGGGTTACTAAAAAGTAGACTGACTTACTATGGACTTGCTCTTTTTAACATGTGCAAATGTGAATACCTAATTCAACAAGCATTTATTAGTGTCATAGGTGAACAAGTGACACCTAAACCTTTTTTATATCCACTTACCTCCTAGATTAGTGATCAAGTTTTTTTCTGAGTTGCATGCCTTTTTAACAGTCATGACAAATTTATGGTATCAGTTAGCTAAGCAAGAACTATTTAAAATGAATTTATGAGGTTTAAGTAATTGTATCTGAACATAATTACTGGATGACTTCACCCAAGGGTGTCATAAAGTGAAAATCTATTTTATGAAGGGCACTGAAATATTAAAATTGAATTTAAAGTTTAACTTACTTCTCAATGAATCAGTTTCAATGAATGCTAAAATTTGATTTTAATCTGGACAAATTAGTGGATAATTTAGTATTCTGACATAACTGTAGTGCAGTCTTTATGCAATATCTAACAAAACATTTAGCAAATATATTTATATTAATATTCAGGCTGACAGGTATAAACTGCATGAATTGGACTCAGGTTTATTCATCTCACCAGTCTGGAAAACAGTACCTGGCATGTTGGTACATTCTAGAAAGATCCTGGGATGCAGAATGTTGGGTGCTGTGTTAGATAATCAAATAAGCTGCAGGTATTTTTCAGATATGTCCCCATTTGCGTGTAAATATTTAATATTTAGATACTTGGCTTATATATAGTTATATTTATTTATATTTAATTTATTTTAACATTTATTTATAGTTATTTCTTCACTTTGGATATCACATTGAATATTAATATATTGTATAATAACAATAGTTGAATATAAAGCAATCTGATTAATTAATTATTTTCAGTTTGAATTACTTGTAATTGCAAAACCATTCCAATACAATAACGTGTAACCATTTATTCAGTTGGATGTTTCACTGGAGCATTTACCGCTTGTGATAAAATAGCTTTATCCGAGATGATGAACAGAACCTTGGGACAAAAGGAATGACAGGATTAGACAGCAGGCCTTCATTAAAACCGGCTTGCAGAGATGCCTATAACCACTATTTCAGTTCTAGCCAACAGACATGGAAACACCCAAGAGATGAAACTTGAAGACCAAATGCAGTTTCCTAAGCTTCTGTGCCTCTCACCAGCCTCCATACTCTTACAGTCTCCCACACCTTTCGTCTTTAAATTTCTCTGCTTTGCTTTAAATCATCAGTTACTGACTACCAAGGGCGTATCAATGCATGGCTGAAGCCCAGGGGCCCCTGCTATAAAATGGGGCCTCAAAAATGGAGCCCCGACTGACAACTTTTACCATTAATGTGCCTCTGCACATTGATGGTAAACCCATACACATCCTTCTGTATACTTGAAATCATTTCTAGATTACTTATAATATCTAATACAATGCAAATGCTCTTTAAATATGTTTTATACTGTATTGTTTAGGGAACAATGACAGGTGAAAAAAACAGCTTGTACATGTTTAGTAAAGAGGCACTCGTCACAGTATCTGTGGAAATATAATTAGAAATAGCGAAAATAATAATTCACCCTCCCCCCGCTCACTCTCACTCTTCTGTCTCTCGCTCACACACATACACATTTGTATTCATATCTTTGTGGGGACTTTCCATTACTTTCTATAGCACAAACCCTAATTCTAAAATTGACAACCTTAACCCCTACCTAACCTTGAACTTAAACACAAGATCATAAGTAATCAAACAAAATACAAGACTTTAGGTATTTTTAGTGTTTTGATTGCAATCTTAGATTTTTATAAAATTGAGGTTTATATTGTGGGGCCCTGAGAAATGTCCCCACTATAGCTAAGAAGTACAGTAACAGATTTTACCTCTCTCTCTCTCTCTCTCTCTCTGCATGTATGTAATTGACATGTCTTCACAACGATGAATGAAAATGAAACTTAAAACTTCATGGTAAATGAAACTTTACAACACAAATTTGTGCATACTTTATTTACAACATACTTGAATGTATTGTATTCACCAACACAAGCACGATGGTGCCTGCAGCTGATACTATATCTTATGCAAATCTTCAATATACTATATTGGTAGGGCATTATCATTACCTATATAAAGCAATACAATACATTAAAATAACCATTTGTTTTTAAAGCAGCTGTAGCACTGCAACTGTTGTTACAGCTCACGTGCAAGTATTTTATGAATGAGCTACTTAAGAATGGTTAACAGTTACAGTATAGACTGAGTAAAGTTTCTTAAATATAGTTGCAACACTCAAGTGACAGGTTGCAGTGCATGATGGTCTAAATCAATTGATGTAGGGTAATGCTTCTTTACACTGCGTTTTGGTGTGCCTTACACAAATTTTGTAGTGTACTATATAGTTGATGAAATTAACAGTTGAGAAATTAAACAACACTAAAAAATGGCCGACTCCCTACATAGTGGACTATATAGTGGGTGAGTGGACATTTCAGTTTACAGTCATCAACATCAAAAAGTACACATTGCTCAATTTGCCTGGATTCAGTGTAGTGCTCGGTGTCCTGCAAATTTAAGTTTTGCGTTTTCAACTTTCTGGAATTTTTTTTTGACCCACATTTGGTTGAATCCAAAGTTTCTTAACCCTGCAAAAGCACACCTCGTAATATGCCCATATTTAGCTATTCTAAAAGCTTTACACAATAACACAATGCTATGATGCTTTCCTGATGAATATTTACAGCTGACAGCTATTTGTGGAAGTAATGACTTAATGGACCCCCTGGAATTAATTGCACTTTTAAATTTTTAACTCAGTTGTATCACAGAAGAGCCTAGTTAGGCAACACCACCCTAAAAAAAAACAATCTTAGCTACACTACCCTAGAATCCATGATTGGAGTAACTGGGCCCATGAAAGTAAAATAGGAAGGACATCAGTTAGACGGAATGCGCTTCCATGCATCGCTATGAATTAGGAAGCAGTGCATTTAAAAATTCAATGGCGTCTTTAGCCTGTAAACAGCTTTTGTAGCAGATCAAGAAATTATACAAGCATTTGGTAACTTCTCCCCTTAGAGGACAACACCCCATTTTAAAGACAAGTGACTTCGATAAACTGTTTGATTATGTTAGCATGTAATTATGGGGTTTTGTGTGAAAAATGCCAGCGAAAAATTGTCCGTTATTGCAACGGGAAGACGAAACAGATGTCTTATTTCATATGACACAGCTGCAATGATAGGACAAACAGCGGCAGGGTGCTACTGGAGGGAAAAAGGCGAAAGAACTACAGGAAACAGCCTTTGCACTTCAACAGCTAATCCAGTGTTGAAACACAACAGGGGGAGACATGATATCAGAAATCAGAGATCACGCAGGCACCCTGAGACAGGATGAAGGCCCAGTGGGGGTCCACGCCACTAGGATGAAAGGAAAAGGTCCTGAGGGATTGAGCAAGGTTTCCAGTTAAACTATTCAGAAAAAAGAAGTAGCAATGCCTGGGTAGTACAAAATGGCAGCTCTTTCGAGTTTAAAATTCAAGTGGGGTAAAACTGGAGGACTGAGGATGGTGCAGATGTATCAAAAATCAAAGGCAAAGCACAGATAATAATGATTTCTATGTCTAAAGATCAATTCTTGCAGATTTTAGCCAATCTCAAGTCCTCAATACTGCATCATCCCCCCCCCCCACCAAAAAATAAATACTAAAAATAATATATCTATTTTCTCATTATAGCCTCATACATTGATTAACACATTTATTTTGCATGTTGTAATAAAGTAAAATACCTCTTAATCTCAAGCTTTATTGTGTGCTGTAGAATCATGCTTTTTGCTATAGCAGCTGGTACTGGATATGCCAGTTTTAGTCACAGAGGTTTGTCAGTGTTGACAATGTTACTGTAGGTGTTAGTTGCCCTTCACGGTTTAAGTTCAGCATTTGCAGAGTTCAGCATTGGGATGCATGCGAGCCGTGTGGAACTGATGCGGCGTTCTGAGGATTCAGCCGTCGCTGTGTCATTGCAATTATACGTTAGCATGTTGTACACGGTTCTCTTGTGAATATCATCTGAGTTGCCTGTAGGCTAGAGGAGGGAAAAAAAACTTAAGTAAAAGCAGCCTAATGTACCATAGTAACAAGTAAGGACTGAGGGGATGCCTTTCATCCAAGGATCTGCAATCGTCACATGTAATTTGTTGAATAGCCTTTAAGTGAATTGAGCTGACAGGATGTCATCTTAAAGAATGACTTCTTTGGAATTTTCAGAGGAGCTGAAATCGAACACAACGGTGAGCGCTGATGCATTCCAGGAAGTAGACCTAGTATTCAATTAAAGATTGTGCCTCTGCTTGCACATTAGATATGCGGCGGCTGAGCTGTCACTGCTGCCGACCGCAACATTCCTCTGACCATATATTTTAATGAGGCATTTTAGACAGTGGGAAAAGCAGTTTGCAGTGAAATATGTAGAGGAAATTGAACAAAAATGGGGAAGACGGGGAAAATATACTTTTTCTTGAAAATTCTCTCTCATTTAACTATTAGAATTTTTAATATACTTTGTGATGCTGGTAGAAAAAGACCTGTGTTTTTTTTTTTAAATATGCATTTTTCCCATTGCATTCTTTTCCAGATGAGGTAGTGTTAACAAATCAATAGCGAGTAAGGAATGTGCTTCATGTGATTGGAATAGTTTTTTACTATGGAGCGTGAAAATGGTTATATTTATTCAGAAGCACACAGGGACAGTGGCCTTACCCTGTTTTGTAGATAGTGTGTGTGTGTGTGTGTGTGTATATCAGGCATCATTATTAATAATCTAATTATTAAATTAACTAATTTAATGTGAACCAGACTTCATCTTGATAATCTAGAAAACACTGCTTATTCCCATCCCTATCAACGTTTTAGTAACCATAAAATGAGCGGAGTACAATAACAAAATTGTCACAAAGGAACCTACATTTCTGTGGCAGTTATATATGGCGGCATTGTACATATCACACTGAATGTGTAATATCGTGTTTTTTTTGTCCTTTTTTATTTAAAATCTAAAGTAAGCTGCACTATGATGGGAACCGTACCAAATTCCAGTCTTCTTATTTTTATGCACAAAGTAAAATTTTTTTTAGCACAAAGGGAAACATATTAAAGTGTTATGTCATTTTGATGCAGGGGAAAACTGAATGACACCTGAGCAAAAGATGCCTTCAGAAACTTTGGTAGCATGCTGCCATTCTGATGTTCATCATCAAATGGATTTTTCTTCCCTGACAGACCATATGTGATGACTAAAGTCGAACCGTTAATTTAACATTCACACGTACAGAGCAGATTATTAAACTTAGTTGCCATTAAGACTCCAAACAATAAAAATCTGCATGACAGTCACTGATCAATCGGCTTGGATGACTGTAATTTATACAGGTAACTAAAAGACATTGTCCACAAATATATTGCTTCTTGCATAATAGTCAGTTGTGCTTGAGTCTGGGCAGGGAGGGACTGGGAAGAGCCCAGTAAGCTGTTGTGCCAGCTTCCACTCTGTGTCAGACTATGAACTGTCAATTAGCACCATGGAGAGCGGACAAGTGCTGACAGCTGCATCCTGTCACCCCAAATGAAGCGAGGATAAAAAGGGCAAGCAAGTTACTCAGTCACTCACAGGATGCACCTGTTTTCATGCCTAACACTCCACCCAATCCACCTGCCACCACTGACTCCAGCAATTTGACAAGTACTTCTGAGCAATATTTGCCAGAAGGTTCTGAATAGCACCCAAGTTTGAGTAACCCTAATGTTTTGCTGTCACTGCTACTGTCATAATCGTACCAGCCACAGCTTTTTTTCCAGCCTTTTTTTCTTTGCAACGTTCATTCTTCAGCTGTTTCTGTCCCAATGTTTCATGTTTTCAGCAAGTGCTGAACTGTAAATGTTGCATATACTGTATAACTCCATGCATATATTATGATGTCAAAGCAAGCAAATGGTGTTTATATAATAAGCTATATTAAATATAACATAAATGTTTAAAATAAGCAAATGCATCACATCTTTACAAAACTAGATTATTCATGACCTATATTCTTTTATTGTCCAGCCATTCTTCTTCCAGTCATTTATCCATTAAAAGACTGTAGCTTTAGCCTATAGCCAGGAAGTACAGTGAAGAAGACAGAACAGAATTCTGGGTAAAGTGATGCCAGTCTGTCACGTAGCGCACATGCACACACACAACCATTCAACAGAAAAGATCATTTGTCTAAACACATGGTTTTGGGCAGCAGGAGTACCCAGAGCACCATCTGCTATTCTTGTATATTAGTGACACCGGTCTGCATCCAAACTCTGAACTAAAACACAGTGTATTATTCCCAACCATGTGATTTGGACCTCAGGGAAAAATAACTGAATTTCCCTTTTTTAGACAGACAGATTTTATTCAGAAGTGTACAGTACAATACAACCTTGGTATAATATAAGAATCTTGGTATCATAATGATATTGTATCACAAGACTTTGAACACAAGACATTTTACTCTGTTACTACAGCAGGGCCCTAATTTTTCCTGCCGGCATAGAAGTTAAAAGAGTGTGACAATCATCTACACATTACAAAAAAACACAGCATGAAAAGTCAATATTTAATGGC
>JAODJW010000094.1:22360692-22373649 GCA_026777045.1 Hyperopisus bebe
CTGACATTCAGTTTGGAGTTCAGGAGATTGTCTTGACCAGGACCACACCCCTAAATGCATTGAAGCAACTGCCATGTAATTGGTTGATTAGATAATTTCATTAATGAGAAATTGAACAGGTGTTCCTAATAATCCTTTAGGTGAGTGTATATCTTTGTTTTATTAATAGGTAATAGCTTTTTCTACCTCCTGGTATTCAGCTGCCTTATGGGTAAAACCTGGCTTATTTAGTGTTTACTGATTATTAAAACTGGACTTACATACTGTCTCATTTAGACAGACCTGTAAAGTATAACTAGATTACAAGTGCACAAAATCATTTTGGTATGACCACAAGTTCTGGTCCTCAGCCTGAAGCTCTCTAAGTGATCTGTATCAATATCTTTGCTTTTATGTTGTCAGTTACTTAATGTTTGTTATATTAAAGATTATAATTGATTATAAATGATTTGCTACTGTGATTCACCTGACCTGCACTATGTGTGTGGTTTTAAAAAATTAATCAACACAGTTTAATTCTTGCATATTTGATATGACAATCATTAGCCCCCACAAGATGTCTTTCAATAAAACCACAGCATGTTCTGATGCTTATATTGCCATTTGTGCAAGTATGAATACAGGTACATCGGAATGCTTCTTTTCACATATACCACCTTGCACTCCTCTGAGACAAACACACAAATACAGATAAGAGCAAAACTTGGGGCCTGAGCACAGGGTCAGCCAGCATCCAGCAGCCCTGGAGCAATTGGGGGTTAGAGGCCTTACTCAAGTGCCCAACGCCAGCTTCAATTTCCTGGTGACCTTCCGATTCAGGGGTATGTGATTGTGACTATGAGTATATACTGCCTTTTTACTCAAAACGTACAGGAGAAAGTCTTATATTTCTTGTCTAAAGCAACTACAGATAATGCTCACTGACAGTGTCACTATCTGACATTGCCTTAGGCTTTAACATTGGAGTAACAGTTTCACTGCTTTAATATTTCTTTGTTCCAACTGACTGCAAAAGAAACATACACCAATTACTTACTTCCAGATCTCTGCATTATATTGTATTTTTGGAGTCGGTTTATTTAAATTGGAGTCAGATTGTACATTATTTATTCTGGAGTCAGAATATCTGACATCTGCATGGCATAATCTGGATCACATGACAGCCTTGCTCCTTGCTCCTTACTTTCCCCAGTACCTCCAGTATAATTTTCTGCTAGTTCTTGAAGTTGTCAGACACCACATTTTTGCACAATGCATTAAATTGTGTGAATGCAAATAAATTCATTGTTTCACAATTTCAGGAAATGGCAGCACAAAAGAAGTATTGGTCATGCCATTAATTTGTACTGTAACTTGAAATGATTATCAGTATAGGTACAACCATTAAATTTCCTCATATCTGTACATCAATGGTTATACAATCGCTGGACAGATGTATACAAGGCAGGGAACAACCCAGGAAGGGGCACCAACCAATTGCAGAGCATGAACACACACCATATACACCTACAGACTATCTGGTAACTTTAACTAACTAACCTTAGTGTGTATTTGGACTGTGGGTGGGGGGAGCACTAGAGAACCCAGAGGAAATCCCACAACAACATGGAGAGAACATGCAAACTCCACACACACAGAGCCGTGACAGAGACTCAAACCCTGGTCCCAGTGCTAATTGCTGTCCCACCATGCCACATCCCATTATATAGATGCAAAATGTGAAGACCAGTTTCCTGAAGCTTGTACTCATGTCCTTAACAAGGTCCAAGCTTTGTAGGTGGGAGGATTCTTCCAATACTTCATATATGACACGTCATAAAATATTTAGAACTGTTAAAAAATCTGGATCTACAGTAGATACACATAAGACAGAAAAATAATATCCATGATTTCTTTAATTGCACCCATATTGAAATTCATTTAGGTGCTGAGGCATTTTCTTTCCTCAGTAAAAGGCTTATACTTGCTTCAGCAGTGCAGTCAAGCTGTTTAAAACTAAGATTCTGATTCTCTGATCTCTCATTGCAAGAGCAGATCCACACGAATAGCCAGAATCTGCTCTGCATTTGAGTACAGACCTCTCTCCGAGTCCAAGCTGATCTCACACATGTTCGACTGGGGAAAGATCGGGGGACCAAGCTGACCACAGGAGGACCTCAACATGATGCAGTCCATAGATACATGTGCCGTGTGTGGACTAGCGTTATCTTGTTGATCGACTGTACCAGGGTGCTGTCTCATGAGGGGTAAGACATGCGGAAACAGGATGTCACTGAAATAGCTCTGTGCCATCAGGGTCCCCCGAATCACTACCAGAGATGACCTGAAGTCATACCCTATGGCTCCCCACACCATGATGCCAGGAGTAACATAGGTGTGTCTCTCCACAACATTAGCAGTATTGGCCCTCCACCCTCGGCGCTGCCATAATGCAGAACCAAGATTCATAGCTGAACATGGTATGACGCCACTCGTCCTGAGTCCATGCCTCCTGGTTACAGAACCACTCCAAACGCACCCGTCTCTGTACTGGTGTTAAAGGCAGACTACGCGTGGGATGGTAAACCCATTGTCCTCCTGATGCCAGTCATTGAGACACGGTACATGATGACATGGAGTGTTGTTGAGAGTCCAATACCTGTGTCCAGATGGCAGACGCAGATGTTATGAGGTTCTGTAATGCTTGGCGCACAAAACGACAGTCCTCTGTTGGTCTGATCTGTCTTGGACAACTGGAACCTCTTTTTTAAGTTTTAAAACTTTATCATAATTTCAGTGATCATATTCCATTCTTGATTAACAAATTTATACTATTTTAAATATAGTCACAGCAATCAGTTCCATTTCTGACATTAAATTATCTTACCATTACCATAAAGATAAGTTAGCTGTTTCAAAATATCTAAATTATTTATCAGTTTGGTAGGTTGTTATAGTTTTTTGGTGTCTACTTTGTATTGATTTATTTTTCCATCTCTTTTATCTCTTTTTAAGCTCATACTTATATTATTAACAAGATGCTGTCGTCAGTGTATTTCCTGCACTACCCTGTCGTCCCTTCCCCCCATCTAAACCATCCCCCCATGACAAATTTCACTGATTAGCTGCTGGACTGCTAAAATAAAATCTCAGAATCAGCAGGTAAAACATAAACTTATTTCAGTTTTTAATTTTGGGGTAATTTGTCATTGCATCTGGTGTAGATTCTCATTCATGTACAGTAGACCCTTCTGCGTTGTGACTATTCCCCATCTCAGTTTGGATATATTGCAGGGTCAGCATAAGAAATTTAATGTGAGTTTTGCGAACGCCACAGGCATCATGCAAAGGCCAACAGATGACAGAAGTTTTGCAACTCATAAATGCAAAATAAATAAGTACAGTCCTGGTTTGGAAGGCACCAAGCATGTTTACTGCAGCCTCTCACGTGATATCTCGCTTAGCTTGCCAAGGATACCAAGGGGACCTGTGGGTTCTCCAGATCGCAGGGGGCCTATGCCCTAACCCCTGTGAGGTGGAAAGGTCGACTGTACTGTTTTAGTGAAGTTTTGTATTGAATTCTCATTAAATTCTCTGCTGTACTTAATGAAATCAGGTCTAATGACAGGAGTGCAACCAACCGATAAAATACCTAAAAATTAGTTATAGGAAATAACAAGATATTGTTACTGGTCCGAATTTGACTAATAAGGCACACATGCTGCAGTGACTATAAATTATCCTGTTGAGGATCCTTCAAGGATCATGACCTTAGAATGGTGAATAGCTTTGCAAGCCTTAATGATCCACAAAGATACATTGTCTGGTGGTTGAGCTAGGGCCTCCCTTGTTGGGGGAAGGGTAGGCAGACTACAATCCAACAAAAAGTCCCAATGAAAGGTACCAAAAAGAAGAAGTGTACCTTGTCAGGAAGAGCATTTCTACAACCCTGCCCTGGAACAGAGCCTGGGGGTGTTTTTCAGCAACGAGTGCTGTGTATCTCGACCTCAACACTTAAGCATTTCAATGCCAAATGTGAAATGACAGGGATGACAATCAATACAGTTGTTACAGTAGTCCCCCTGTATCCACGGGTAATGAGTTCCAAGACCTACT
Source organism: Hyperopisus bebe (assembly GCA_026777045.1). Taxonomy (NCBI): domain Eukaryota; kingdom Metazoa; phylum Chordata; class Actinopteri; order Osteoglossiformes; family Mormyridae; genus Hyperopisus; species Hyperopisus bebe. The sequence continues at coordinate 22,364,788 of JAODJW010000094.1, forward strand.
GCGGATGGCCGAAGCCATGGATAATGAACCATCTGGGAAAACAAAAAAAAGATCCCATATATAACGTTTTTTTTGTGTACTTACTTATTTAATTGATAGATTTTGCAGAGTAAGACATTCCAGAATCCATTGAGTACTGTACAGTACTGTACTCTCACAAATGAAATGACGTTTTAGCCTAATTCTCAAAAGATAATATAGCAATGAAAAAATATCATGTCTCAAGGGATGACTGAGCAATGAAAATCATGCTTTTTATACCCCTCAAAGGATGAAGGAACAATGAAAAAAAACAGGATAATGTTACACATTTTACAGTGAAAAATACTGTACATTGTACCTGTACATAACTTGTAATGGTAGGCTGGTGGATTTCTCCATGTCGATAACTGAAACTGCAAATACAGGGGACCCACAGTGCTTCCACATCTGAGGCCACAATACTTTTTTAGAAAAGAGTTGGTTGCTCTGTTGTATCGGCATCTTGTTCACAATTTTTGGTTTAGAAGGAACAGCAGATCAGTTTGATGACTCTAGTCTTGCGGGCACTGAGGAGGTCTGTGCTGGGAAGAACTAGTAAGGTAAGAATTAGGGTTTACTGTCAATACGTCCCTGGCTTCACCTCTGTTCATGAGCTGCTGGTAAAAAATAATAATAAAAAAAAAATCAGGGTCACAAATTAAAAGTAGCTGAAACAGGGTTTCTCTGCAGGGTTGCCAGGCATGTTCTCCATGACAGGTTGAAATTCAGAAACTTCTATAAATAGTCCCTGGTCCTTTGGGTCAAGGGGATATAGCTGAGGTGTTCTGAAAACCTTATGAGGATGCCACCTGGACGGCCCCCATGGGAGCTGTCCCAGACATGTCCCACTGGGAGGAAGCCCCACGGAAGACACAGGATATCCTGGAGGGAATATATATATCCCAGCTGACTTTGAAAGGAATCCCCCAGAACAGGCACATTGTACGTCACAGTGCATCACTTACTGCAAACATTATGACTTTGCATAAACTTTTCCTGCCCCAAACCCCCAACATATTACGTCTACTCAGAAATCTGTAGTCATGGCTGAGGTCAACATTCTGTAAGACTGTGCAATTTCCTTATAATCACAGTTATGAAGCCAGTTTCAAAATGTGTGTCTCTGTGTGTTGTATTTTTTATTTTATTTCAAAGAACCACAAAAGAACTAAATATATTACCATATAATCAAAGTAATTCTGCAAAATCCAAAATTTAAAAAAAAAACATCGTAGCTAAATCCTAGGGCTAATATTGTTTAAATAATATTAAATAATTCCAGGCAGCTTAAACATTTTAATTTTTGGTCTGTGGTAACAGAGACTAAATATCTATTGGGAAATTACAGTGTTGTGCATTTTAATTTAAATATACATGATGAACGCATGGATTTTTATAAATATGTCTATAGATACTTCCAGCAATGTATGACATACGAATCAGTGATTTACTCTTTCCATCAAGTAACTTTACACAAGCCTGAAAGAATGTTGTACACAAAGCACCACTACTGGGAAATGTAATGAATATGCGAACATCGCCCATAAGCATTTCAGTAGTTGCCTCAAAGATTTGACTTTATTTGCCTAGCTGTTTTCTGACTCCATGGATATAGCTACAAAAAACGGCATATGTTAATGCTGTAATGAGAAATAAACTTATACAATCCCATAGTCTATTCCTATTGTCACACTGAATTTTCACAATTTCTTACCCAAATCATAAGAAGGGACAACAAAAAACAATATGTTTGTAAACAACAGATGCACATTTTACAATTTGTTTTAGATGTTATACATTATTCTGACTATTTGTGTAGATTTGAATAACACTATATTATCACCAAAATATTTTTTTCTGGCCAGGAAACAATTTGCAGATAAACTTTTGATTAGAAGGTTAGCAAAATTACTCAGCAAAAAGTGTCAACCTTTAGAAAACCTCTGTGGCACAGCAGTATTTTGCCTTGATTAGATTTATTAATTTACATAACTTCATGTGGTCTGTTTATGTGCTGCCCAGAGTTTCCTAGAATTTCCTGAAAATCATTATTGAACTGCATGGCCAGCTTGTAGGCAGCATGCCAGAGCCAAGCATTCCAATCAAGCAAACTCCCTTCAGTCACACTGCCTGTTACCAGTTAAACAGGGGCCAATGATACCCCATTGCAGCATGAAGAACATTTCACTCAGATTAATGTCCTTACACTGAAGCTCACCTAGATAGGTGTGGGAAATGCTTGACATATACCTTATGGTAGAGGAAAATGGGAACTGCCAAGTAGCAGGAAAAATGACTCCCTTCCCTTGTTTTCTGGTTGCATGAGAGACGGCTTCATCAACTTACAGGGGAAGCAGAGCCACACATAAATACTGAGAGCCAAGGCAATAATAAGCTGAGGCAACAACTCAAACATTAATGGAAGTTAGCAGGCTAGGCAACCCAGTAATATTGTAATTTTGGTCAGAAACGTTGGAAATCACCTTGGATAGAGGCATTTTAAAATTAAATTATAATTCATGGAAATAATAATAATGATTATTATCCTTACAATCATTATATGAACATTCTGGAAAATTTTCACTGCTGCTATTTACTTAACATTATGTAAATCTTCAATTAAGTAAGTGTGCTGTCTGTGCAATAATATATATTTTGCTACTATACAGGCTTTTCACTGCACCTTTATAGATGAGGGCCAATGAGCTGGTTCAAAGACCCCACCTTTTATATATATACATATATTTTTTTTGTTTACCCACTTTACTGGTTCACTGCTTCATTAAAAAAAAGCCAAATCAGGTGAAATGTGCAGTGCCAACACTAAATACGCTATAAAACTGAAGTTCATAAAGCATTTTATATGTGAGATGTATGAGAGTCAATAGGTGTGCACATTAATTGAATTATTCACCGGTACCCCTGTAGCTACCCAGCTAGCAATTTTTTGATCTAGGAACGTTTTCAGAATGTTACAATTAAGGTATGGAAACCTTCAAAGTGTCAGAATGTTATCCAACTACTACAATTACTATTACAACTAAGAATAATAATGCAGAAGCAAATGAAGGGCTTATAGTGCAGTGGGTAGCAGTATGGCTTTGTGTTGTTAAGGTCATGGGTATTGCTTCCACAGTATGCACATGCAGATTTAAAAAATAATGTTTTTATCATTTAAAGAGAAATTTACATTTTCAACATTAACTACATTAAGAGGATGTAACAATAATAATGTTATCGTGCTGATATTGAAAAAACCTTGTTAAAATTTAAAACTTGGAGATAATGTTCCATTAACATTACAGTAAGAATGTTCTCTGCCACCTTTGACAAGACCTTTGCATAACATTGACCAAAGTTCTGTGAAATGTTACTGTTAGCTGGGTACTGACTCTTTTTACACTTTACCTCTTTCCACATTACTTGCTGCTAAACTGTGGTTTCGCTATAATAAATTCATAGTAAATGAACTGTCCACCAAGTGAAATGCTAATCAGTAAATGCAGTCTATGAAGTGAAACGGTTAATACTACACAACAGCAAACACACAACAAAATGCAGACACACAACGAAGAGCTGGATTGCAAAGCTGAGTTACCGACCTTGCATAGAATCCTTATAAGCAACTAATTCAAAGCAGATATTCTTGATTTTTTGTAATTTATATAATATATTCTATACAGCATCTCTTTATATACATATTTATTTCTGTATTACATGAGGTCACATCTTTACATCACAGTAAAGTAACACTGCCATCTATTGGAGGACACTCCAGTGGGAGTTTTGAGAAGCACAAAGCCCTGCTCTTGGTTGCGCTGAACATTAGAGAATGTCTGTGTGAGCTGCTGCAGAAGGCAGGGGTTCCCAGTCCCATTTCTTTTGTGGGAACTGGGGGAATGTTAACTCATTATTAGCCACAGAGCTGTGCTTACTTATTACAATACTGGTTTCACAAGATGATCTACCAACTTGGTAAGCAACATTTTTTTGGCATACTCTTTCAACCTCCCACACAAATAGGTTCACTGTTTATGAAACCAATTTATTAAATTCTGTTGTGTGACATGAAAAAATATCTAACCTGAACAGGGACAACACAATCTACCTCTAAGGGTATAAGTGACAGAGAATGTGGTCTCTACTTTCAAATGTTAGAACAGACATATCCAACTTCCTAACTATGGCAAAAAATACCAATTCTGCCTCTCTAAGATCTTCATTATTTCTTTCTAATCATGATTTTTCAGTTAAGTTTATTCTCACAATATATAGCAGTAAATGAATATCCATCCATCTTTTATACCTGTGTGTCCAATGCAGGCTTATGGTGGATTGAAGCCTATCCCAGAAGCTACAGTCACAAGGCAGAGAATAACCCAGGACATTGTGCCCACCTATGGCAAGGCACATACACCATTAACATCTATGGGCAACTTGACAACTACAATCAACTTTAGCATGTTTATGGACTGTAAGGGAAATTGGAGAACCCAGAAAAAACCCCTGATGATACTGGGGAAATAGGCAAACTCTACACATCTGGAGCTACAGTAGAGATTTGAACCCCATTCCCAGAGGTGTAATGGTGCAGTGGTGATAACAACTGCACTACTGTGCTGCGCCATATATGAATCTGTGGAACAATGCTTAAAAATCCATTGAGTGGAAAAAATGGAATTGTAACATGTAATAGAACTGCTGTTAATAAATACTGTTTTCAATAATGAATAAAACTTAATTTTCTATTAAAAAAAAGAGAAAAAAGCTTTATACATACCTTACACATGTGTATATACAGTACATGCATACCAGTGTGTGGCTATGATGGGAAGGTCAGAAGTTGAAATCCAATGGTCGACAAACTGTCGGGCCCTTGATCGGTTGACAAGGCCCTTAACCTCCAGTTTCTCCAGGTACAGGTTAACTGCTTTCTCAGCTGCGTATCACTTTGGATAAAAGCATCTGATATGTAAGTCACATGTATGTGGTCCATCTCCATGACCCTGACCAAGATCAGAAGATGAGAGGATGGATAATACGGGTACATTTATTTTGCTTTATTAAGATGGAGCCTGATTTTGAGCTATACCAGGGGCATTTTCACAAATTTCCAGTCTAATAATAAATGAATGCCAAACGTTATTGAAAAAAAGAAATGCATTCAGCACCCAAACAGGGTTGATTCATTCAACAGGATTTAAGATTGCAGAGAAGCAGAAAAAAATCAATACAGCAACAAGACTGTTTCATCCTAAAATTGGACATGCTGGGATCAGGAATGTTACATTGTTTGTCTTTCCTACATCTTGAGAAAAAACAGGTCTTGAGTTTCAATAAAAGTGGATAATACCCATTGTGTAGATACTGAATATAAATAACAGTACCAGCTAAAATGAATTTGAACTACATTTGTTGACCACAGTCATAATTTTTTCTGCAGCTTTGTTGCTGTCAGAGCTGATGCTGTGCTTAATAAAAATAAGTAAAATAAAATAAAATTAAATAAATAAATAAAGTTCATAGAGTGCACAGCAGGGGGGGTGGGGGAGTATAACATCAATCAGTGTCCTTGAGCAAAGTCAACCGCATTCCTTTTCTGAATTTTATCTTTAAAATGTTAGCAGCTCGTAATGAAACAGTTGACTGACTTGTTTCCATAGACTCACCAATACTGTATATTTTGAAAATACCACAAAAGCCTCATAAATCATGTCAGCTTTCGTTTGTCATTTCCTTTTGCATTCAAATAGCTTTTTTCCTGCGCCAATCACAATAAATAAATAAATGACATTATGCCATTCAGGTTTTATACTATTTTCTGCATACCTATTGAAATTGGACTAATTAAAGGTGTTATTTAAATGAACATTTTATCTGTATCAAATACTGTACATTAAACTATATCTTAGTGATGCTGCTAAAAACATCCTTTATATACTTTAATGCATAATCTAGGATATGTGTAGGTTTTAATATAACTTATGTTCCAGTTTAATATAACTTTGTTCCAGTTACAAAAATGAACCCTTATTATGACCAGAATAAAAATATTTTATGTACTATTAAAGGAAATTAGAACATCACCTGAAAAAAGTAAACATGATGGAAAAGTTATTCAAATGAATAATTTAATAATTTAAATAATAAATATATTAATGGAGTCTTTAATGCCTTGAATAAAAAAAAAAACAACTGATGATTATTTTTACCAGAAGTGTTTTGCAGCATGCATGTGGAGAATTCAATGTCCATAAAAATGTGTTTCAGTATCACACTGCAACAAATGGGCCTTTTGTATATGCAGGCCTTGAATAGGATTAAGCTTCTGCAGGTATGTGTCCTACATCCAGCTGTGATGATGAAATCAAGTAGCAAATATAATAGTTTCCATGGTTTCCATTTTAACTCTCTTTCCTTGCTAGTCCTGCTAGGTACCTAATCTCCCTTCCATGAATATACATACTCAATGGCTATGTCTGTATGAGATTAGGTCATCTTCATCTTCCTCACACCACTTTTTCTGCTGAGGGCTACAGTGGCAGTATACCAAATAGATCAGACCTCCTTTACAGAGGCCACAGGTTCCAGCTGGTTTTATGTGATCCCCACATGTTCTAAAACTAGATAACAGATAAAGCGTATTTATAAATATGTATATTTGACTGTACTTGTATTCTTGCAAACTAGTTTTACATCAAATTCCATTGCCAAAGTACAGTTCCAGTATTATAAATAGAAACTGGTAAAAATCCCCAAATGTTGTTCTTCCCCTGCCCCAAATATCATGGATGCATTGGTTGCATCTTCTCCAACGAGACCAATCCCATGATTCATTGCATCTCAAGTTCGTTCTTGGGAGGCAAGTTTGCAAGACCACTCTTGCCAGGAACACATCTATATGAGATCTTTGTGTTCTTGGTACTGAAAAATAGCAAATGACTCTCTAGCATGTTCTAGGTTGCCCTGGGACATCAACCCAATGTGACATACCCAGATCTGCTCCACTGGGAGCTTGCCTGCCACCATCTTTATAATATGCCTAATTTGCCTCAGCTATCTCCTCTCAATCAGAACAAGCAGTGATTCTGTTTAAAGGTGCCTCTTGAACTCCAAACTCATCACCCTGTCATGCATAGTGAACCCATCAACTTCAATTCAGCCATTTGTACTTTCAACCTTGTTCTTTCAGTCATTATTGTTAACTCATAACCATAGATAAGGATAGGTACATAGATCAACAGGTAAACTGCAAACTTTGTCAATCAGCTAATCTCCTACATCACCACCACAGAAGTGTTCAGTGCCCGCAGAAGTGCTGCAAACTGATGAAAATTGCCTGCCATTCTCACATCCCCTGTAACTTCTGATTTAGAGGTACTGGTTCTCCTCTCTGCCACTGTACACTCTCCACTGAAATGCTCAAGTGGCTGCTAGAGGTCCTGGTTGGATGAGGCCCAAAGCACAATATCATATGCAAATGGAAGGCATGTCACATTTGCCCAGTGCTGGTACACCCATTGGGAAAAATAGGTGCCCTCCTGGGGTGCCATCTTTCAAGGAGGAACTGACTTTACTGTGTCATGGATAGGGTAGGCACTGAAGCATGTCTAGGGCACCATATGGGCTTTGACCGGTACTATACCTAGCCCCCTATACCAATTGTCTGTCTAGTCACAGCTATTCCTTACTATCCTATCCAATAAAATTGCAAATGGAGGGAGGTCAGAAGGTAATACCAACTCTAAATGGCTTTGACATGGGCCCAAGGATGTGGACATAATTGTTTATACAGGGAATGAATAGCACATAGTACCATAGTACCATCTTCCCCAGGCTTTGTTCTCAGTTACATGTAGGTGTATTGGCCAGGTGCCCCAGTACTAGTATCCATATAGTGTAATACTCTATTTGCCATTTGTATAAGTACAGGTACATACCCCATCTCGATATGTATATGTATTGAGACAACTGGTAATGTCACAAAAGGGAGCAAGATGGGATATGTACCTGTACTTATATAAAGGGCAAATTGAGTATTACACTATATGGGCAAAAGTATTGGCACACCTGGCCATTATACCTACAGGAACTTTTATGACACCCCATAGGCATCAATATAGAATTTTTGCACATTGTTCCAGAAGAGTATCTGTGAGGTCAGGCACTGATGTTGGACATGAAGGCCTGGCTCACACTCTCTGTTCTAGTTAATCTCAAAGGTGTTTCATAGGGTTGAAATTGGGGCTCTGTGCAGGCCAATCAAGTTCTTCCACAGCACACTCACCCAACCATATCTTTATCGGGCGAACTATGCCCACTAAGTCAGAAGCATAGAGTTGTCCAAAATGTCTTGGTATGCTAAGTCATTAGGAGTTCCCTTCACTGGAACTAGGACCTAGTCCAACCCTTGAAAAACAACCTCATGCCATTATCCCTCCTCCACCAAGCTTTACATTTGGCACAATGCAGTCAGGCAGGTAATATTCTATGCATGTTGTATCTCACGTTGTACTTCTATAGACAAAACAGGTAAAAATCCCTCAATGCTTCTACAAAGATTAATGTGATAGCTGATGCAAGGTGTTAAACAGCTACAGCTGTGGCCAAAAGTTTTGAGAATGACACAAATATTTGTTCTCACAAAGTTTGCCGCATCAGTGTTTGTAAATGTTTTTGTCAGATCTTTCTATGGTATACTGAAGTATAATTACAAGCATTTCATAAGTGTCACATGTTTTTATTGACAATTACATTTAGTTTATGCCAGGGCTGGACTGGGACCAAAAAATGGCCCTGGCATTTTTTGGTCATGGCGGCCCAATGCGATTATTTATACGA
>JAODJW010000094.1:22388729-22428238 GCA_026777045.1 Hyperopisus bebe
CCCAACATTCTATTGGCCTTTTTTATTGCTTCCCCACACTGGCGAGAGTGGGACATGGAAGCATCAACATACACACCAAGATCTCTCTCGTAATCAGCTACCTTTATTTCAGTGGCACCCATAAAATATCTGTACTTTATATTAATGTATAAATTGTATGTATAGTCTGTCAGTAGTTTACATTCAGAGGTGATGTGCTATATCATCTCTTGTGAATTATGACAATATCTACAGGTGGTGTCTGTAATGCATGTGTCCTTGAGTATGCATTTTAGTTTCTGGTGTTAATGGCTTGGTCTTGAATTGGTAACATCCTTCAGTCTCACTGAACAGATCCCCATGAATAAGCCAGCTGTTTGACACACGTTTATTGACATGATGTTGGCTGAGTTCATAAGCGTGTCTGCCGTGGAGTTCTTTCTGGGTCCTTTCTAGCTTTTTGAGGCATAGGATTGTAAAATGTTCTGTGTAAGTTAAGTGGTGCGAGGTTGGTGTCTGCATGGACTATAGCATCGTGTAGTGCTGATGTGTTCTGCCTTGTGTGGAAGAAGCTACTCAGTGTGTTTATCTGTGTATTGCGGAGGTTTAGTATGTCTAAGTATGTCCCTTTCCACCTTCTGGCAGTGGGAGGGTGAGCCTCTTAGTGGCAGATTTTGAGTGATGATGTTTATGTGTTGCTGGTAGTGTACCTGTTTTCCTTTGGAGCTGTTGTAACTCTGTGGGTGTCTTACGTATTACTCCAAAGGAATTCGTAAGTATTGGTATTGCATATGTGTTTATGGCTTTGACTACACACTATACACTACGACATGCGTGTAGATGTGTTTTTAGTATTTCTGTTGAGATTGTATTTTTGTTTTAGTGTACGTTTAATGTATTATTGCTCAGTAAGTTTGGCTTGTTGGAATCCAAAATACTTGCAGAACTCATTCTCTGTCATTGCATCAATTTGGTCACCAGTTTGTTTATTATTATTATTATTATTATTATTATTATTATTATTATTATTATTATTATTATTGGTTTGGGCAAACTACAAATCCTCACCTGGTTGGTAGAAACAAAATCTTGGTCTGGATTTGTACTGTAGTTTCTGGACCTGAAATGCCCAACACTTTATTATTATTATTACTTAAATAAATAATGATTAATATCATTAAAATCTAATTTTAGAGCATGGTAGCTTTTGGGCTTTGTGTAAGTTGTGACTGCTAGAAAAAAGAATCTGTAATGAAATGTTTCAATGTCAGACTATAAACACAACAAACGTTACTTTGAATCTTGAATTGTCTTAGAGTGGCTAGAGTGTATGTACTATTTATACTGTTGTGACTCCAGATAGCAGTATGTTAAATGTATGTTAAAACATATTACAATGCAAGAGAAGTATGGATTTATGTTTGTTGGAGAGCATCTTTGTTGATAAAAATATAAAGGCATTTGTCCCATCTCAAGAGGGGATTTTGGCTGCACATAAATAGCTGAGAGTGAATTAATTTTAAAGCCCTTACCCCCTGAATGCCATGCCCAGTGTCTTTGAATGTTTATTCTACGCTTTAGTTGTTCCAAGAATACATGTTTACAGAGATTAGACTGGGTTTGTCTAAAAATACCAAGGTTGGTACCCTCACTATGACAAAATGCCAGCTGACAATTACTCAGCTTCATTTACTGGTTTGATTAAATGATCCTGAGCTTTTTTCTGGTCAAATTTTCCAGTCCAGTATTTTATTCAGTTGTTTGTGAGCAATAACCACGATTCCATTTGTCAAATCTTCATTGATTTTAGCTCTGTCTTAAAATGAGTGGTGAGAAGCGAGAAGCCTTTCTTTGCTTTTTTTTTGACTTAGTAACACTTTGTTCTTCCAATGATATTTTTCAGCTGACAGTTTTATTTGGTAATAGCTGTGTTTTACACCGACTCTGCCTGGAACAACCTTTTACACAACATACATAAAGATGATCAGCAGAAACCTCTCACTAGCAATAAAACATTACTAGGTCTCTTTTCGTCTGGTGAAAGTGTCACAGTATTTCAGTTTAGTATGATTTCTTGCAATGATATACTTTTACCCTGCATACAAGTTGTACTGCCACAAGGAAAATGTTTACATCAAGATATGGAATAATGATGCCACAATGTCTCATGTGTAGCAATTAAAAACACATTTTCAAGGATTCCCAGGAAAGGTGTCTTCAATCAAAGTTTGGACATGTTTGGATCCATCTTCTTCTTCAAGCCAAGACAGAAGGATTCAACAGCTGTTTCCTCCTGGTTTCCCTAAACTCTACAGATGTCTATGACAAAACACCAGTGCAATACTTTTTTATTTGAAATTGCACAACAATAAAACTGTAACACATGACCCTGGCTGATAAAAAATTCCATTGTTAAAAGTAAACAGAACAATTATCTAGAGGTTTTGAAAGGTTACGTATTCCACCCATTAACACTATGTTCCTATTATCTTATAGATGAGAAATTATTCACAACTAGGAATGCATCGTGTTTTCTTCATGCAATGAATGCATTGCTAATGACTTAAATCCTGCAATAGAGTAAGGCTGCAGAGCTCGACAGTTAGCAGTTCCACTGGAGGAATCAATCAAATTGTGTATTAATGTCACATGATTTGGAAAATGGAAATTGTATCTGATTTCAGAGCTCTGCCGAAAAGTAAGTCGAATTATATCTTTATGTCACAGGAATTTATCTGACGTGGTTTAAGCATGGTTTGAAAATGAAAAAATTGCTTTGACTGTTTAAGGAATAATGAGCAGTGTTAGAAAATGGGAGAAAAAATTATGCTGTGAAAATGTTACAGTATTGTACTACAAAAATTTTCACTTAATGCAAATATAATCAAATGTTATCAGAAGTTTAATTTAAGGTTAGATTTAGTGTCTTGTTTTCAGTCTTGTATTTTTCATTGCTTCTTAGGTATGGTCCTGTGTTCTTGATTGTAACATTAATAATATACAGTGAAAACTGCCTGTAGTAATCATGGTTATAGTGATCAACCAATAATATGTAATATGGATTTAAAAGTTCGGGACAAAATCATTCTGTTTGAATAATTCTCTTGTAGTAGTTAAGTAGTCCACTGACAGTGTTCATTTTGGGACTTTTTAAACGAGACAACATACAGTATGGAAAAAAATAAAACTACGATTTGTTTAATTTTTTTTTTTACTGTACTTTGATCACCCTACTTTGCCCGTATGCATCTGGCTAACTACCTGAGCCAAATGCTGCAAGCACAGAAAACATGACAGGAAAACGAAACTCATTTTCTCTCAATGACAAATATAGACTCATCAAAGCTTATGATAAACTGCCAAAAATGAGCCACCGAGATGCAGCAGCGAAACCACAATAAGCTATATTTTACAGTACAGTACTGCACTGTATTATAGCACATCTGAATCATACACAGTTCAGTAATTTAATTTGTACAGTACTGCAATTTGAAAAGCGTTTTGAAATGGTTGTACAGTATTTTGAAATCAAAATTAAGTAAATAGTGATGCTGTCCATTTTATTACCTTATATTCATGTAAGAAATATACACATTGGTTAGATAGTAATGTGCCTGAGACATAAAGAAGCAAACAATCAGTTATAATGATCATCTGCTTATAGTGATCAATTTCACCCAGACATGATCACTATAAGTGGTTGCTACTGTAGCTTCAAAAATATTATCTGCATAGATTATATTTCTGTCATTAGAAAAAATGTGTAATAATGGAGCACTTGCAGTATGTGAAATTCCTGGAGCAGAGCTGCGAATTGTGGAGCTGAGGAGTTCTGCAGCTGGACCCCTACCCAAAATGCACCACTGGAGTTTCCCAAGTCCCAGTGCTATGAACTAGAAGGGACCCATATTTCTATCTAATGTTTAGAAAAAAATAGTACCATTGGTATCATGTAGCAAATAGGAGCATTAGCACAGGGAATCAATGTTGTTTTGCATAATTTGATAAATGTTCTTTAATTCCATTCAGTTCCCTAGTGTTGCACAGAACTTTCCAGGATTTTTAATCTCTTCCTAATGAGTCCACTCAGAGAAAGGTTATACATAATAGGCATTATACTTTAATAGCTTTTAGTCTTAATAGCTAGTTAAAAGCATCTTGGAATTTCCCTTTTTCAATTCACAATAATAGATAACTTAAGAAGTATTGTAAATGTGTATCATCAATTAATAATTCAATGAATGTATAAATTGTGAATAAATATGATTTAAATATCTGTATGTTAACAGAATTATAATAAAATAAGCAATTTAATATTGAATTTGTGGAGTGGAAAGGCTAGTATTGAAATGCTTTTGTATGAATGGTATGCTGAAGTAGGGTTATTCCAAGCAAAGTACAAAAAATATTGAATTTCCCTTCAGGGATTAATAAAATATCTGTCACAAGCAAATTTGAATTCCATCCATCTTCTATACTTGCTCATCTTATGCAGGGTCATGGGGCTCCAGATGCTATGCCAGGGAATAATCCAGGATGGGGTGGCAACCCTTCACAGGTCACACAAACCAGTCCATACCTATGGACAGTTTGGTATCTCCAATTCACCTTAGCATGTTTTAGCACAGTGGGGGGAACCTGGAGAAAATCCCATAATGACATGGGCAAAACATGCAAACTCCACACAGAGAGCAAGGGCACAGACCCAAACCCCAGTCCAAGAGATGTGAGGCAACACTGCCAACTACTGCACCACTATGCTGCCCCCAAATTTGAATTATCAAGCAAAAATATTTTTCGTATTCTTTTGCCTTTAAACCACAGATTAGTGGAAATCTAGCAGAAATATGTTACCATTACCTGTAACCTGCTTCCCCAGTGTGAATGTTTGTTTCCAGGGTTGCAAATATTCCTTATTTATCGAACTGCACAAAAGTCTTAGGCAGTCAAAATGATTTCCATGTTGCTGTAAAACTATGGTGACTGTCAAAGTGTGTCAGCATATCCGTTTTAAAACTTCCCCTAAAGTCACCCCAGGATTTGCAGTAACCATTCAGTACAACAATGTATTTTGTAACTTAACTACTAACAAACTTTGTTTAGCTAATTAATTCCTCATTGACCTATTTTATTAATTAAATGAATTAACTACCCTCTGTTATGATAAAGCCCAGGGCAAGGAGCAGCAGTGTCTAGTCTAGGGTGAGGTTAGAGCAGCCGTCAAAAAGAAAAGGCCCAGCAGGGCAGTAGGGATGTGAGGTTGTCGAAAGGAAGGTCTTGCATCAGGTTCCTAATCCAAGCAGTTTATGATGCCCTCCCCAGTCCATCCAACCTGTACTACTGGCACCTCGTGAAGACCCCAGAGTACCCTCTTTTGTCATGCATGGAGGGGGTCCCTTCAGCATACCCTGAGCAACTGGCCAAAGGTTCTGGGGGAGGGTCAATACAGTCTATGCTTCTTCCCCAGAGTTCTGGCTTTCACCACTACTTCCCAAATCAAGCACCCTTCCTGTCCCCTAAGGACTGTTGTATACAAAACTGGACTTCCCTACAACTGTTACTTTTGCCACATACTACTGTACCTAACCACATACCTTAAATAGAGGTGCTGTTCTTTAAAAGTGTACATATTCATATTTTGTATGCAATTCATCTCATTTATAACCTGACTGCTTGTCTATTGTCTGCACTTTCTGAGTTGCAATCTCTCACATATATGGTGTGACACTCGTGCTTTCAGCCTTAATGTCATATATATATGAATATATCTGGCATGAGATTACTTGCGTGAGCATGAGATTAAGGCTGAAAGCATGAGTGTCACGCCATATACATACATTTTAATCTGCTATCAGATCCTTGAGATCACTAATCAGACTGCATTGATTTCTGCATTGCAAAAGGTCACCTCTGCCTTTATGTTATCAGAACAAATTTCTGTGATCTGAGACTTGACTGTTGATTTGCTGAAAACCTTTGCTGTATTGCGTCCATTATATCAGTTGCATGAGGAAAGTTCAGAGAAGAAAAGCATGAGCAAGTGAAACTGGGTTGTCAGTAAGGTAAGTAAATACTACTCTAATAAATTTTATTGTGTACATTATAGATACAGACATCCAACCATATTTCAAGCCGTTACTTGATAGAGCTGTTTGATTTATTCATTTAGAGAGCTTGTTGACTTGTAACATTAGGTAACTTGGCTTTTTCATTGGAACTGATGGCTGAATTAGCAATACACCACCCCAACGAGCTGAGCACAAGGTGAAACCTTCTGTACTCAAAGGTATCTGTCCAAGTATTTAAAGGTATCTGTCCAATTACCTGTACAGTAGAAGCAGGGTGGAGTATCAAATAAGTTGAGGTGCTAGTAGAGAAGTGATAGAATTATTGTGCTATTCCATTTCTGTAAGAAAGATACTTTACTCTAATTGAGATTTGTGTTTAGATTTCATCTTCTAACACAGGATCCGCTGAGCAAAAATGACAAATTCATAGAGTACCAGAAGATAAAGGAGAGAGACATCTCTGATACTGTCTGGATTCTATATTTTGACATTGTCAAAATTCATGCATGTGGCACTCTAAGATTCCCAAGACTATTAAGAGAACTGTTACATACTTTTAAGTGTGTCTGCATGCATGTGCATAAGCACACACACACACACATGTGTGAGACTTGGCTCAAAGTGAAATTCTCACTCCAGCAAGTTGATCAAAGTTGGCAACCCTGTACTTTACTTTGGAATTACCCATTTTAGTCTTCTGTCTTAAATCACTGTTTTCCATTGTTATTCCGTTGTCATTTTCTAAGATTCACTGTGCAAAAAGGGGTGCCAACAAAATGTCATTGCAGTGCAGTATAATGACAAGATAAGACGAGAGCTTTATTATCGCATCTTATCTTATCTTATCTTATCTTACCGTATCTTATCGTGTCTCAAGACGATCACAGAGGCAATTTGCAGTGCTATCACCACCTGCCAGAATACCCACCCATTAAGGCTAGCCACTCACGTCATCAGACGCAGAGAGAAACAGGAAGCAATACCCAAAATTCCATCAGGGCTTCTCAACATAGCACAGGACTGGCAGCTGATGGTAGAACAGGCAATTCAAGTTCCCTCAGCACATTGCCAAGACCATAGTCAGACCTAAAATCCTCCTAGTAGCAGACCTAATCAAGTGAGTGGTCATACTGGAAGTTACTTTGCCATGGGAAGTTCAAGCTGAGGATGCCTTCTAGTCAATGACTGCTACAGACAATTTTGGAGGGCTAGGTGTGTACCCGTGGAGGTAAGATACAGAGGCTTTGCAGGGCAGTCCCTCTGCAGGGTATACTCTGTACTCTGCATTACAGGAGAAAGAAGAATGAGAGCTATCTATAACAGCAGGAAGACTACAGAGAAAGACCCCAGATGGCTCTGGATGAAAAGGACAGATCCATGGGAGATTACTGCTAGGGTACAGGCTGAGGCCTGATGAACCTCAGCTGGGTCGCCTGGGTGATGGTATCTGATGTTCTAAAGATGCGAAACACCCAACAGCCCCCAGTAAAATCACTGATGATGTGCCCTAGCCTAGCATCATTGAAATTAATTGAGCTAGTGGTAAAATTTATTGAATCTATTGAATGGCTGGGGTGTCCCTGAGGAGAGGTTTGAGAACTGAAGCAGTGTTCATTTTTTGAAGGCAGAAGACATTCTTGTTAGTTTTTATTGTTTTGTAATATTTAATTGTGTTTTTTTCAACATACGCCTACTACCCAGATAAATAGCTTTAAGCATTTTCTTTGACTAACACTCTCGCACTGTACTGTAATCCTAAAATTACATGCATTTTTTATATCTTGTTTCTAGAACTGGCAATGGGGTGGGAATTTAATAGGTAAAACATTTTGTAGGCTAATAGGAATACTGCATTGTATTATGCATTGTACTTTAATAAACATGCACTGATATTTTATAATTGAAACATAATACAGTGGTACCTCAGTTCTCGAACTCATTAGAACTCGAATTTCTTAAAAGTCGAACCAAGCAGTTTGAAAAAAAAAAATACCTAGAACTCGATCTGAATCTCAGAAGTCAAATCGTGAACGCCGATCTAATAACTTGTTGCACGGGAAAATGAGTCACGCAGCACGTCTCTCAGCGGAAACAAAGGGTAACGATTCAGTCTCAGCCTTGCATTCGCTGTGATAGCATCGTGCATGTTTACACTAGCTGAATACATATATTTAAACTGTAAAAATACATTTAGACAATGATAGATAATAACAGTAATTATTATTATATTATAAAATACATTTAAAAATAAAGATTTGTTATTAGTTATTTTAATATTAATAATAAACCATTAATACATTTAATTATAATAATATTGTAGTGCTGAGCAGGGACAGAATGGAGACAAAGGCGCAGACGTCAGGATATCGGGGAATAAGGGGTTTAATTATACAAGTAAGGCAGGCAAAACGCAGATAGACAGTACAGTGACCGGACTGGGGAAACAAACTGAAACGCGGACTAAATACAGAGGACTAATGAGAACAACCAGAAACAGCTGATCACACGGGGTTTCCACACGGGGTTAACGAGGGGGCGTGGCACACGGAAGGAGCGGACGATCGGGGCAGGACACATTGTTTTTTTTGTAACTTTACACATTGTATGGATACATTTATTTTCTTACTTTACAAATTACTGTTTTGATAAATGTGCTTAGATGTCTTTAGTATAGTATATGATCTTCTTGTTTTATCTGGTTCATTTTGTGTTTAAATGCTAAAAAAAAAAAAAAAAAAAAAAAACATATTTTTAGGTGTAATTTTTTGGGACCGGGAACCAATTCATTAGTTTTCCATTATTTCTTATGGGGAAAATTCGATCACAACTCGAACTTTTTAGGATTCGATCTGAAGTTCTGAACGGATTAAGTTCGAGATCTGAGGTACCACTGAATTCATAAGAAATATATATTTTTCTCACACCAAGTATATTGTAGAAAAAAATGAACATTTTGCCTACAAGAGTCAGAGAAGGGTGGTGCATAGACTGAAAATCAGTCCAAGATCAATGCATCAGCTCAGAGTATCAGCCTGATAATCTGCTGTTTTTTTGCATTGAAAAAAAGGTTAAATCTTTGTTAAATTGTGGGGACGGTTACTGATGATATTGAAACGAAGATATGAACAGAACAAATACTAGGACTCAAAATACAGGTATGCATTTTTACTGGCCTACCACTTATGACTTATGACCAACTGCCCAACAAGAAGCTCCCAAAGAGGTACCATAGATCAAATTGAATAGTTTCCTGAATTGGACGTAAACAGATGTAAAACAACTACATATCGACCTATTTAACCTCATGGTCACTAATATGCAAACAAATGCTGTGATAGTATGATTCTAAAGCCAGTGCTCTTGTTTACTTGAAGTTTAAGAGCATCGTAGGCCACAAACGCCATCACACACGTTATACAAGTGCTCCCAAAAAACAAAAGAAAGTAATAGACTTTGAAACAAATTAAAATGAATAAAATAAAAGGAGTAAGGAAAGTTACTATTGGACTGAGTTAGGTATGGCACATTTATTTTCATTATGAGTGTCATGCAAAGACTTTTATACCCGTACTGTACATAACTGCTGTACTGCCACTGTAGTACTCTACAAGATTTGGTACAGCACTGTGCTGTACACTACAACCATCTGCCTTCACATTCTAGAAAACATCAGCTCTAGTATAGGTAATAAGAATCATGTGTGAGAGTAATAATAATAATAATAATAATAATAATAATAATAATAATAATAATAATAAACTGGAGTTTAAATGGGGGATGCTCTATATAGAATATATTTCCCACATTTATCAGTGGAGTCCATTTGTTTGACCTATGATTAGTATCCTTTCACCTAGGACACTACACAGTAGGGATGGCCATTTCAAGCAGAATTTCAAGTTGAATTTCACCAGTCATTATTCGAATAATATGCAATTAGCCCCCACCACAGACATGGAGAGATGAGTATGGGGTACGGATCAAAATTGATTTCTTTCCATAGAAAATGAGATATTACTTGTTGCTTGAAAAAGATAGTGTAAAACCGTACGAAGTAGCTTGATACATTAACCTGAAAACAACATTACATATATTGAATTAGCATTGAGATTAGGCATAAAACTAACGATATTGGAAAAATTCACATTGCAATATTTGAAATCTTTGCAATAAATATTACAATGTTTATAAAACAAAAGTTTTTTTGATAATTTATCAAAAAATAAACTACCGCAATTTTTTTTTTTAACAATAGCATCTGTCTTTGTTGAGAAAGGCAAGTCAGAAGTTCACATTCTGGTTAACTTGCCAAAACGTGTCCTGATACACTGATGATTAAGTATATTATTTAAAATTTTCTTAAGAATGAATTTCACAGAGCATGAATTTCAAGAACATTTTTAACGAGAACCAAGACAACCTAAATGTATATATAAAATTAACAGCAGCAGCATAATCAGATTACACCGGCTGACATTTAAAAAAAAAATTTGCTAGGTGATTTAACAAAAAGAAGTGCATGTTCTACAGTTTTTCATGTAGTTTCAGAATATGGCTTCCAATTTGCCACCACACGTCTGGTTTTGTCACAATTTACAAGTAAAGTTCAGCATAAATTATAGCAAATGTTACATTAAAGAAACAGTTCATCATGTCTTTGCTGGTCACTGCTGTTTCCGGTATGATTTTCTTTTGTATGAAGCATCAGGATTTTGTCTGTACATACTCCAACAATAATCAGCCATCATATTTACATTCCAATGTCCTTGGTATCTTCGCTCCATTTCACTAATATCTTGGTGAAATCTCTCACCTTGCTCTTCACTATACTCACCCAAATTTTCAAGAAAGTAATCAAGGTGCGACTCTAGGAAATGAATCTGGACACTCATTCTACATCCAAGACATATCATATCCTTGACGTGAACCTCATAGTCACATGACTACTTGTTTCCGAGAAATTCATCAACGACTTTAAGGATTTCTTCCCAGGCTTGCTTCTCCACTGTCACGATTTTGGCTGCAAATACACTGTCCTTCAGCAACCTTATCTGTGGTCCGCCTTCTGGTACTGAGTGACAGTGCCGGAAAGTGGACCACAGTTTTACATACAAACGTCAGCGTCAGTGGACCTGCAGCAGCATACCTGCAAGCTGCCTGTAAACCCTGCTGACTAGTTTGTACAAAAAAATAGTCTATGACAGGTTACTGGTGATTTTATATGACTGGTATCAAAATGGCATTATTAGGGATACTGTACAATGCATTGTACAGTATATGAAATATACAGAAAAACCAGACATGCTGGAACAAAACTAAATACAGTGGTACCTCAGAACTCGAACTTTATCCATTCAGAACTCCGGATCGAATCCTAAAAAGTTTGAGTTCTGATCGAATTTTCCACATAAGACATAATGGAAAACGAAATAATTGGTTTCCGGCCCCCAAAAATTACACCTAAATATGTTTTTTTACCATTTAAATACAAAATGAACCAGATAAAACAAGAAGAGCATATACTGTACTAAACACATCTAAATAAATAAATACATAAATAAAAGATGTTTAAATATAAAATAAAATTCAGCACTATACCACAATAAAATTACACTAAAATTTATATTGCACATGGAGTTAAAGTGCAGCATAGCTCTACCTTCATTTGTGTGGAATTTGTCATCATGGGGTTTCCTCCAGGCACTCCAGCTTTCCCTCCACAGTCCATAAACAGTAAACAAGCTAAGGAGAATTTAAGTTGCCAAACCGTCCATGTGTGTGCTCTGCAATGGGTTGGCAGCCCATCCAGGGTTGTTCCCTGCCTTATACCAGTAGCTACTGGGATAGGCTCAGGGACCCCGCACAACACTGAATAGGATAGACAGGTATAAAACATGGATGGATGGTTCAAATAATGTCCTTTTCTTAATTAAAGAATAAATTATATTATTACTTGATATATATTTTCTAAATAATTTATCTGCAGCCTGGTTCAATTTATTGTAAAAATCTTTTCAAAAGTTCTTTGGTATTAGCTTTCAAACTAAAGTAGAATTTTTATTAAAACACCATTGACATTTTCACCTAAAATTTTCAAATCACAAGGGTGTTAAATACATTCTTTTTTCCCTCAAAGATTTTCCCACTGCTTTGTGTTTCCTATTTCAGACAGGAAAAAGAAAGTCGACATGCTCTTTTACCACATTGTTTCTTGATAAAAAAGGGGAATGTCAGTTGGTCCTGATTCTTAGATGTCTTTACGGACATTCATTAAGCTTTTGCAAGCTCAGAAAATTACTCTCAGAAGTTTCTTTTATAGGAGTCTGATGAAGCCCACAGTCTTCTTTTGAAAGTGAAGACTGATCTCCTGAGTGTATAGGAAAGCTATTGGTAAAACTGTTGCTCTCCTGTTAACTGGGGTTAATTGGATTCGTCTTACAGCCAACCATAGCCAGCTTTTTAGTGTAGACAGAATTATTGTATAGTATTTGGAAATAATTAGTTAAATTGTATATCAGAATGAACTTCTCCTGATTACAATGCAGTAGTGTTATGAGTTAAATTTTGAGACAAAACCCCTCTTTCTAAAGCAGTTTGACTGTTTTGTCTCCAAAATAGTCTTAGATTTGCCCAGTGTGGTTGTCCTTGTTAGTTTAAAAAAATCAAAACAGATCATCTGTGGATTACGGTGTAACAAAACAGCTGAATTAGGGGGCTTCACCAAGGCAGTGGACAAGAACATAGTCCAATAATCTTTAAACATTTTGTGGTGGCATGTTGGCAGAGTCACTAGCACTCTCTGCCCCGGCTCTACATGCGTGGAGTTTGCATGTTCCCGTGTTGTCATGGGGTTTCTTCTGGGTACTCTGGTTTCCTCAGTTCAAAAACAGGCTGAGGTTCCTTGGCATCACCAGGTTGCCCACAGGCATGGGTGGTGTGTGAGTGTGCCTTGTGACTAGGTTGGCATCCCATCCTGGGTTGTTTCTCTGTCTTGTGCCCATAGGTTCCAGACTCCTCTGACCCTAAATAGGACAAGTGGTTACAGAACATAGGTAACATGTAACTGCTAATGAAGTGTATGGTGATCGTAAGGAACAATATCACAGTTACAACCAGCAGAGGGCATGAGGCACGGACACCCTGGACAGCATTTCAGTCCATCGCAGGACACACATCATAGAGACACCAGTTCCCATAAACAAATGAAAACTGCACATCATGAGGTAGCCATGCAGACAGTGAAAGGGAAGGATTCAAGCCCCACCTCAGAGCTTACTCACAGACTGTGCCATGTGTGACCATTTCTGCTTGTGTTATTTCCATGAAGCTGTATTTCCAGTTATTCAAGATTTTGGTGATCCACTGAAGTATAGTTGGGGCTAGTATTCAGATGTACAGGAGATCTTTCAAGATGTTTTGGAGGCTGTACTGAAGTCTACAAACAATATCCTCACATTTGTGCCTGGATTATCTGAATATTGCAGTGCATCTCCCAACAATTTATTTGAGAAGTGGTCTAAGGAGTGAGCCTGCAATGAATTTGATATAAGAAATAATCTGTCATTCGAAGGTTTGCATGAAGATAAATATTAAATATGGCATGTCTGTAATTTTTAGGTCACAACATTTTGTCCTTTGTGAGAACAGGAGCAATGATAGATGATTTTAAGCAGCTAGCTCCTTGTGCTTATTGAGGGATTAGAAGAATAGATCAGAGAATACTGATGTTTGCTGTTTAGCACAATGTTTCAGTGCAGCAGTGGAGGACTGTTCGTGGTCAGCTGCCTTCCAGCAGTTCTGCCTTTTGAAGAGTGTAAAGATGAGGTGAGCAAAGTAAGATTTAGGATGTGGCATCACAGATGGATACATGATAAAATGCAGTCATTTAATATCACCTTTGTAGAAAAGTTCGTAATGAGTCAATTTATAGTCTAATAGTTACAGGACTTGCTGGTAATATATAAAGTGCACTTACCAGCTTACTGTCTAAAGTCATTTTTTGTAACCTAAACCCCGTTGTGTCTGCTCACCTGTGAGATGGAGCAGGTCACAATGGGAATGTGTGTGCTGTGCGAGTGACTATAACTCATTCTGTGTGACAAATAGATTCAGGACATTCATATGGGATGCCACAAAGTACTGGGTGAAGAATATGTAAATGGGTCCATTGAAAATAGCACAATAACTCAACAAGATGGATAGAAAGACCAGAAACTGAAACAACATGTGCATTTTAACCCTTGGAGACGGCAGGTGTTAACCTTACTATAGGTAAAGAATTGTAATGACTAAAGTTAAATGTGTTTATTGTGAGGTTATTTGTCAAGCTACAAATGTTTTGGATGCAACAAATTTTCAGTTTTCAGGATCATATGAGCTGGATCACGTGCACAAAATGCACACTGACTCGCAAAAAAAGACTTGTAGTATTGTTTAGAGACATCAGAAATGAGTAGCTATAACCAAGGAATTAAAGAAAAACTGCTATTACTACAGCTACAAAGCAGAAAGCAATGAATATTCATGGTCCCCTTTGGACACTAGTTCTACTTAAGAACCCAAAACAATCTCAATTAATAGTTGTTTTTCTTTGATTGCATATTTCCATATTTCCAAGAGTACATTAAAAGAAAAGTATGTTTCAGTGATGGCTGTCCACAGTCAGGCTCAGTTCTGTAATGCTCAATATATGTTCAGTTCTTAGCAAAATAGCATTCTATCAAAACAGGAGGCAATACAGTTTTATATTTGCATAATAAAACTGTTTATTCCTCAGTGTCTAATAAACACTGCATCTTAATAATGATTTAAATTAATTTAAAATAAATCGTAAAATAATTTTCTGCTGTAATGTTCTGATACAGTCACGGATGTCCCTAAGCTAAATTTAGTGGATGTATTTTTGTTTTATTCTGTTTGCTTTTGAGTTTAATAAAAAGGTGCTCCTCTGTGGCAGCATGTCCCAGGGGTACACATTAGCTTAATGTGAAGTGGGTACTTCAGCATACAAATAAAAAGTATATCCATATGTGAAAATTTCATCAGATGGAATTTCACAGCTTCACTGCCCATTCTGTGGGGAGAGTAAGAGACACTGTAAATCTCTTTGTCCTCAATTTCAATAGAAAATGGGAAGTCCAAATGAGACTACCCGATTTGAAAGGGCCATTGGTAATGAACTGAGGTAAAACAAATGGAGTATGTGAGGGCATTTTTAAAATATAAAAATGTACTAACCAGAGAAAAAACTGCCAGGGAACATAAAACACGTTTTGAATGTAATGATTCAGTTCCACATACACCTCTAGTGGCAATTTTGTAACATGATGAGCGTACGAATAGCTGCATTCACCTGAATGTGTGAAATTAAGTCATTTTCCAAGAAATTCTCTGACCAATGTCCCACAACAGCTTGTAAATGCCAATATATGACACCATTGGAACACTTCGTATCAAAATTATAAAATATCTTAAGAGAATGAGGTTCACAGATCACAGAACAAAATGCGAGCTGATGGGAAACATTGTACTATCATTTTTAATGAAGTCTGGAATTCATTTCATTCATTTCACTTTGGTCTTGGAAAAAAAAGAGACATAGTTACAGTGATTGTGTGGATTATTATATATTCCACATTTTATTAATATTTTCTTGACACCACCCCTCTATGAAATGGCAGTACTGTACCTCACAACCTTTAACTTTTTATAGAGCTGTACATTTTTGAAGTACTGTAACTGCAAGTACAGTACTTTATTAGATAAGAGTATCATCCCTTCTGGTGTTCTAACTTGGTTTCAAGTTCACCTCATGCCCTACAAGGAATTCTGTTGCTTGTACATTCTATAGGAGCAGCTGAAAGAGAATCATTTAGATGTGCCTGAGGCTTTAAACAGTACCATAAAACCATTGCAGCACTCACAATGAAATGAAGTCACTGAGATGAGTTCAAATGTAACATATATCTTCTCCAGACAGATTATTTCATGGATCGCAGGGAACAAACTGTGGTTGCTTATTCACAAGAAGAAGGAATTAATCCATTTTATCCATTTTTATCTTTCAGTACATTATCCGACTGGTTTCCACATTGTCTCTCCTTTCAAATCATCCAGAACCGCTAAGAGCATTTCATTTCAGTGATAGGAAGAGATTCAAAATGGGCCTGTGACTGTCTAATATGAGTCGTGCAGAAGCACATAATATATGTAATTTTAGTTATATATGGTAGACATCCACTCTCAAATGGAATACCATTAGTGCCCTTTTCTAGGAGGGGAATATTTAAATATCACTTTTAATAGTGCCACTCAGTTTACTGAAACCCTTGACTAGTACTGACTTTTCTTACTTATGCATAAGACACCATTCAGTGGTAGACACTCGATTGCTATTCTGATAAAGTTTTCAGTGTCTGTCCATTTAATTGCAGGGCTTCTCTATAAATAATCACTGTAAACCCAGCAGTTAATTAAAATGAATTTTTAAAAGCTGATTGTCAGTTGTTGACGAGTAACTGTCATGATATGGAGTGATTAGTGGGTGTAAGATGGAACTACCAAGTAAATGTATGATTGTTCTGTCACAAAAGTGGCAGTTATGTATATTAAGCAGCGTGGCCTCATAGCTCAGTGGGACACACTGTCGTCTCACACCCCCAGGACTGGGAGTTAGGGTCCCACCCCTGATCTAGGTGAAAAGCTTGTATGTTCCCACTGTGTCATCTGTATTTCCTCCCTCAGGTACTCAAGTATCCTCCCGCACCCCAAAATCATAAAAAAAAAAACGCTAATTGGTGTCCCTTGATTTCCCATAGTGTGTACATGAGTGTGTCCTGCAATAGACTGACATCCTATCCGGTGTGTCTTCTGCCTTATTCCCATGCAGTGCTTTCTGGGACACAACCCAGACTCTCTGTGACCCCATGCTGGACAAATGGTTGGAAGATGGAAGGATTTGAAAATGTATCCCTTGCAAAGAGGTTATTGTAATTTCAATATAAAGCACATTGCTTATAAAACCAACATAATACAGAGCAAAAATGTGCATTTTATCACCCATATTTTTATTCCTCAGGCCTTTAACATTATAAACAAAAAAAAAACTGTTGTACCATGTAAAAACAATAACTTTTACAATCTCATGTTTTTTCTAATTATGTGACCGTTTGTTTACTGCCGTGTGAGTGAAACAGCTGTAAAAATTTACACTATTTGCAGCTACAAAATTTGCTTTAGTGGCATTAACTTGTGTTGTTAAAGGCCAAAAGTTCAGTTTGTGCCTACATGGTGATAGCAAAAAAAAATTAAATTTGAAATCAATCTTGAAAAAAGTGATTCATAAATAAAACATGTGGCCCACAGAGAGTTTATCATATCTTGAGGGCTTATGGGTAGAATGAGTCAGTTCCCTCTCCTGGTGACATTTCCTCACAAATGGCTAATCTGGCAGTTTGTCATGCCAATGCCAAGCAAACAGTCAAATCTGAAACTAAAAGTCAAGTTTATGAGAGAAAGAGCACGCTTCAAGACACAGGGCTCCTTGGGTCTTTGAAAAGTGTAGATGACAGCATGTCTGGCCTTTGAAAATTGACTCACAGTTGGTCCTGAGGCGTTTGTAACCGAGTAATTTAACATGTAATGTTATGACACCTAAATTTTCTATTCATATGAAACTGGTGAACAGCTAACAAATTGAAATAAATTCTGATTCATGACACAGAAATGTATAAAATATTTAAAAATAAAACGTAAAGTTCATTTTATCGCTTTTCTATGTCTTAGTTGGCACCAATAACCAATTTTTCTTACTGAAAAATAAAATTAAAATTCATTTTGCTCAAGGGCTCTTTCCCCAGCTTCATTTAAAATCATAATAAATAATGATATACCTGTAGTTGGCAAACACTGAAAGTAAATTATGACTTGAATCATGCATAGGACCTTATACTTTGAAGATAAGATATTTTCCCTGTCTTCTGATACATAGCAGCAGAAAAGTAGTAACTGAAACTCAAATATTTCACAAAAGACTCCAACCGCCCCTCCCCCCAGCACCAATCAGGGGACACTGTTAGAAGATGGATGAATGGATGGATGGATGGAAATATTCCAGATGTCTGCCTATGTCTAAGGGCATGTCAACTGTAATACATGTAAATGCTTTGTACGTTTTAAAAATCTGGTAACACTTTACTTAAGGCCATGTTTTTAGTAATATATAAAGACATTGATAACAAATAATAATGCATAACACATTATAAAAAGGGCTACACATATTTTTCAAAAGGCATAACACTTTATAGTCATGTGTATTATGCATTATTTATGCTTTATGAAGCTCTCATCTATAATGCACTATAGATACTATAGATATAGACATCTACTTATGCATTATAATGGTCAGTATATGCATTAAAGGATGCTTTGTACTGCATTATCAAGGTATATATAGTGCATTATAAATGAGTGCTTCATAAAGCAGTCATAATGCACAATGAACATGGCTATAATGTGTTATGCCTTTTTATAAATATGTATAGCAATGTTTATAATGCCTAATGAATGCCTTAAGTAAAGTGTTACCAAGAAGCCTAGCAAGCTATAGTGAGCAGATGAGCTACGGTACAATAAGCAGATATATTTTTGATAAAACAAGTAAGTACAGAGAGTGCAAGTTTTTTATGCACTTGCATTTCTGCTTAAAAAACCTACATAAGAGATATCTGGATAGTAGACAGCTCTGAATCTTAAAGTGTCCATGAATGTGTCTCTTTTTTCTTTTTCTACTTATCTTTTTTCAGAAAAGTTAAAGGAAATACTTGAAATATTTTTGGTTTAATTGGTAGATTTGAATATTTATTAAAATAGCATTATTTTTTTTGTGCTCAAAAATTTCTGGTTTTAATGTTTAGAAAAAAGAAGGGGAGTCATGGAGATCAGCCAGCCGTTCAATCCATGCGAAAATGAAAGTGGGCTTCTGAGATCATGGGGAAGCACCTCAGGTGTGCCTCTCTGCAAACTGAAATGTAAGTGACATTCATCAGTATGCATTGGGGAAACACTATTTACACTTTTTACTATATACAATGAAACTCAGAATATATGGAATGAATGTCGATATATATATACAATGAAACTCAGAATATATGGAATGAATGTCGATATATATATGCAATGAAACTCGGAATATATAAGGAATGAATGTCGATATATATACAATGAAACTCAGAATATATAAGGAATGAATACCGATATATATATGCAATGAAACCCGGAATACATGGAATGAATGCAGGGCTCTCAAATTTGAAGACAGGCAAGAGTGACATTCCACAGAATGCCTTTTTATTGGTTGTTGTGTTGCATTTTACCCAGATACAATAGTACTATTTTCTGATTGGCTATTGTGTAGGCCCTTTCTTTTTTTGATTGGCTGGTAAGTGACAGGCTCTAATGGTGCATTCGTTCTCTCCAAGTCAGAACTCGGATAAAAAGGTCACGGAATGTCACGAAAAACATCACATCCCATTGGAAACACGCTTCTTTTATGACTTTTTGATGTCCGAGTTGCCCCTGTGACGTAATTTTAACATGCCGGCTTACACACTCAACAGTAATTTTATTTTATAAATCTTTCAAAATGTTTATTTTGTTAAATGTATTAATAGTTATATATGTAATTGCACGTGTTCGATTTAGAGAATACCATATCATGACCGTAAACAGTATCCTAGCATGCAATATCAGATTTTTACCAGACTTGTTAGTGTCTTCGGTTTGTTTGTATTTTGTTTGCCTCTCGAAAAAAGAATATCGCTATAAATGTACTAAAGTATTTTATAAAGCCTTTAATGTGGTTTGACTAGTTCATATTTCTTGTTTGTTTGTCTCTCAGAAAAAATAATCTCACTCCAAATATGCTAAAATATAAAGCAACAACATTCGTGTTCATGGAGGCAGCCATGTTTGTTCCGAGATGTGGTAGCTCGAACGGGAGCTTGTCGGATGTGATGTCACTCAACACAGAATTTCCGAGTTCCGAGAGAAAAACGAACGCACCATCTTTTCCGCGTGAGAAATACAATGCGTGGTGGGGACAAAAGACTGACAAGAGTGACTGTCATGCTCAATGCGTGACACTTGAGAGCCCTGTGAATGTTGATATATATGGAATGAAAGCTAATGGAATCGCCATTGGTGAACAGATCGCGTGAACGCTAAAAACTGCCTAAAAAGTTTTTTTTCTTTTAATTATCCTTGGTGTTTATATGATGAACAATTTCTATCTTTACACCGAATGTCTGTATAATTTATATTTTGAAGACCTGCTGTTTGTACACTAAAAGCTAAGATGATATTGAATGAAAAGTATGATATATATACAATGAACGTGAAATTACAGATAGGCACTGCTTTGGTCAACTTCGTTGGGTCTTCCACTACAAGGCGTGAGATGAAGAGGGCGTGTCACTGGGATGCCAGAAGTCTAAACATGGCAGAAAGAGGGCGAGCTCGAGTGCAGTGTCTTTTAAACAATGAAGGTTTTATAGAAACTGTTGCAAATGCATGTAGCAACAGCACTGTCATGCCCCGATCGTCCGCTCTTTCTGTGTGCCACGCCCCCATAACCCCTTTTTACATAATATCATATTTTAAAGACATTACACATGTACAAAACGCTACAAGAACTCAAACTGATGAATTTATGATGACTGCAAAAAGCTGCATGTACAAATTTGCATCTGTAAAAATTCATGTCAACATGTATTCACCAGTGTTGAGGGAATAAAAGGTGGCAGGTTGTGGATATCTTGTCGTTGTATAGAATGGAAATCTAAGATGATAAGCACACTATTGACTTGAAGCACTTTCTGCCTAAAATCAATATATTAGATCATGTAGCTGGCATGTATGACCACCTGATCAAGACAGTTTTACTGAGATACCCGCTAAATGGCATCAAAGGCCCAATGGGTGGCACATCTAGGTGTAATCCATGTGTGAATGGCCTGTCACCAGTAGCCCTGGACACATGCTGCTACATTAATTAGCATGCCAAGGACATTAAGAAGTGATATAAGTACTAAAGTGAGAGAATCCTTCTTAAAGATCTGTCTCTATATCTCAATTTATATTAAAGCAGACATTTTTGAACAGATACTTTCACTGGATTTAAACATCTCACAGTTTTGTAAAAAAACATGCAACAAATATAGGATTTAAATAGCAGATGAAATATTTTTTTAAGTATGAGCATGGAACAAATTTAGTGGAACTACACCAAACAGTCACTTTAAACTTCAACCTAATTTTCATTTGGAAATTCTTCTTAGCAAAGAGTTTTTATGCATACAATTATATGTGCAGTGCTGGCCAACCCATAGGTGGCAGCCTAGGGCACCATTTTCTGAAGGAGTGCAGACTTAGCAACCCAATTTCATTTTGTCTCCAATGGTGCAATCCACGCATGTCGCTCTACATCCTCCTCGCACTAGGGGGTGAGACTTGCCGGGGGGTGGGGCGGTGAAGCTTACTGAGGCCAGTGGGGTCGGGTACACCAGTAGTCAACCTTGCCTAAGGCTCCACATGGGTTTCAACTGACACTGATTGTAGGCATAATGAAGAAATCTTATTCTCACTCATGTTACCTTCTGTTCGGATGGTCAGCGTAGTATCCATTCAACCATGTGTTGACCTAGAGATGGATGAAAAAAGAACTTTATTAGCAAAGAAAAATCCTTGTGAAAACAAGAGATGCTTGTTTGGAAAATAATACCCATAGACATGCCTGTAAGTTGGATATCACATTTTTAAGTCATTCATTGTGAGCAATGAAAATAATTTTGTTCAAACACCATTTTAGGCTTTTCCATTTAAGCTAACAGAATAGGAATGCTTGATTCTTTTCTGTTTTCCTATACTGATTACAATTGTTTAAGGATGTTATAGTTAGCAAACTAACAAGTCTCTTTGAAGTTCAACAGATGTCATTCCCTTTCATTATTAATAGTATTTCTGCAGTTCCATGACCTGTAATTGGTCTACAAAACTGGAATGGGCTGAAGGGCAATAATAAGTAATCTTCTGCTGTAGTTCAGACTTCAAAGTGTTTTCAGCACACAGTAAACACATCTGCAATTTAATTGCTCTGCCTTTGATTTCATTGCATATAAGTAAACACAAGTGATATATATATATCTGTGTGTTGCATGTGCATATATGGGTGTAATAATATTAGTAATATTGTGAATTAGTGCAAATAAAAACAATCTAATGTCACAATTATTCTCAATGTCAGCAATTAACTCACAAATTATACTGAGCTTAGTTAAAGTGTCATAAGGGACTATTAGGCATTTCTCTATACATTATATTTTCAATGAATTTGGAAGCAGCAGTACAATAAATGCATGCATGCATCCCTCCATCCATGCATCCATCCATCCATCTATTTTCTATATCCACTTGTCCACTACAGGGTCATAGGAGTCTGGAGCCTATCCTGGAAGCTACAGGCACAAGGCAGGGTATAACCCTGGATGGGATGCCACTCCATCACAGACATACATACACACAGACATACATACACACATACAAGCATGGGTTATTCCCTGCCTTGTGTCAAGAGCTTCCGGGATAGGCTCCAGACCCCCATCACCCTGCCTAGGACAAGGGGGTACAGGATGGATTTCACGGTGACCTTTCTGATAATTCAATGGATTTAATAAAATGATTTAATAATTTAGTAAAAGATGTTGATCTTGAGTTATAAGCTTTGAATTGACTGCATGTTCTTTTCCCCAAAGATCTTAGGTAATACCCCAGAAACTAGGATTAAGTTGGTAACACTTGAGTCATAGAGATGCTGACAAGGTTGCAGGCAGGCGGGGACCAATAGCTATTGACAAATTAGTGCATTCCCAGGAAAAGGGGAGTATATGATACTTTTGATGGCGAACACTGTTTTTCACAATGTACTTCTCCCGGGAACCAAAGACAAGTTCCATTTAGGATCTTTCTGACACTAGCTCACCTACACTACAGACAGTGTGCCTCAAATTGTAGTTGCTTCTCTGTTTAGACCCAGGAAAGTGGAGGGAATTATACAGTAGGTGAATTTTAGCACAGACAGGTGCTTCCCCTCACTTCTCAGTTTCTGAGACACTACTGAGATGTGATATCTGACATCAGATTGTAAAGCTGGGTATTTCCTTTCTACCCAATCAGTTATATAATGGCATTCCAAGCACATATTCTGAAAGCATTTTTTTCATCTTCGAATTCAGTATTTTGAAAGAGCTTCAGAGAGAAATCCCCATGCATGCTAATACATCTTGGCCCTTACCAGACTCTCATTTAATTGGAAACAGAATATAGGCACTGAAGCGCAGCCCCACATTAAGGACTGACAGCAATGGGATTCACCTCCTAAAACATTGGCTGCTGTTGCAGTTGAGTAATTGATAAATGCCTTTACAGATCGCAGATACACCATGGTTGTGGTGCCAAAGCAGCAGTGATGATTGGGGGAGGGCTGTCTGTAATGATGTATGAGCCTCCTCGAGGAGGCAGTGGCAGCATCAATTCTGTATCCATTGTTCAGCTAAATTGGGTGTAAATAGGGTTGTTTAAGCACCTCCCTGATGATCTTCCTCTGTGAGCAGCTTATGGGCCCCTGCAAATTATATAATATACAGTAGGCATGAAAATGGACACACCAAGTTAAAAGGCCTTAGACAAAAATAATGTCATTGTCCCCGATATGCAAGCAGTTTGTGAAATATGCAGATGTGTTTTCAGTCCTCTCAGTATGAATATATGCATAGGCTAAACAGTCAGAAAGATTACCCTTTATGACTGTAAAAGAAGAGCTCCCTAACTGACTCAGTGAAGGCATTGTCAATGTGTGACAGGAAACTGTTTGAGGTGTGAAAAGAAAGAAATATAATTTTAGGACAGCAGTGGTTTGTAGAAGGACAGGCATCAGTCTGCAGTTTGAATTGCAGAAGATAACATAATGTAATAGTGAATGAGGAGCCTTCCAATAACAATGAATGTTTCTGGGTTTAGCAAGCACAGAGACATTTCTGCCACCAGCTTCGGATTGTAAATTAAGAAATTAATTTCGAAATAGCATTCTAAAGTATTCCATGACAGCATGTGGTTTCAGGCAAGAGACCAAAAGAAACCTTTATTGTATAGGCCCCTTGTCATTGTAATTCAAGCAACAATAGTTATTTAAAACTAAAGACAAGACCAAATATACAGTAGCATTAGAGCCGTTTCTGAAGGAAAATAACTAAATAAAAGGACGGACACAGTTTCAGGGAACCATCAGCGGGATTGGTTTATGACACAGAGCACCGTACACACGTGGCTTCTTTGCCATCTTCTATTTCCTCTCTCTTTTCTTTCACGCAACCCCTATGTCATCACATTCATCACAGATTGTCTGACACATTTTTTTTTTTTTTGGGGGGGGGGGGGGATACATGTTGCTTTGGGATAAAAGGATCCGCTGAATGTAATTTAAATGCCTCCATGTTCTGACTATGTATGTCTGCATAACTGATGGACGACTTGTAGCATCATTATTATAATGCGGTGTGGGAAAGTTCTTAATAACCATTATACTGGTTTCAGACTGTAAGAGATACATTAAGTTTTGGCATAGTGGCATTGTGATGTTAATTATTACCGATGTCCAGCCCACACTGATGGAAGAGCACAGGGGCTTGGCTCCAAACCCCAAGGAGCCACTTTTCTGACCACTGAGTATTTCAACAATTCGTCAGTAAAGGTCTGACAGACCAGACCAGGAAAGCACCTGTTTCCCGAGTCTAGCATGATTTTATGGTCTTTCTAAGAGGATATGGTATATCTATGGTGTAAAAAGGGGCACGTAAATCTAGAAGGACAAACGAAATTACCACAGAACTGAGAAGCAAGTCATTTATTACTCTGACAAGTGCTGTTTCAAGATAATGTCTGCAGGCAGGCTGAAACATATCATTGATGGTGCTGAATTGTTATGAGATGACAGGAATGTCTGTAATATTTTAAATTAAAATAGAACATTTGTTGCTGGATAAGTTGTTCTGATCCTGACTGGGGTTCTTGAGTAGGGTCGTCAAAACAACTGTCTTAACAAAGTTGTGGACTATTCTAAGTTGTGGGGAGGATGTAGGGTTAATAGACAATAGTCCCCATGCTATCAGCTGATAGCTGTGTATACTAAGTTTCCTTTGTGTGAGTGTTGGGGGACATTGGCCAGGCTTTGTATTTGTAATGAACTGTGTTTATTCATTGTTGTGGGATTCCTAGTTAGATACCCATTACCATCAACTGGACTGGAAAGGTATGTTGTCCAGCCAGAAAGAATACTTCATTTAATATTAAGACTTACTATTCCACAAAAGCTGTTAGAAATCATACCTGTAAGCATTGAACCCATAACATAAAGGTATGCTCACAATAATAATAATTCTTCACAAGGTGAATCAGTCATGTTCTCATTGTAATGGTTTTGATAGAACTGGGATAACAGAAAACAGAACATCAATTCCACTGGTTAAGACAAGATCTAGACTGCAATTATGATAATGAATAGGGCCTATTACATTTTGAACAAAGCTGACAGATTCAACAATTTGTTTGTAAAAGAGCACAGAGGATTTGTTGCCTGCATTATATGCAGCAGAGGATTATTTATTGTTGTAATAAGCACCCTAATATAATGGCTTAAATGTCCTAATTTTACATTGCGTAAATGTAGTCTGGTTAAAATAAAACTTGTCAGTTCTGTGAAGCTGTGAAGTAGTGGGGGGGGGTCTTCTTGTCTCTGAGTCATGTAGTAAAATGTCTTACAGGTCAAAGTAAAACTGTTCCCCAAGAAGAAATTGTAGGTAGTCATTGTAAGCCGTCTTTTATTCAGTAAGGACTGAGGAATATAGGAGGATGTGTCTGAATCACGTGCTTGTTTACATGGAGAAGGACCTCAGGGATAAAGCTTGAAGCTGGGTTCAACAATCATGTGAAATAATTAATGTGTTATCTTGTTTCTTCATATTAATTTCTCAGTTTCCACATAATGTGAATTGTAAATAATCACATTGGAAGCTGGAGACTCACTGCTGCTGCTTTACAGCCTGCTGTAGTACTAAAGTAGTTAATTCAATGCCAAATTTGTTGTGTTACCAGAATGTCATTTTAGGCCCTTCGTTCTCCAGACATCCAGATCAAGGTTTTGTTTCAACCAACCAGTTGAATATAAAGAGTCACAGTCACAGAGTACCCAACTGGTTGGTTGAAACAAAACCTTGGTCTGGATTTGTACTTTCTGGACCTGAAATTTCCATTTATTTCTGTAATGGATTACTTTGTGAGTAACTTCCCCAACACTGTCCAGAAAACAGTATACTGTAAGAAGGTATTAGCACAGAGCAAAGGTAGGTGAATTGAGCTAGGATGAGATATGGGTCAAATTCTAGTGAAGATGACTAGGATTAACAGAAGGCCATGTGTATAATATAGGCTTGATAAACCATCCAAAGTTAGAAACTGGAACAACTCCTGTGCCAAATCTGGGCTGAGACTTTTCCAGAAGCTTACAGGTCTTACTCAAGCAATGTTTGCCCTAGGTGGGGGAGGTGAGGGGAAGTAGGAGGAGAGGAGAAATAGATAGTCCACAGGTAAATGTGTATCAGTCTGGGTTCAAATGGAAAGTTTGGCGAGGAATCCATCACAAGGGCCAACAGATCATCTTACAGTTTTTTTCCCCATATGTCTTTACCACAAACAGTAGTTTTTGTTATTTTGACAAATGAAAGAAAAGAATTGCTGTTATTGCTTGTATATGTAATGGTTTATTTAGGTAAGAAGAAAAGAAGAAAAGCTTATCATTTGGAATCTGCATTAGCATCTATACTAAACTCAATCTGAAGTTAATGAGTAGATGCTGGAACTGATTTCATGCAATTGTATTTCAGTACAATTGTATTGAGTTTAGGGACGGCACAGTGAATATACGGGTGAATGGTTTGTGAGTGTGCCCTGTGATGGGCTGACACCCCGTCTTGGGTTGTGACCCTGAAAAGAACAAGCAGGTATAGAAAATGGATGGATGGATTGGATTGTATTCACTATGTAGTTTGTAAATTCAATGCAAATACTCTATTGTACTGAAATCAGAGTCCTGCACTGGGTCAGGTACCCGCGGGTACCCGACGGGTAAGGGCAGATAGTAAACTATATTTAATTTTCTGGAATTTTACGGGCAGGTATGCGGGCGTGTAATTCATTACACACGGGCGGGTAGCAGATCAATCAAAACAGTATTGTAGCCTGCAAAAATAACATATAAGTGAAAATATCTATGTATTAGACTATCATGTGCAAATTGTCATCATCACAGTGTGTTCAGTATGTTGGGGGTACCTTTTGGTGCTTTCCATTATTTCTCTCCAAGTCAGAACTCGGATGAAAACGTCACTAAAAACGTCACTTCCCGTCGGAAACATGCCTCTTTTATGACGTTGATGTCGGACAAGATTTTGTTGGCCGAGTTGCCCCTGTGATGTAATTTCAACATGGCGGCTTACACACTCAACAGTAATTTGATTTTATGAATTATCTTTCAAAATGTTTAATTTGTTAAATGTATTAATAGTTATAAATGTGTTCGATTTAGAGAATACCATATCATTACTGTAAACAGTATCCTATCATGCAGTAACAGATTTTTACCAGACTTGTTAGTGTCTTTGGTTTGTTTGTAGTTTGTTTGCCTCTCGAAAAAAGAATATTGCTATAAATGTGCTAAAATATTTTATAAAGCTTTTAATGTGGTTTGACTAGTTGTTTGTTTGTCTCTCGGAAAAAATAATCTCACTCCAAATCTGCTAAAATATAAAGCAACAACACACAGTAGTGTGTTCATGGAGGCATCCATGTTTGTTCCGAGATGTGGTAGCTTGAACGGGAGATTGTCGAACGTGATGTCACTCAACTCGGAATTTCTGAGTTCCGAGAGAAAAACGAACGCACCATTAGATAACTGCCTCAACAAACATTCACGTACATGTCTGAATCCTTGCTGAAGCATGTCGTTGTGTTCTCTCTTTCACGCTCGTCACAGTATGGATAGCTTAGATCTATCTGATTTGATTTTGTGTTAAACGGACTTTTTCGTTTCAACTCAAAATTCATGTATACCTAGCGCTTGTCACGTTGAGAGGTGCATTGAAAAAATAATTGTGTGTAATTTATCATGGGTACGGGTGGGTAACGGGCGGAATGTTAACAGGCCCGGGCGGGTGTGGATTTAACTTTGAAATAGTCACAGGTGCACGGGTGGGTGTGGTGCTGTAATGTATGGGTGCGGGCGGGTGCGGGTCTCCAAAAGTGGACCCGTGCAGGAGTCTGACTGAAATTCTAAATTGCTTCAGCAAAATTAAAATTTAATATGAAGGACAGCTACATATGTGTAGACAATATGTGTAAATAATGTTTTGGCCTAGACCTTTATTTTATTGAGTAATGTAATATGGACTGAAAACACTGTAAAGTGTGCACTGTTGTTCCACCAATCTTCATTGCATTACAAATTCAATCCATGTTGGTTCCTTCTGCAATTATCCCCATGCAATGTCACAGTGTTTTCACTATGTGAAATCACCAAAACTAAAGGAAAGAAAAAAATAAGGGATAATTTTAAGGGTCTTGAAATCTGTACCCTATACCAATCAATATCTTTGCCCTATCCTATGCATTTGGTGATCACCCTAACCTCATTTTTTGGTCACAGTCACAAAGATTATGTGGGCCACGGTATTCTCTATAAACCTAGAGACTGCTTTTGCACAATATGGTCAGTGACGTAAACAGAGATTTCTTAACTGACCCTGTATATTCCCCTGTTTTTCTGAGTATTGCAGTCACTTGTGGAAAATGACTGATATTTGATACTATGTACTGATCAGGTATTGTTAACCATATAATCATATTACGCTGTGGTAGATCTATTAGTCAGGGTTGCTCAACTTCCAGAAATAGACAACACAGTTTTTAAAACAATGTATTCATCTCCTCCTCCAGGTGGAATCCAAATTCGTCTTTCACAGTTAAGCTCACATCCAGGCATAGCAGTGAGCCACTCTGAGTGAGCTTAATTTTGAAATTGTCTAAAGCACTGCTCCTATTCTCCTGTACTCCATAGGTCAGCTATTTATGCTGCACATATCCAGCTAAGTCTAAATTATGTACAACTTTATATACATAGCAGATTGCTGCAATCAAATCACCAACACCCTTTCTTGACTCCAATTTTAGGAATTATGTTACTTGTGTGCTTGCACAGAACCAGAACAATACTCTACTAAACAAAATACATCTATGAAAAAAAGTATTTTGCTCTGCCAGCCATTAGATAAGGGTAAGCTTAGCTAAACCTGAATATTATTCTTTTTTGTTCTTCACGTTTATTTCATCGGCATGTCCACTGTATCTAGATGCATCGTTAATGGTTATTCTGAACGG
Organism: Hyperopisus bebe; assembly: GCA_026777045.1. Taxonomy (NCBI): domain Eukaryota; kingdom Metazoa; phylum Chordata; class Actinopteri; order Osteoglossiformes; family Mormyridae; genus Hyperopisus; species Hyperopisus bebe. The sequence continues at coordinate 22,418,315 of JAODJW010000094.1, forward strand.
TACCTCTCACTCAGTCCACTCCTCAAAGCATCCATAAATAATCCATAAAAAGTCTTCCCACCTCTCACAGTGATTGTTTACTTGTTACTACCATTCTCTTTCTATGTTAGGATGGGGTTGTTTTTCACTACATCTAATAATCTGCTGAAAGCTGTTATTCTCTTTCTCATTTATTGCCCGTTTCTTTACTGGACAGGATTCATCAATATGCTCATCTGCCTTCGATCCAGCCTATGATCTATTCATGTAACTTCACTCTCAAATATTCTATAACAAACATCTCCAGAGCATTTCATTTTTTACTCCACCAGAGCAGAATGTTTGAGGTGATGACACTTCTCCTAAAATACTTTGGAGTTTGGAAGCCACTGAGGAGTATTGGATTACCACAGCCACAGGACGAGAGCAGGATTGTTCTCCCACGAACATTAAAGCGACTGACCACTGGTCCTTCTTTACCTGTGTGGTCTGTCTGACCAGACTATGATTTAACCCTGGATGTCTAGAAATTCATTACAGTTCGGAAGTACAGGTGAATCTGCATGAATGGCTATGGTGGGTTTGTGACCTACAAACTAATCACTCCCTTAGTATTATAAACACTGCAGCATGAATCATATGGAGATTCACTTCATGTCATTTCTACTTTTGACAAGCAGCAGCTGACTTGCATTGGCGTGAACTGCAGAGGCAGAAAAACCAAGTGTGCCTTAACCACACTCACTTCTTCTATAGGATTACTACACATTCACTTGGTTAGCAACTTTTGCTGTTAGCTCCTTTATACAGTAGTAATTGTGCATACTGGGCCATACTGTATGTATGCAAATTCTGACCAGTTACAGACATGTTTTAACCTTGGTGACTAATCTTTAGGTATACAGTATATGGTCTCTGCTGATTTGGTCATTATCAGTGATGTGTTTTTAACATCTAGGGACTAGTTCTTGAATCTAATTATTTGAAATGGGCTTCATGGAACCCTAATTTGAGATCTAGACATATTCTACAATATGCACATCTTGGTGTGCTGTTAGTATAGCATGATTCAATTTATTAAATCATCGTGTAGGGTCTGCATTCTAACATTTTGAATTGTTGACCTGGCCATATCTGAACTACATTATCTGAAATAGCTTCTGCAGAGACATGTGGGACGAAAGAAGCAGAATGAGGCACAAAAACCTACAGCCCTACACACGTGGGGGCAGTTACACAACCAAACTTTTCCATGCAACCAATAGAATGCCAACAGGAGCTCCAGATATATGACAGAATCATGGAAAACATGAGAACACCAATAAATGGAAAAAGCAAAAGTTAGTACAGCTATTAAAATTCATTTCACCTGCCAGGATAGTAACATTGCTCATGATGACCAGGATGATACCAATTATTATCATTACATATTGATAACAATATGACTTCTGATGGCAAATATCTCCTACTGTCTTGCTTCATGACAATTTTTTTTATTGCTTTGTGTCCTCCTACCACTTTCCATGAGGCTGCCTTTTTGAAATAACTGCAAATATCTTGTGCAGATGTGGTATTGAGACTTCAAGGTTCATTAACTTCAGAGTTATTTAGTAATTCAACCATAAATGCAAATATACAAATAATTTATTGCTTTTTGCTTGTCTGTATTGCTTTTTTCTTCCATCCAGACTAATTCTATGTCAAATTTAAGCAGGGAAAAAGTTAATGATAGACCAAAATGTGATAATCATATGTTTATACTTTAAGTCAGGCAGAATGCATGCTCAGCCAATAATTTTTATGTTTCTCAACCAGATGATTACCTTTGAGTTCCATAAGTGGTATAATGTTTATACCAATAAAACAAACATTTTCATTATAGAAATCTATGGAAGTCTGTAGAGGACATGCATCAACATTTTTTTTTTTTTTGTTTTCGTTATCTTGAGATCACGACATTTTTTTCTTGTGATCTCGACAAAACCCAAGTCACTTTCCTGTCATCTCATGATAGGTTTAGTATTATCCTCATGGACGAATGCATCAGATCGGAAATTGCTTACATTGCGATACTGCGCAAACACACATAGACACGAAAACAAGGACAATACAGTATAAAAATAGGAAAGAAGTGTAAAACAAATTAGAGTACTGTTAAACATTATAATAAATAAAATAAAAATAAGAAAATCTCTGTACAGGAATCTAAAGTACCTTTGCCCAAAAGTTACAGGAAAAGTAAAACTGTATAGGAGTATATTGCTTAGCAAAGTAAAAGTATATTGCACCAATATCATATGCATTTGTTGGTAAAACCAAGTTAGACTTAAAACTGTGGGAAAAAGTCGAGTTAAATTCCAAAAATCATGGATAAGAGGAAATAACAGTGTGTCTGTCAGTGCTAGACAATTGTCATATTAGTGTTCATCATTTGAGAAGGAGGCTCAGAAATTTGCAGCTATACCGTTGGAGAAATTATAGTGAGCTTGAACAAGTAGTCAGTTTCATTACCGACCAACATGAAGATCCGGGACGTCTCCATAGTTACCGGATGATGTTTGAAAAATGTCAGCTTAAAAAAATAAGAAAAAAATAAATTGTGATATCAAGATAACAACTTTGGTTATGTTGAGATCACAAGAAAATTACTGTAAGTTCTCGAGATAACGAAAAGAAAAAAAAAAGTTGACGCATATCCTCTACAGACTTCCATAGAAATCTAATTTGAATCAATAAATTTTTACTGTATAAAATGTGTTATGTAATGTATTCCATAGTAAACTAATGACCAGGCACTCACAAATCTTTTACCATATGCAAATATATTTTTGTGAGGACTCTTTTCAGGCTAATACCTGGTTAACTTCAGAGATGTACATGATTTTTTCTTGCTAATTCCTTTGCTGTTTAATTAACATATATTTATGTGGGATATTCATGGCTAGAACTGCCTTTAAGAATTTAGGCTGTTATTTCAGTGAGTCAAGCATGCAGTGCTCTCTGATGAGTTATTATTCATAACGTATCTTCAGAAGATAAAGGCTCTGGAGTTGTTTTGGTGTTGTTTTATTGGAAATGTCAACAGCAGTGTCGTTATTTCTTGTCTCCAATGTACACACGTTTTGTTTTTACAGCATGAAAAGTAGCAGTTTCCAATCTTCTGCACTGTAGACTTCTGAAAAGCCCAGCTGGGGCGCTGTTTGGTCTGGCGGCTTCAGGGTGACATCTGTTCAGGGAGACCCCTGCCAGCACAAGACGTCACAGCACGTTTGAAGACACTTCAGATGGAGATCCAGGCAGTGCATGAGATTTCCCAGAAGCAGGGGCCGGCATTCATAAAGCCACTCCAGTCTCTCGTAAACACTGACACAAACTGGAAGGGCTGTGCTGTGTGACAGACAGTACAGTACACTGCAGCAGTTTGAATTAGACGCCCAGCTTGCTAGACATCTCTGCATGCTCACACAAGTTTAATCAGCTCCAGCAGTTGGTATTGAAAGAATTAAATTGGGTTATGAAAGCCAGTTAAATTAACAAGCTTTGTCTTGAAATGACACATTCTATATGTGGTAAATGGCCAGTGAGGATATTACCCAATGACTGTATTATGCTATGAAAATGACAGCATGTATGTCTGTCTGCATCCTTCACAGTCGGTATGGTAACTGAATGACTTTTAAAAGATGTAGATTTCTCTATTTAATCAGTGTGGACTTGAGCAGTACAAGCTAAACAATATTGTTGGTATGGTCCAATTTGTCAAGTTGTTGAGCCTTCTATTTCTGTCATGATACCATTTTAATTTGTCCCTGCAGAGAAATCTCACAGATATAGTCATGAGTAAGCTTAACGTGCTCTGTAAATTAATTTGTGTGTATGCATTTCATATCATACTGAATTTATAGTGCATTAGCATACTTCATAAATAATTGCCATGACTATAGTTCTCTTTTATAAGTCACACTGTTCAGCTATTCTGCAGTCTCCTTTACTTTACTGCCCTCTCATGGCAAAACCATATTTCTGGAGAACATACATCCTATTAAAGTATGAGTATTGAGTGTAGTATAAAACTTTTAAAATAACAATTTTTTGTTTGTGGGATTTATTTAGATTTATTAAAACTGTCAGAATCAGTGCTACCTGCATATTAAAATCTACCCCAAGAGAGCAAGCATTATACCTCAAAATGTCTTTTTTGTTATGGGTGAGTACAGCTCTCTAATCTCTCCCTTTTATGCTTATTTTTTTGTTTTGGAGCTCACGCTTAATTACTGTAATTATCCACGACCCATTACAGTATTAATATTAAACTAAAGTTATCCATATTCACATAATATAGATAACTATTAACCCCTAATTACATTTTCAGCTCGAACAACCCATTTAAGAAAAGAATTTGTGACTTTATAATAAGATTACTGAAGGTATTCTATGTCTGTTGGGGAATGTGAATGTTTTTCTATGTCCATCTATTTTTATGTTCTGAAATCTTTGATCTTTGATCTTCCAAGGTGGTCGTTTGGAGATTTTTTTTTAGTTACCAGCTTTAGAAGCTATCGCCAAGATTCCCTGTTTTCTGCTGGACAGCTTTGCCCTGAGGGTCACACTCGGCCTACAGTGGTTGTTCTCTGCCTATTAGGTAACATCAAAGACATCTTAAATGGAACTTCTGTTGGTGCTCACAGGGGGATTTCTCTGGGCATGGCAACCCAAAGTTCATACGTGGGCATCTTTCACTCCTTCCTTCCCTCTCATCAGCCTCCTTTTGCTGAGTGGGCAGCACAGCTCAATTTCCTCACATGGCCACGAGCATCGCGCTCTTATCCCTGCAGAAAGAGGTCTGCCAAGGAATTGTTCAAGAAAAACATCACACATTGCCGTGTCTCATCTACACTTCGATCGCATATCTGTGTGAGTAGGCTACAAAAACTTAATATGACCCCGGCAGGAGCAGTAGAGATTTTTACTTTGCATTATACTCCAGGATTATGACAGCATTTTAACAATTACCATCTGAAAAAATAAAGTGTTTTATTTTTCATTTATGTAGAATTGTAATCCAGTTCTGTCATAAGCTGTAAATCTATTTTACTGTACAACTATTCACCATGATAACTAATGTAGAAAATAAACCAAAATACACTTAAAGTTCTAACATTAGCACAATTGAAATGTGGCCTGTATTCGACATGAAGAAATACTGAAGCTGAAAACTGCCCCCTAAAGGAAAAACCAAGGGATATATATCCTTATCTCCAGAACGAAAAAGCTATTTTAACTTCAATTTTGGAAAGGTAGCAGGTGTCTTCTCAGCTCTGATGATGGGCTGATTTCATTGATTTGATGCAGGACAAAAATACTTTAGTGGTAGTTCGCTTTCATCGGAAGTAAGGTCCCATAAGATTACTCCTGTAATATATTACACTTTGACGTATGTGAGGAATGCAATGATTCTTGTGAGAGAGAGAGGGAGATGTGACGCTCCTTCGAGCCAGTAATGACATAGTCACACAGGAGGGCAACAAGTGCAATGAGGAATGCACTGCTTATGGATCTGCCCTCAAGTGCAGTGAGGAATGCACCAGTTGTGGATCTTTCCTCACGTGCAGTGAGGGATGCATTGCTTGTGGATCTGCCCTCAAGTGCAGTGAGGAATGCACCAGTTGTGGATCTTTCCTCACGTGCAGTGAGGGATACATTGCTTGTGGATATGCCCTCAAGTGCAGTGAGGAATGCACCAGTTGTGGATGTTTCCTCACGTGCAGTGAGGGATGCACTGCTTGTGAATCTGCCCTCAAGTGTAGTGAGGAATACACCAGTTGTGGATCATTCCTCACGAACAGTGAGGGATGTACTGCTTGTGAATCTGCCTTCTATAACCATCTTCTCTGACAGAGCCATTCTGTGTTCCTGGCTTCATCCAACTGCCTCTGAAATTGGATGCTGTACTGTAGGTGAACCTAATCCCTCAGCACCCCCCCCCACCACCACCACCGCCCCATCGTGTTAGAAACGGGAGACGTTTTCTTGTGACATGAGAACATTATACCACTTCTGAGGTGAAGTAAAAGTAAAACGAGTTGTGTCAACTCTCGAACAGAGTCAGCTAGCGTTTTCTTGTCTACTGTGACTTAATGTCATTTTATTACATACCCTTTGAGCTGACATAAATAAAATAATGCACAGCTGCAATTACAATGCATACTGTAATTCAGTTAAGGATGCAGGCAATAATCAGTAACATTGACCTGATACTTTTATCCAAAACAACTTACAGTAGAGTAGAGGAAAGGGGTACAGCTTAAGTGCACTCTCCGGGATTTGAACCCATGACAACTACTTTGCTAACCCACCAAGGGCGTAACTTTGGCCAGAACATTGGGGGGGGGCAGGGTTGAGGTTTCCACCCATTACGGGGGAAACATGATTATTGGGGGGGTTGTATTAGCTGGTTTTGGGTTTTGGGGGGGGGGCTACAACCCCCCCCCCCCCCCCATAATTTATGCCCATGTAACCCACAGTGCTATCTGTTGAGCCAACATAAAAGAAAATAAATTAAAAGGAATAGGAATGACAGTAAGACTTGTGTTTAACATGCAGGACATATGCATATTGTGTTTGTGAGTGTTTTAGAAAGGAGGGTAACTGACGACAAAGCATAATAGAAAAGTTTGCAATTTGTGATATTGTTATTTCTTATTTGCAAGTTTTTCAGGGTTATTTCAAAGCTTTCAAAGTTTGTTCTCTTCACAGCGAGCATTAAAAAATTTGTAGAGTGGAAGTGGAAGCCATAATGTCATACAGCTGTAACTTGCACTACTGTAGCTTATTGCTGTCATTTTTTCACACCGGCAATATAAAGCACAATATACTGAAACTTTCACACCAGATCTTAAATTGGTGGGTATAAGTTTTATATTCCTTGTATCTACTCAAGATAGAAATTCATCAGGTCATGCTGCAATCTACATTATTTGTTAAAAGTAAAGTTGTTAGTTGAAAAGTTGTTAGCCATTATAGAAGTAGCTAAACTGTTACTGGTGTGATTAGAAAGAGATAAAGATATACTTATGGACAGGTGGAAAGGACTCTCACTAACAGGTTTATGCATCCTGTTGTCCTCATATTTATATATAATGATAGGCCAGCAAGGAGCAGTGGCACTAGGATTCTGACCTTCAGATTTCCCCCTTCTCTGCTGGTACTTTAATAATACATTCCATCTCACACTGGGTAACCTATTCCTTCACCAGGGCCTGGCATAGTTAAAGATTGCCACTCTATATTATATTATCAGCTATGATTTTCACAGTACCTCTCTCCAACGAACTCTACATCCAGTGAAGGCCGAAGTCACATTCTTGATGGTGCACTGCTGCGAAGTCTCTGTGACCTTGTCAGACAGCTGCAAAGCACAGCATGATGAAACAGCAATACAGAAGTTAATACTTGAGCCCTTTCAAGTTCTAAAGATCAACCAAAAAGGTTATAGCTTCGGCATTTCTTGAAGCACATTAAATGTTGTAGGTACCCTTTGTGAATTTAGGGGATTGTCTTTAAAGCATAGTTTATTCATAATATGTGAATAAACCCTAAATTATTAGAATTAGTAGAAACTGTAATTTAGTATTTGTATTTGCATGCATTTAATCTTCAAATAACTAGTAAGATTGATTATAGTCAATGTTATTAATGCTACTGGACCTCTAGATACTTCTGAATTATACCATAACTGGAAGAGTCAAAAGAATAAGTGGTAGAAAAGCATGTTATGATATTTCAATTGTCTAATTGTATAACATACATTATTATTTAAAGCACTTTAAAAAAGCTTGTAGGTGAACACCTTCCTTATGTCACAGAGATGGAGTAAAGAGAGGTAATTAGCATAAAAGTATATATCACAGAGGTCAACTACTCAACTAAATCAACTAAAATTACTTATTGGTTAGAATGTTAGCTAAGTTCATTAGCACACACATACTCATGCAGAGAGAGGTAGAAAAAGAAAATCCGTAGAAGGTACCAGTTCCATATTATTGTACATTGTCGAGTAAAAAAAAAAACAATTGGACCGATTCTTGGTGTCAGCTTAGTAAGACTGCTGTTTTTCTAGCTCCAAGTATAATCTCCCCTAGGCCTTCAAGCAGACTGACTCCTGGTAGGACTTCTGAAGTCATCGACATGACAGCCTTCCATTTGTTACCTCCAAATAGCAGTGGCCAATGTTTACCAATTATGCAGTGTTTTATACAGTTTTTTGATTGTCAAATGTCATTCACACAGTTTCTTAGACCCATTCTCTCCTGACGGGTCATGCCTTGATATATAATGTCAAAATTAAGTTTGCAAAGTACAGTCATGCACCACAGAATAGAATAGAATAGAATAGAATAGAATAGAATAGAATGACTTTCTTGTCATTGCACAATGAAATTTGCAGAACAGCCCCTAGGATGTGCATATCTATTCACATCTAGTCATTACAATATAAAAACATTTTTTAAAAATTAACATCCAGTGTAAGTCTAAAAAAAAATAAATATGTGTTGTTTTGGCAAATTATTTCACAGTAATCACAGTAATTCTGTATTTCACAGTTTTCATAATATTTTAAGATATGATTATAATGGACCTGAAAAATTTCTCTTGCCTGATAACGTCATAGCACAACATTACTTAAATGTTTGTGGTGATGGTGGTGTAAAGAAACCTACTGCTCTGCTAGTCATATAATAATATAGCACATCCAATGATGAACAGTTCATAATACATGATAATGTGTACTCTTTCTTGTTATATAAAAAAAGGTCATTGTAGCCTACTGTAGGTGTGTCGTAGGCTATAACACCTAGGTTTGTGTAAGTGCACAGTACTGTATGTAGCTTGGAAGATGGGGTAGTTAAGTTGGATATGTTTTGGAACATCACTTAAAATACTTATAGGGGACATATCAGTGGGGAAAAAGACCAAGAAAAAATTCTGAAGCTTTCTGCAATCATGCTTAACTCAAAAATGCAAAAAAAAAAAAAAAAAAAAAAATCATTACATTATCTAATTGCCCAAGGTACTAGCTAAAGAACTTCAGTACAAAGCATCTTGAATCCAGATGTATCAATCACTAAAAGCCAATTTTCTGCTCTCGAACACGTCATCTGTCTCACAAAGTCAAAGGAGTATTATCCTATAAAATAAATAACCTTGAATTTATCCTGCAAACATAACATCAAATCAAATTAATTTCTATAATAATAAAACACTATCCAAAAAAGTACAAACACTATCCATTCATTTTTCCAAACCATGTTATTTTAGTTTCTGTAGAAACCTCTAATACTTTCTTTTTCATTTTTGGTAGAGATATACAACACAATTGGGGTTCTGTGTTAGGAAACTACCCAAAGGAATATTTCAATGGTTTTAGCAATCGGTTGTTTTTCAAACGACTGGTTATAGCTTAGTATTGTTACATGTAGGACCAATTATCAACTCTTAGTTGCTACCAGCTTCAAGAATTTACCTGCATGTTAGCTATTGCCTTTCCCTGCTTTGCCTCCTAGTATTTTTTCCTAGTCAATTTTTTGTTTTTCTCCTGTTTTTTCTTTACAGTTTTTTCAAAATTGTTTTGGATTTCCCTTCTGTCACGTCATGGCAATTCTGTATTAGAATTTGAAACCGATGTTTCAGTTTCATCTGGCCTACTTCACCAATACCTACTTTTTGCCATCAGTTACATCGACATGCAACTCAGTACATCTGACCTTAATAATAGGATGAGATTAAAAGCTGGGACACAGGGAACAAATGATGTTCTCATAATGTAATAGATTATTCTCTTTGTTGCTTTAATAATGTTTATTACTGTAATTCAGCTTGTTTGAAAGATGAGAGACTATGGATGAATAAGCTTTGAAGTTGTCATTTAAAGAGATGTTCTAAGAT
>JAODJW010000094.1:22454254-22475323 GCA_026777045.1 Hyperopisus bebe
AAATAAAAACTGAATTTAATGTATGAAATGTCGTAATTTCGAGTAAATAGGCAATGCTTTTTTGCCTCTGGCTCATCCTGTAAGTCGGCATCATTTGATGGACACTTCCAAAAGAAAGAATCCAGACTCTCTTGCTTTGGACACGCCATGATTTATTGACAGCTCTCATAACGCATGTGTATCTGTGAAAAGTTTGGAGTGAATGAGACAAAGGGCAGGAACGCTTAACATTCTAGAATGCTGAAACAAGGGGCGGGATGTGAAGTCGGGGGGGCAGGGAGGGGCACGCAGTGACAGCAGCGCTGAGATCAGACCTGATCTGACTGAATTTTGATTGGTGCAGAAGCGAGGCTCCGCGGACCAGCAGGGACCCTCTCATGGACTGGCACCGGTGCGTGGCCCATAGTTTGAGAAATGCTGCTCTAAAGAAAGATATCTTTTAAGTTTGGCCGGTGTATACCCTGTATATGTGTTTACTTATTATTGCTAGTCTCAATATCCATATACGTTATGTTTGTTTGTGTCCTCAGACAATCATTTTGTGCCACTGAGTTTGCAGGGTAGGTGCAGAGTATCACCTACCCCTGCATACATGCTCTCATGGTTATCCCAGAGGAATCTTGAAAATTAAATAATGTAACCAGGTATTTTAGTGTGTCTCCTAACTATCAGAGGATCTTTCTTTCTATGTTTAACAACCCCCCTTTTTCACATTCCTCTGTGGCCCTTATCTGATCTTTGTGGTCCGTTAGCACTTCTTTGTCCTTTACTATTCTGCATTAAAAGAATGAATTAATGTGTATAATGTGCATAGTGTCAATTCTAGAGAGCAGATCATTGTAATAAGCCACACCAACCAAAATATGTTGTTTTCAGATGTTCAATTTAAATTGGTATTGCAACAAACTAATGGCCACGCCTATGTAGGGGTAAGTGCTGTTTCAATTAGAATATGTAATGTAATATTTGTACAACTTACAAACAAAAAATTTCAAGTGGCAACATCTGTTGATGTGCAACATAAACACCTACTGTAAACTGATGTGAGTCAGTAACATATACAATCTAAGCAGCTGTTAATTAATTAATACAGGTGGTATGAGGTGTGAACCACCAGGCTGGTATGGCGTAGTTGGTGTCAAACTGATGGAAAATCACTCCTGATTCCACATCTGGTCAGTGGTTTTGATGTCTTAAAAGTTACACCACTTTAATGAAAATCATCAGTAAAGTGGCATCAGTCTATAGTCATAAATACTAAACGAACTGCCAGACACCTCTCCGAAAGCCCGCCAACTAGATGGCCAGCTATTGGTTCAGGTGTTGGATTCCTGATCATCCCTATTCATGAACTTTAGACCATAAAACCTGGCACCTCAGAGCAAAGCCTGAGAGAAGATCAGCCCCACGGAGGATGCAGCCTGGGAGAAACCCTCCAGAAAACATCAAGAGATCGCCAGACCACTACAAAGCCCAGTAAAGAAGCCCGTCCTATAGCCTGCCAGTGAAGGCCTGTCACCTAACAGAGAACTGCAACCCCAAGACAAAGCCTTTCACCTTAAAGCTTCACAAAAAGAAAGAATCCAAGGGGCTCCAACAACCATTCCAAACGGCGCCTTCTTGAGTGCCACCATTCCCTCGCCTCATCACCTCTACAACCAATTACCCCCTCTCTCGGTACCTTCCGTCTACGTGTCGACCACATGTTTAACACTTGGACCAGCTCTGGCCTTGTCCTTCGGCTAAGGATAAATAAGGGCCGTTTACGTTCTCTGTCTGCTCCCTCTATCTGTCCCGATTAGATCACCTTGCCCTACCGGCGCCACAGTCAGTTCTTGTTTCGATTCATTACAGCCTCATAGAATCATTCCCTAAATTTGGCATGCAAGCTATATTCCCCTTTTAAATCTACAGAATCCCACAGTTTCTACAAACTGTGCTTGCTTTGCAGAACAGTATTTCCCTTTTAAATTCAGGCTGGCTGGAGGCAGTGCAGGACTGATGGGCAGGTCAGGCAGGGTGAGCAGGATGGATCGAAGCTAGACAGGGGAAACTGGTAAGGACGCTCAGCACATCTCATGAAATCATTTGACAATACCTTGCGCTGATCGCAGGATCAGGCAGGGCTTAAATCCGGTGCTGTCAGCTGTGTTATCCACATTCTCACATGGGAAGTGTGACAGTACCCCATTATAATCATTTTCAAGGTCTGATGTTAGATTTGTTTTCCTGTTTTTGCATAACACTGATGACAGAAATTCCCTTTATTTTCTTTGGTTTCTCTGGAACATTACACACATCTCATTTCTCTCGTCCAAATAAAATGCATACTTGTTACTCCAAGATTGTAAAACGTATATTATGCACATTGACCTCTGGTTTTCCAAAACACAGAATACTAAATTAATGTAATTATTTCTATCACCAATACATGTGAAAGTTTCTTATTGCACATCAACAGGGTTGAGTGGATGTATTTGTTTTATACCAGCAATAGTTTGTTCTCTCATCAGACTGTATTCTTCTTAAGTCTCATTAGTTTTGACAAACAGCAGAGTCAGATTTTTTTTATCTGCTGCATTGCCCACTATAATTTTGGTAATGGAACTTTTAGGGAAGAACAAAACTAAAAAATTGAATGGTGTGGTACTGTGCTCAGTAGTGCACTACAAATTTCAAGTCAGTTAAGAGCTCTTTTAAGCTACAAATAACAGTGATGCTTTCAGTATTGACTATGGCTGTTACAGATTAATTAACTTCTAGCCCCATTTGCTGCAGAGGTGCATAGAATTATTTAGACCTTTATATTTTTTCTTTGCTAATATTTTTTTCAACAAGAGATTATTGTAATTGGTTGTAATATTATTTTTCACATGTTGAATGTATATATCTTCAAGAAATACAGCAGAATCTTTGGGAGCCTCAAAACTTGTCAGTACAACAAACACAAGAAAATGATCTGATGTTCTGTAATATCTTTATAACTTTCACACTGTAACCTGTAGGTTCTTTATGAAATACTGAGATTTTAAAGCCCTTGTGTTTAATATACATAGAATTACTTAAGGGAAAAAAACCTTTCCACACTAATATGAGGACAGACTAGGTTTCTGCCAAACTCTCAGCCCTTCTTTTTATCTGACAATCCAAATTATCTGGCAAATTACATTTGTCAAGAAAAATATGTCATCTCCACTTCATCATAGCTTATTTAACAGAATTGAATGAATTTGCACCCAGAGAAGTTTAAAATTGTCAATGTCCCTAAAAGAGCAAAGGTCTAAATATTGGCGTCTTCTTGTAATGAAGCAAACATGAAATAAAATATTTAAAATTAACAGAAGCACAGAAAATAAACCTCTGTCTTTTGCAATAAACATTAAAATAAAATTTAAATGAAAAAAATCTATCATTAAAACAGCGTTATAATGGCGCAAATATGGTGTAAAATCATTAAAATCCTGAACTAGTGAAATTTCAAATTACAAAACCAATTAAAATTTAGTTCTATAATACAAAGAACTGATTTGTTTTTGCAAAATATGTCGATGCTGTTGATGCCATTACACGAAAGGTATTTTATTGGTAGTTAAGAAACAAAATGTGTATTCGGCCATGTCAATGCTATAATGCACTTCATAGCACATCCTTTTTACATATCAATGATACTTTACACATATAATGCATTGATCTCATGCTGAAACTTACTGGCATTATTTCACAACAGTACAAATATAAGGAAGGCTGTTCTTCAGAAAGGAATTTGTAAATAAGTGTTGTAACTTGTTCTTTTAAGATTTCTTGTAGGACTGGATGTGCAATGAACAATCTGGATTTAATAACCTTTTAAGATCTGCTTTGACAGCTGGTTCATTCATAACCTTTTAACCATAAAAATAAAATGTGCCTAATACAGCACAGTACTCCTCTTGATTCGACATCACATAACACTGTTGATCAGGACTTTGATGTGGAGCCAAAATGATGTAGCCATATATGTCCATTATTCATGCAAAATACACACAAAATTAATGCCATTAGTCATATATGTCCTTCATTCCTGTAAAATACATAATTCTGTACAATGCATATTAAATGAATGTCTTGTATTAGTATTTATGAATAATTCTTTCAAATGATCTCAACTGAAGCATGTACAAAGGAAACATCCTTAATCAGTTAATGCATTCACTTTGTGTTCTAAGAACATAACATGAATTTTCTCATGGCTAATTAAACCAAATGATTGTGGAATGATCAACCATGTCTTTCATTAGAATCACATGAATTTTTTTATTAAGAAACAACAAATAATAAACATGTACTTCCTATTAAAGTCATATGTTATCACATATGGTAAAATGTGAAGTTCATGTAAAAGTTTAATATTTTTCCTAGGCTTTTTTCTTGAGTGCTTTACATGGTTTTGGTATGAATGTGGCCAGAATCATGAGGAAAAAAAGTAGACTAATGAACATATAAAAAACACAATGCACTGTCATATATAACTGAAATAAGAAAAATATGAACCATGTGGTGTTTTTGTATGGTATATCTGCCTTAACAAGATTTTGGTTTAAACATTACCTCATCCTGCAGTTCAATGGTATTATACTCTTCCTTGAATGGATTTAGAAAAGCAGATAAATAGTAACACAGACACATTCAGGTAACAATGTGCAAAATATTTGATACAGAAGTGTACAACTGTAGTAATCAGTTGTTAATCAGCGTTCCATTGCTCTCTGTAAGCGATACTGTATTTCAGTAGGTCCCAAAGATAACATCATTTCAGCAACACTTGGCCCTTGCTGCAATGGGAAGAGAGTTTCAATTAATCCCAAAAGACCTTAAGCCAAGTTTATGTCTGATTCACACTATATTATGGCATGTTATCACAAGTTATTAAAAAAAGACTTATGTGCTTAATGATTTTATGTTTCCTTAACTAACCAAAAAGGGTACTGAAAAAAAGCAATGATGAACTACCTGTAATCCACTTAGTGCCAGACGCAACACCTTCATCACTGTTCTATACTGGCACTTTTCTATTTTTTCTGCTAGTCCTTTCAACTCCAGGTTGAGATATTCTGTTGTTTGTTCGCTGGTATGTCTCAGAATCATCCTAAAAAGAAATAATGGAATTATTATATAAATAGAGAAATAAACAGAAATGATTATGTGTAAAATGAGCATCATTCTTACTCATATGACTTGAGTGACGCAGTAGCATAACTAATTTTCTGGCATTTAGCATCTTATATATCTTGATATACGTTAGGCAAGATTGCATTTTAGTTTTGGTAAGCTACAGAAGTACAGATCTACACTGTTTCCAGAGCAAAGAATATTTATTGCCAATAGTCCCCCAGCCCGTGCTATTTTTATGAAACGGGTAATTCCTTAGAAAACAAACTCATGCAGTAACATATGTTCATGCTCCCATTAAAAGCCTGCATATAAGCTAATGACTCCTGATAATTATTCAACATGCAGATTCTAACCAAAAATATTTGAACTTCATATCATTATCCCTCCATCCAGTTTCTGAAACTGCTTGTCCCGTTCAGGATTGTGGGGGATCTGGAGACTATCTTGGAGACTACAGGCACAAAGCAGGGAACAACCCAGGATGGGGCGTCAACCAATTGCAGGGCACAACACACCATTCACACACGCGCACACCTACGAGCAATTTTGAAACTCCAATTAACTTCAGCATGTTTTTGGACTGTGGGGGGAAACCAGAGTACCTGGAGGAAACCCCAAGACAACACCGGCAGAACAAGCAAACTACACACAGGGAACCATGGTGGAGACTCAAACCCAGGTCCCAGAGGTGTGAGGCAACAGTGCGAACCACTGTGCTGCCCCTTATTAATTATTATGATTAACAACAACAGGTATGCACAAACATCATTTTTTGTATACTGAAGAAACGTACTCCATAGCCAGTGCCAGAATGTTGTGTGCTTCTGAAGAAACACTCTCCAGTTGCTCCAGCAGGACAGAAGGTCTTATCCACAGGTATGCATAATCAGGTGCCAACAGATCGTGCAGACAAGTTATGTGGCCCTTAAAGAAAACAAATTTATAGACATTATACTGGGACACTTAGTGACATAGTATTTTTGCCCACAGAACTACTACTGGCTGTATGTTTTTTTAACACATAACAACCATGCAACATTTACAATTGCGTAGATCACACACCTTAGTCATTCTACTGATTAGCCAAATATTGCTTTAACTATTCAATTACAGGCACATGATTCACTGTCTGGAGGAGCAGGTTATTTGCAAGAGTGTTTAATATTGGGGGGACATAGCTTTATAATAAACTCATACATAAATTTTTGTGTCTGTGTAGATAGATTAGATACTTTATTGATCCCCAGGGGTAAATTTTGGAGACTTTGTATGTTTTCAAATGTTTGACGTTCAACACATCATTACTCTGCAAAACATAGTCAGATCTAATGACTCAGGTAATCGCTACTGTTTGCTCCCTTTATACTGTCTTCAAGAACGAAATTAAGTTAAACAACCAGGCAGACCACATTCTGTTGATACCTTTGGCAGTAAGAATGTGACAGGCGGAATAACCACAATAATTTATTAAACTTAATCTGATTTACTGAGTCAAAACAGGAAGAACTGATATTTGTAATGTTTTGGTTCAGCTTGGCTGCTTTTTTGGTCTCAAACGCTCACTCTAGCATTATGGTAAAATTTCAAAATCACACCACGGTTGACAATGTGGACTCCATCGCCATCTTGTGGATTCAGAGCTATTGCCCGAAAAAGCAGACCAACACAGACTGAATGAAATAAATACACTTTTTCTTGAAGATGAGGAACAACCTTGCGAAGATGAAGGACACGCTTGATGTAGTCGTTTTGAAGGACATCCTTTTCCTGGATTTGTGTTCCATATGCTTGCCTGATGTGGCCCTGCAGGTCCTTCACAAGTGAATCACATTTTGTTGCATTATTTATTCTGTGCACCAGATGCATCCTGTATGGAAAAACATACCAAAAAGCATTCAAGTGCACTACCAGTATAACAAATTGTGCATGTTAGGCATAAAATTTATGAATGCGACTGAATTTATTTTAGAATTATGTGCAATATTTTGTTTTAGTCCCCTAAATGTATAAATCTAAATTCATAATCGAGTAATCAAAACTACATATTAGAGGAATTGAAGCATCATCCTTTTCCTAAAAATACTAGATCCTCGCCACTTCAGAATAAGTTGATTTGTTCCAAGACAAATTCAAGGTCAAACCAACACATTTCCTGAACAAATTAGTGTAGTGTAATCATTCCCAATGAATAATCTAACATAGCTGCAACTTTAAATGAATACACATTAACTATGCAATGAGTAAGTGAAAATCAGTTTACCTGTTAAATTCAGGAAGTTTCTCCAAATCCAGTGTAGCAGAGTGAGTCATTAATCTTGAGGCATCAAAATCACTGATGAGCTCAACGATTTCTCGACCAGGATGGTTTTCTGTGGTGTTTTTTTCAACAAGGAAAGAAAATACACAATTTGTTAGTGATTTTTAAAATTTCGCATGTTACGATAGATGACACAGTACATTAAACTTATACCTGCTTATTAATGAGAAATTACTGGCACTCTACTCTTTCCTTGTTTTCCAAGTTTATAAAATTTTATCTACAGAACTAATTGTACCATTAATCAAACGTACTACAAACCACAGAATGCCACCGCAGAATGGCTAAAAACATGGAAATCTATAGGGATTATATAAATGACAAAAAGCATTTTGGCAACTGCAGCTCTTCTATTAGACCAATAATCAGATGGCTGACCGCCAAACATTAATTAGCATTGCAAACTGTAAAACTGGCAAAAGTGTCAAGACCAGTAAAGTTGAACTACTGAAAAACTACGCTAGTACTTATACTACTACTATAGAATAATGCAATGCCAAGAACAAACTAAACAGAAATAGACTTACTTGTGAATCCTGACCCACAATTCGTAATAAGATCAAGCAGAGCTTCAGGAAGACACCCTTTTTTTGCAAAGTGTTCAATAAAAATGTCACCCTGTCGCTTGGACAATTTACTGCCATCTTTGTTCAGGAGGAGAGGTAGATGTGCAAAGGTGGGTGGCTTCCACCCAAAAGCTCTGTACATCAGTAAGTGCTTAGAGGTGGAGATGAGCCACTCCGAACCCCTCAACACATGACTGATTTGCATGAAATGGTCATCAACAACATTAGCCAGGTGATAGGTGGGAAATCCATCCCCTTTGATGATAACAGGATCCCCTTCAAGAGCAGCTACTTCATGCCTGTTCCAGCCAAAAACCATGTCTTCAAAAGGCTCCACACCCTCTTCAAGACGGAATCTAATCACATGGGGTTGTCTCTGGCCCAATTTTTCAGCCACCTGGTCATGGTGGAGGGACCTGCATCTATTATCATACCTGAACAAAACAAATATACAATTCAAGGGCAATATTATTACCATAAAAATTCTTGTGTGTACTGAGGAATAAGCAGAGATGTGACCCCAACCCTCAATAATCCTGCCACACACCGAGGGTTCTGTCGACTCCGAAGTGCCTCTTTTTTCAATAAATCCAGTCTCTGAGGGCTACAGAAGCAATAGTAGGCAGCACCACTCTGCACCAAGGTGTCAGCAGCCTGGCGGTACATATCCAGTCTTTGCGACTGTTGATAAGGACCAAAATCACCACCATTCCTTGGGCTTTCATCTGGGGTAATTCCTGCGATAGTAAAATAATTACTCTTTAACAACTAAATAAACATTTTTCATAACTACTTAGCAGGACAAAACCAGGATCCCATCCTAGAAACATGGCAGAAGACACTCCGGATGGGATACCAGCCCCTTGAAGGCATTAATACATGCAGCCATTAACCTACAACATTAAAAAGACTGAAATAAAAACTATATATTTAAGGTGATAATACACAGGGCAACTTTTTGAGCAATCTTGCTGGGCAATTGCCAGCCAAGTGATGCAAAGGGCTTTCCCCACTGCAGATGAAAGAAGAAGGAAATTTGTGGCCCAGCATCAATGGGAAAGTGCCCAAACAACATTGCTCAAAAGAACTGTCCTGTGTACCATCACCCTTATAAATATATGAATCTCGCATCCTATTTTGAAAGGCAAACAACATAAGATTAACATATGGAATTTATAATACAAGTCATCATTCTAGCTTAAACTGCTAGTTTTAACCTGTGAAGCTCACCAGCCCACTCAAGCATATCTTCAATTCTGTCTGCAGCCCCTGATATAAGTCGGCTCTGATCTGTGTCCTCCATCCTCAGAATGAAGCTACCTCCATGTTTTTTGGCAAAAAGGAAGTTGTAGAGGGCAGTTCGCAGTCCTCCTAAGTGCAAAAAACCTAAAACATCACAGCAGGCATTAATTTTCGTAGTCGCACCGGACAATTGACTAATACGTTACGTTTGCAATATTACAATAATAATTACAGACATTGCTTTGCATTTTTCCATATTCAACTATTTTACTAAGCAACAAAAACAAACAATAAATACGGTTACTAAGGAGCAAATGGTTCCTATAAACAATATCATGGTCACACCCATGGTGTACGATAGTGCATTTAGTAAACTCGCTCCACATCAACTGCACGTTTCGACTCCACACAGGACATGGTTTGGCTACCAAGCACAATGAAAACTTTAGCAGATTTCTTAATGTTAATTTAAAGAGAGTTCCTTATATTCCAACCAAATATTACTAAACATAAATAAAAAAAAAGCTGTACGAAAAATAGTTTAAAGTTTTTACACAGTATCGGTCTTACCTGTTGGACTTGGAGCAAATCTCACCCTTACCCCATAGCTCTGTGATGACAGAAACCTTCGATGCACCATACATAACCACATTTGTTCGCACTGAAATTTTTGGCTGGGGAATGTAACTGCATGGGCCGCTCTATGGTCAACGGCTCGCCATAATATACGTAACAAGTGCAGCTGCCGATTGCCTAAGGTGTTACGACATCGCATACAGGTAATCGAAAAACACATAAATAACGAAGGCAAGCAGTTAGATATAATGCAAATGTATTATTACTTTGGCATATTGTTACATATGTTCAAATTCGTTGTATTTCTACTGCGCTATGTGTAATAAAAGTCATACCGGACACATTCAATACTGCGAGACACCCGGAAATGCGTGAGATTTACGCATGTGCATTCACGCCTCCGCTACCCTGCTGATCCGCGACCACCCAGCCATCACCAAAACCAAAATAACCGTTTTCTATTGGATGGCTTGCGGCAAGGAACTTCCGCTTTTTAGTTTTCAAAATAAAAGTCCACGTCGCACAACAACCTTCAGCCTATCCCTAGTAGCTTAAAGCTTAATAAGACCATTTTTTTAAATTATTTTTTCATTATGCATTCAACAATCACATCAAAAACAATAATGACAATAAACAGCAAACAATAAACAACAATGAGGGTTATATACAATAAACCAAAGCGTATTATAATAGCTTACAGGATTTACACCAAGAAAAAGTCTTAAATGCGATGGGGTTATTAGAATTTCTTATAGAGTTCACATACATATCAAAAAATAAAAATAAAAGAAAAGAAAAGAAAAAAGTAAGGGGTTTTCCTTGACCATTTACATTTATGAATATAAAATTTTGCAAGAAATAACAGTAGATTAATAATATAATTACAGTGAGAAGAGCCTATACTCAAAGAGTAACCAAAAAACACAATTTTGGGAATTATACAGAAGTTTGGAAGTAAAAACTTGTTAACAAAATTAGAAAAATCAACCCAAAATACTTTACAATAAACACAATCCCAAAATAGATGATTGATTGTTTCTTNNNNCGTGTATGATCAGAGTACCAGGGGGCAGGTTTCTTATCTCTGTGCTTTATCTTCTTAAGTGGAGCTACAAGATCTAGTGTGCTACGAAGGGATTTTTCCATGTTTGCAGTTGCCTGTTTAAGTTCATTTATACATGATGCTTCAGATGTAAGACTGAAGGACTGTGGAAGTTGTTTCATAAATGTTGTTGTAGTTAGTGAGACAATGGAACGTCTGATTCTGTACTTTGGAGCTTTGGTCAATGGGAGGCTATATTGTCATCAAATATGTTAATTTGCATTTAAAAATTACCTTTGGAGAAATACTAATGCCTCTTGTAAGACATTTTCTAATATGCAAGTTATTACACCTGCTATCAAGAAGCTCTTGGCCTCAAATGATGTGTTTTGGAATTTCTCTCGTCCAGCCACCAACTCAGACATAATTTTTAAAGAGATGAAGAAAATTTTGTCAAATAGATTTTATCACTTTTATATAATCAACCCATAAAATATTAGCACCGAAAATATTTATTGATTCATTAAAAGCATAGATTAGTGTCTAATAATATACACTTATGGGGAGAGAAGTTATATTTAAATGCCAACTTCCAGGCCAACATTGCTTGCTTGTGGATGCTTGATAGGTAGTTTGCTACATCTGAAATCACGAGAATGTGCTAATTTTAACCCTCTACATTTTTCAAATATTAGGTTGGGGATATAAAGTCATAGAAAGTTATTTCCAGACAAACAATTCTTTATCCATTTTTTTAGAACGTTTCATTAGCAGTATTAAAGTCCAATTTTATTGAGACCTCCCTCTGATTTCTCTCTAATTGTGGTCTTACTCTTGACATGAAGATTGCCGGTTCAAACCCACCCTCAGCATGTCTGCGGGTCCTTGAACAAGGCCCTTAACCCCCATCTCCCTGGGCGCCGCTATGGGAGGCTGCCCTTCATGGACAACTTACTCTAAAAAAAGAGCAAGTTGAGGGAGGCATAAAAACAATTTCTCCACGAGGATCAATAAAGTATCAAAAAAATATATATATTGTTTTGTTTTTCCATATAAATTTGAATAAAAGAGAGTCAATTGTTGAACACATCTGGGAATCAACATAGAGAGACAGTGCTGGATACACCAGCCTAGATATACCCTCAGCCTTTGAAAGCAGAATATGTCCTTCTATTGTTACGTGTCTTTGATGTCAACAATTAAATATATTCCTTAATGTTTTTGTATTTTTTGTGAAAAGTTTTCCAATATTTTATAAGATACTGATTTGCTTATCAAGATACCAAGGTATTAAACTGCCTGTTTAACCTGTATTCCAAATGTGTAGGAAACATCCAAGTCGTGTACAGTCATAATCTCACTCTTAGTTTGATTAACCTTAACATCTGAAAATAAGTGTAAAGCTTTCAGTATAATGGGAACCTGTTCAATATTTTTTAAAAACAAACAGGTGTCATCGGTCAGCTGACTAACGATGACATTGCTGTTTATATTCTTATATAACATTTAAGAAATTATATCCTATTTTGACCAGTTCTGGGTAATCTAAAATATTTAAAACAAGACACACGTTATTGCAGATATTGCTCCCTTTCATAAACTCAAACTGCGAAACAGAAATAATTTCTTTTAAACATGTTTTCAGCCAGTTGGCATATAATGCAGTAATTGGCCTCCAGTTTTCCAAGTATGAAGTATCTTTATTTGGCTTTGGTAATAATATTATTATGCCCTGCTTCATAGATTCAGATAATTCTCTATTACTTTAGATTCTGTTCTTTTCTAAGTTGAACAAGTATGCAGATATTTCTCCCCCACATTCTAACCATCTGACCCTGGATCTAACAAAGGCACTCCTTGCCTTTTCTACATACAGATCATTCAATTCCTCTTTCAATTTATAAAGCTTCTCCTCATCATCTTCTGTCGGCAGTGAGAGGGACAGGGTCTTATATATTTCTTTTAAGATATCAGCATGTTTGGTTGATTTTTCTTTTGCTAGCTTTCTACTAACTATATTGCAGATTTTTCCCTGATGCATTACAGTTCTCTTCATATTGCATACCTTGCTTGAGGTTGTGAGCAAACTTTTTGTGAACTTTTTGTTTTATTCTAAGCCCTACGATAGCTCCCAAGTGTCCTGCATCCGGTAGTATTCTTGGCTTTGAGGTACTTGGGCAGCACTACAGTCAGAATCTGAATCAGGATTTGTCATTTACACAATTATTGCCATTTGTTTTCTATAGTCATTCAAATGTTTTATACATCCTTTTTATACATATGTTTCATAAAATAATAAATATTCAAATAATAAATATTCATAAAAAAATATATTATTTTGTATGATTACTTTGTTTTGCAAATTAAGGTTCACACAATATTTGCTGTCATTCACATATTGCACAATCCACTATTTTTTGTTCTAACAATTCTATAATCACTTAATCATTAAATACATTAAAACTTCTCTGATCTGAAATAAAACCCTAAGTGTCAAAGTTTTTTCTCTCCCTCCCAAATCATTGAATATAGGTGTGTGGTTTTAGCTGACTGGCAGGTTAATCACAAACACTGTGTGCCAGCTATTAGTTGACTGGTGCTGCAGCATTCCTTGATTCTTTGATCTTGTTTGATTTACTTTTATCCAGGTTTTGTGGCTTCAAAGACTTCATTTAAATACATGATAGTTTTATTATGTCAAATTAAAGATCAAGATCAAGATTCTTTATTCGTCACATACATAGTTATAACAAGTACAACATGTAGTGAAATGAACCGAGAATTTAAAACAAGAATTTAAAATTACAATTTACAGTAGCTAAAAACATAGAAAGTGCAGACAATATATAAGAATGAATTTAACAACATATACATAGAATTAAAAAAAATGTGTAAAGTGGCAAGTGGTGACAGATGAAATGATTGTTGTGCAATATACAGTGAACAGAAATAAGTAATGTATTTAAAGTGCAGTGTGCATTGACCTAGGAGAATAGATACACACAGCTGTATATATAGATGGGAATTAAACGGGAATACTTGCAAATCACCCATAGTGTGAAATAGTGTGTGTGAGAATGTGTTTGGATGTGCCCTGGGATTAGCTTGTAAGGTGTTCATTTGGCTGGGTTTCTGTGCTGCCTGAAAATGGCTCCAGGCTTCATAGCATTACAAGTCCTTTTGTCTGACACCAACTTTTAAGTTTACAGGTTCTGTTTTTGATCTACAATATTAAATTGGATAATTTGTTTATGTAGCCATGGAGTAGACATCTGAAAGCATTTCATTGGTTAGAATTTATATTCAGTGATGTTTTCCACTGTAAAGGGATTTTGGCCACTTTTGATGTATTTTATGTTAGGAAATGCTTTTTAAAATGATTTAATGGTAATTAAATCAATATTTTATTATTAATTTTAAATGTAATAATTTTAAAGGACCAATCTTGTCTTTTAATCAGCGATTGCATGATAATCAGAACATTGATCATTTTATTAGCTACATTTGTTGTAGCTGCATTCCTTTTTGTCGTAAGCAATACTTACAACAACAAATTTGTTTCAGCTCTTGGGTGTGTCCTCAGAGGGCTAGTCTGATGATTTTAAATATATGGATACTTTTCCCTGGCAGAGAGTTTTTTTTCCGTCGTTAAATTACTACTTACTAATTTTTGTGTTCAGTGACTTTGAGGTACTCAGGCAACACTAGAACCCTGGAAACAAATTCAGCCCTTGAAATCTGAATATGTATTTGTCATTTACAACATTATTCTGTTTTGAATCTAGCCACTTGTTTTCTATAGTCATTCTAATGTTTTATTCGTCCAATTTAAATGTTTTTTGTTACTATATTGTACTATTTTTTGGATAATATTTGTTGCCCTTCGACATATTGCACAATCTGCTCTTCTTATATTTGATTTCACTAATGATTGTGTAATGTAATCCATTAAGATTGCTCTGATCTGACATAAAATACTAAGTTTCAAACCCCCCAGTCGTAAAAAATGGGTGTGGTTTTAAACTTACTGGCAGGTTAATCGCAAACACTATTTACCAGCCATAAAGTAACTGGTGCCACAACATTCCCTGATCAAAAACAACACCAGTATATAAACTCCCTCTGCTGCACTTTAAATCCTTTAAATGAAATCTTGAGATACGCAACTTCAAGTTATGCCTTATAGCTCACAAAATACTGATCTTGGCAAAAACTTCAGAATGCTAAGATTTTACGATTCCTTCGTAAGACCCCACCTACAAAATTGTGTGTAGGTTTGGTCACCTTAACTAAAGTGGACATTACTGCCTTAGAAAGGGTTCAACGTAGGGCTACAAGAATGATTCCTGGTCTTAGAGGAATGTCTTATGAGCTGAATCTGTTCAGCCTCGAGCAAAGGAGACTAAGGGAGTACATGATCCTGGTATATAGGATTCTAACAGGTCTCAGTGCTGTTCAGCCAAATAGTTACTTCAATATTAGTTCAAATACAGAAACTCCTGGCCTTAAGTGTAAACTAACAGGAGAACATTTTAACTTCTTTATACACAGCATGTAGTTAGAGTATGGAATAGTATTCCTGTTAGTGTAGTGCAAGCTAAAACCATGGGTTCCTTTAAATCAGAGCTAGATAAGATTTTAATAAGTCTGAGCTATTAGCGGAGTTGTCCCCAAACAAGCTTGATGTAAATTTCTTATGTTCTTACATGCACACAGTTTAATGGCTTAAGTAAATTATAAAAAGGTACCACTACTTATCTGCCTGTTTTCATAAAAAATGGTTTCAACAAAGAAATATTTAATTTTTAAATGAATATAGAGTATAATAGCTTTATTCTCTTTAAGGTCTGTGCATATACCTAGACTTACCTCCTTGAATGCTATACACATTACAACTGAAATATATAAAGAAGTCCAACAAAATCTAAACTTTTTTATGTAGACATTTTAATAATTACATATATATTTATATAGTACATGCACATATCTTTGTGGGAACCATCCATTTATATCCATGGAAAAAACCCTAACCCCAACAATGACAACCTTAACCCCTATCCAGCCCTAACCTTAACCATAAGCAACCAAACAAAATACAAGTCTTTTTAATCACACAGACACACACACAGATATGGTGCTCAGCAGATGAGTCAGATGATCTGAAAGGTTTACATACTTTTCCCCATGTGATTCTTGTTTTTCTATTGTCTATCTTTGTTTTTTTCCCCACAGGCACTGGTGCCATGCCCTCTGTCATACTTCATTTGTGATCTGTTACCTCTTTTAAACTTTGTGGATCTTCCCCCTAGGGATGTGAAATAACCATATTTGCATTTTTGTTTCTTTTGCTTCTACCCCTAATAAGGTTAGTTTTCCTTCCTTCTATCCCCACATCAAGTAGCTCTCCTCGGCTTTCTGCTCAGAACAAGCACAGCAGCGTCACTTACTAATTTTTGTGTTCTGTGACTCTGAGGTACAGGGAGCACTAAAACCCTGGCAACAAATTCAGTCATTGGAACGTAAATCTGGGTTTGTTATTTACACCATTATTTTCAATATGACCTTTTATTTTCAGTCATATTTTTTTTATATATCATGGCTTTGGTAAATACTATTTTCTTATTGGTGCGCAAACGTCACGTGGGTGTTTGTTATTTTTGTGTAACCGCACAGGTAGTTCCAGCAGCCTAATGACAATTAATTAATGCCTTTTAATGTTTTATTAAATATGTTGATATAAAAAGCTGTGTGACATTCATAAATGAACAGTCATTCTTATCAGCATAATTTTCCTTGCTTTTCAAAATGCAAGCTCCTGGCCTGTATAGTAACAGCTTCAGTAGTAACTTAACAGCCCGGCTACTTCCAGTGAGCAGCCTGACCAGACATTCTGTCCTAATAGGGATTATATTTTGAAGAGCACACTGGGACATTATTATTTAATAATAATGAAATATTTTTTGTCTGAAAAATTAATTGTGACTAGTTCATTCTGTTATTTTTTTGTTGGTTACACGTGGTATAAGGTGTATGGTTATACAAAATTATTCTACTCTAACTTGGTTAGCATTACACCAAGTTGTCACTGATTATTTACATATAGCCGTTCACCTAGTCAGGGTTTATACCTTACTTACTGTATAAATCCGGGTCACCAAATTATTTGCTGACATTCCACACGCTGCATGTCTGTTCTTTGTTATTCTTGTATTTGAGCTTATTAAAGATTACTTTTATAACATTTAATATATTACTTCAATTAACATAACAACAAAATTATTGATCTAATTTAAATTAGGTAATTAAATAATGAAGCAATACAGTGGTGCAGTAGTTAGCACTATTGCCTTACACCTCATGGACCATGGATTCAAGGCCCCTCCCTGGCCTGATGTGTGTGAAGTCTGCATGTTCTCCCTCTGTCATTGTGGGGTTTCCCCCACAGTCCAATAGCATGCTAAGGTGAACTGGAGTTGCTAAATTGCCCCTAAGTGTGACAAAGGGCTTCCAGTGAAGTTAAATTTAAATTTGAGATTTTGCAGTCAAACACATGCCACTGTCACAGAATAACCTGAACTTCACTTTAAAATATCTCAACACCTTTAACACTAACATTGTTTACTTTATCCCACAATCTCCTATAGTATATTGCATAATTGATAATTGACACATTCTTTCCTTAAATGGAATGCTGACATGATGAAAAGGGATTATTATTATTATTATTATTATTATGCATTTATTGCTATAACAACAGTTTAATCAATACGGCCTTTGTTGTGTACTTTGCCCATAGAATACTTCATAATCAGTTTATTATTCAGTACTTTTAGATTTTTCATTGCTGTGTACCATGTTCTAGCCATACAACAAATTAATTGGTTTATGGAACACAATTGCATAGAATACAAACTGAGAAACAAAATAAGATCAGCGATCATGAAATGTAAATATTTGCCTAATGTATAATAACGACAGAAAAGGGTCTGATAAAAGCTCTTCAGTGGTTTCATGCTGTGGTTGTCAGGTGGAACAATAGTTCTATTAATAGTTAACTTTGCAATTTCAGTTCCACCAATATTGTTAGCTCCCTTGATTTCATTGTCTGAAATATTGTGGTAGAAAAATCCATGGTTATGCAAATTCGATGCTAATTAAATCAGTAATTAATAATGAAACTTATGAAAACACTGTTGAACTACAATGATTAAAACGATGAACATCTGCCTTGAAACATTTTATATACTAAACATACTGTATAATGCAATAATGCAAGCTTGCTTAAGTAATACATTTTCACTTTTAGGTAAGAGGAACTAACGTGTTTGGTATGATAGCTTATTCTGCAAAAAGGACTGGATCAAGGTACAGGCCTGACTTGAGAAGTAAGGCTGCTGCAGAAACCAATATATGAGATGCATGTATGTTAGTGGTCAAGGATACGTGGAAAGAGAACAAAGGAACATATAGGGAAGTTAGATGAAGAACTCAACTTATTTAAACAGGGTAATGAAACCACAAGAATGATCACGAATAGGTCGACCCTGCCCTGAACTGATAATGAGTCCCATTTGACAGAAGTAGCTGGTATCCACAGATATCTGACCCCTCTTTGAACTGTCTGTAAACTGGCGCATTTTTGGCTTTAAAAAATGAATGTACTTGTTGTTCGGGGAACAGAGTGCAAGACGCATGAGAAACTGCTGAGTGCCTGTTCCCCCAAAGCTTTGCGGTACAATAAAGTTTGTCAGACTCTTAAGCAAAATTTCTATGACAATATCAATGAAATTATATTACATTCACTAAACAAGAACTCACCCTCCGAAAATTCAATCACAAGTAGCAAAAAACGGTCTGACGAAGTGTGAAATGGGTGAGGGAATCAGAGAAAGAAATTTGCATCACATGCAGTGTAAATGTATCCTTAGAGTCAAGCATGTGGCTTACTTCACTCAATAAAGTCCTGGGTTGCTTTTGCATCAGTCACTGAATTAAAAAAATGACCCAGAAGGATAAGCAGTTTGAAAAATGGATGGATGGAAGTGTAACACCATTAGTCAGTCAGTGGAAGCCACACATCACTAGCCAAACTACCTATGATAAAAATTTTCAACCTGTCTATGCAAGCAAAGATCTTGCAGTGTTAAATAATTTGCTTTAAACTCTCATGCAAGTTTGTGTCTCTTGGGGACTAGCTACAATAGGTAAAGTTGACACCCAACACTATACTGCAGCTGAATGCTGACCTACAAAATTGCCACTCTGGCCCTCAGTTATTACGACTGAATATGGTATTACTTGATTTTACTACATATTTGCCAGAATAAAAGATTTTTTTTTAAAAAAAGTGTTGCTTGAAAACGGGGGATTGGCATATTCCAGTAATTTTACAAATCATCAACTGATATAATTTTAAAAGTTTGATTTCATTTCAGTGTTATGCAATTGCTGTTAAGTGTTTTATTTTATATTTCCTTATTTGTGCTCTTTATCTCATCTTTATTACTTCTGTTACCCAGAAATCACATATGAGGAATGGGAAGGCAATAATTACTAAAACACTTAACCTGGTAATGTGGAAAGCACATGGCATTCATACCCAAGAAAAAAAAAACAATAATCCTCAATCACCTCCTAAAAATGAGAGCAGATATACAGTGGCTTGAAAAGTATTCAGCCTCCTTGAAAGTCATCATGATTTTCTCCATGACAAAGGATTTGCAATAACAATACATTTCCAAAATCAAAATGAACCATTTTATGTAGATATTTAACTGAAGAAAAAAAAAACTTAAAAAATAGTGTTTGGATAAGTATTCAACCCCTATGCATATGCATATTTTGTTGAGAACCCTTTTGCTGCAATAACAGACTTAATTATTTTGGGTTAAGTATGTACCAGTTTTGCACATCACGCAGGAGTGATTCTTCCTGGCAGAATTTGAAGAGATTCTCAAGGTTGGTGGGATGGTACAAATAGTACCACAGATTCTCCATCGGGTTAAGATCAGGGTTTTGACTCAGCCATTCCAGAGCATTTATCTTTCTGAATCTGAGGCATTCCAGTGTTGCTTTGGTCTCATGCTTAAGGTCATTGTCATGTTAAAATATGAATCTTCTCTGCAAAACATATATGTTGTTTGAGAAAATAGCATATATGTACTTTTTTACTTTAGACAATCATCAGACTTACAAGAGGGTTGAACACTTTTTTGTTTATATTTGTGTGTGCGTGTGTCCATGTATGCATGTCTGAGCATGGGTGTTTCTCAATACGCATACTTATTGCGTACTTGTGTTCTTGCATACCTGTTTTATGTCATCTTCCATTGCTGTAGACCAGTTCCAATTCTAATGCTGTGTTCCATTTAATGGAAAGGTCAGAAGTTAGAGCTGGTAATGTCACACCCAGGTTAACCATGTTCCAGTACAACAAGTCGGAAAGCCTTTTAGTAACATCAGTTCTAGCCAGGTTCATTGTTATCCATTGTTAGTAATACCAGTTGATGATAACGCATTATGTGATATTTTGGACATATAAACACCTCCACAACATCTCCACAGGTAGAGGTTGGATGGTACTGTTTGTATGACTGATTTATTGAGACACAAATCAGGCATAAGTATTAATTAACAGCATATAACCACTGCTTTCACTTAGGGGTGAAGACGTTCCTCTGAGTTTCTGATTTGGAACTCTGACTTCAGGGGGTGTTTCAGTTGAAATTTCCGACTATTAACTCAGAAATCCTGACTTCCTGAAATGGAATGTACTATAAATACTGAAGTACATAGGATGGTAAAAGTCTCTGCATGTTGTTTTTACCCTGCCCCAAATATCACGGATGTATCAGTTGCATGCTTACATTTCGGTATGTATGTGAGGGTGGCACGGTGATTAGCCCTGTTGCTTCACACCTCTGGAACCTCGGTTTGAGTCTCAGTCAGGGTTCCATATACATGGAGTAAATACCTTGCAACGCATTCAAAATGCAGCAACTCGTATTGTGACCAGGAGCAGGAAGTTTGATCACATAACCCCTGCTCTGAGCTCCCTGCACTGGCTTCTTGTAAGGTACAGGACAGATTTCAATGTTCTCCTACTAACATATAAGGCACTTAAAGGTTTAGCACCTACCTACCTAACTGAATTACTCCAAGCTTACAAGCCACAT
>JAODJW010000094.1:22505124-22515618 GCA_026777045.1 Hyperopisus bebe
AGAGAGAGAGAGAGAGAGAGAGAGAGAGAGAGAGAGAGAGTACTGTTTATCTGTTTATAATCATGATCACAAACTAACTATGAACACCTTCCTTTCAGAGTGCTGCAGCTTTAGCACAAAATATCCAAACGATCAATGTAAATACCATCACAAACTTAGGACAGGAGAACTCTGCGCTCACAGTCTCACAACTTTCCTCAACTTCAGTCAGTGTTCTTGTGTCCTCTCTACAAACACTGAGTAATGTGAGCGGCTGGAGCCTGGACCAGACCACTGCAATCATACATACCATCACGGCAGGGGGCTATAAGGTAAAGTCATTTTCTCTCGCACTACATTCCATTTGTGGTAATCTTTTAGGGGACAATTCTCCCATGCACTTAAGTCCTAAAAGCACGTAGCTGAGAATGACGCCAACTGTGCTTAGGAACAAATTCATGTACTTCAGCTTTTTTTCCTCTTCATTCTGAACAGTTCTGTAAACAAACAAATATACCAATAGATATAGTGTTAATGTTAGTATTATTAGTGGAATGGACTGAAAGTTTAGAATGCATTGCTCATAAAATAATAATGATCTCAATTGCATAGTCTAAACAAACTTATACCGCTTAGCTTGCGAAGGTTTAATCTCTAGTCACTAAAAACCCACTCGTCTACCCCATTAAGCGTAGAATAGTAACCAATTAGACGAGTGTCCTAGCCCAGGTAGTTTTGTTGTGGACCCTGGATCTAGTGTACAGGGGTCACACAATGAAACTGAAATGTGGTTTTAGACCACAATAAATTGTTGGTGTACTAGCACATCCACACTTTCTGTCCAAATATATGTCTGTCAATATACAATGAATAAATACTTAGCAAATAATATTCATCCAAATTTGTCATCTACAGATTGACAGTGCTGCCAGCTTGTTGTCATTGGGAAGTCTAATAAGTGGCGTTCCATCAACAATATTTGACAACATTCCCACTTCTGAAATCATCACTACGTCTCAAAATCAAAATTTTATCAACAACATGATCCAAGCCCCCGAAATTGTACAGGATGTTTATGTGTCAAAGGTAAGCCAATTACTAACAAAATACAGATTTCAATATCCGAAACTGTATTTTTCAACAATTTTACAGTACATTTTGGCCTGTACTGTGTGTGTGTGTGTGTGTGTGTGTGTGTGTGTGTGTGTATATATATATATATATATATATATATATATATATATACACGAGTAGTAATTATATTTCAGTTTATATTCTGATTAGTATTGCTTTTGTCGCTTCCTTTAAGATTATCACCATCAGTCAAGACCCCAGTAAAATAATGCAGTATGTTCCTGATGAACTGGCCTCGAAAATACCACTACCTCTGCTGGTTTTCTCTGAAAAAAATGTTCAAGTAACCACAATCAATATGAAAGCATGGGATCAAGAACAGGTAATTCAACATAATCTTTCTTTTAAAAATTTTTTTTAATACTGAGGTTTGGGTGGAGTGGTGGCTCTGAGGCTAAGGATCCGTGCCAGCAATTAGAAGGTTGTTGGTTTGAATGCCAGGAGTGATTCGACTCCGTGGGGCCTTTCAGCAAGGCCCTTCACCTCCAATTACTTTGTCCTGGGTATGACATTAACCTACATCCAGCCCTGCAAGCAGGTCCTCAAACTCACTGGGAGAATTTGGGGGTTGGTGGCAGAATTGGTGCTCCAGCCACTGGGAAAATCTCAAACTGCTCCATTTGGACTAGTGTGGTGCTGAGGTATCACCCACCGTATGGCTGCACTCAGGTTCTCATCCCTGAGGTGGTTTGTCGTGTGATGAGTGCAGCAAGCGCTGTCCTTACCTCTCTTATACTGTGAAGCATTTGGACCAATAATGCCTGGAGATGTTAAATACTTCATTTATAAAATTTATAATGATTTTTTTGACCATAGATTGCAATATCTCACATTCTGATTTTTCTCATTTGCAGGCTATTGTGCTCTTCGGGACAATTGCAAATGCTACTGAGGATGTTGAAGAGTAAGTATTTATACATATATGCTAATCGATTGCAAAACAGATCTTAAATCTTTGGAAATTTATTATATTGACTATTATTGTAATTAATGCAGTTATTCCAGTTACCATTAAATGGTAATTTTTAAATGGTTATTTGTCTTGGTAGGAAATAAGACCTCTAAATTTAGATTTTTTTTTAATTTATTTTTATTTTTAATTTGACAGCATGTCCTCTTTAGTGTACAACAGGAATAAATATGTTTCCTTACATCAGTAAAAAGATAGATGCAAAAACATGTCCACTACAATGGACATAAATGAATGGGTGGGGTCTCAGGAGGATATAACTATTGTTAAAAGTGATTAAATAACATTTATATTATTACAGACTTGCACCTTCCATACTGCAAGGATTTTCGTGCAATGGAGTGAACCATCTTAAAGTTTCCAAAGTTATACAGCTCATCCAAGCTTCCAGGTTAAGACTAGACCGGAAAAAAGTGAAGCTAACAGAAACACAAGTAAGTGTACAATTATTTGTATATAAATTGAAATTTTGCTAAATACCTGATTTGCAGATTGGGATAAGCTATTTTACATGTAAAATGACGCATATAAATTGACAGTATAAGGCCTTGTACTTTAAGTGTCATTAACTAATCAAAATGTGATTGTTTTTAAAATATCTTTCTTTCATAGTTAACCTGCATGAACAATTACATTCAAGATGAGGAATCGCTTAACTTTACAGAATATCCTTCAGACATGTTGCTATATTATAAGTAAGTTGGTTATGTTGCATGTTATATTGTTTTGTATAATTTGTTACAGTGTCAAACTGATTTTTTTAATTTTTAAAATTAACAAATTTAATCGTTACATAATATAAATGCATTATTTTTGCTAGGGATGCACCGATACAAATACTAGTATCGGTATCAGGTCTGATGCCATGCTCATGTCCTTGTAGTCATCCTTATGATAATGTCCCGATGCCTATAATCGATACCACATAATGACATATTAATTATCTCATTACCAAGCATGTTACAATCTGGCTCAAAACCGCAACAAAAAGAAAAAAAAAAGAAAATCCAAGAGAAGACACAAGACCCAAGTTTACTAGTTAATAAATTTAATAAGGATAATAAAAAAAAGAAAAGAATGCTACACGACATATACATAACACATGCAATCAGTAGTGTCAGTAGTGCAGGCATGCTATGTTCATGTAATGTAGAATAAATA
The DNA here is from genome assembly GCA_026777045.1 of Hyperopisus bebe. Lineage (NCBI taxonomy): Eukaryota > Metazoa > Chordata > Actinopteri > Osteoglossiformes > Mormyridae > Hyperopisus > Hyperopisus bebe. Next base: position 22,508,369 of record JAODJW010000094.1, read on the forward strand.
CCAAAAACAAAATCAAATACATAACAAAACCATGACAAACACAAAACAAATGGGAACGTGCAACCGGCGCCTAAGCACGAGCCCCCTTTTCCCCAATGCCTGGCCATTTTAAAAAGGAACAAATCAGCTACAGCCTTAACAATCATCAGGTATAAGTTACTCAGAGTCATGACAATGAAAATTGCCAACACTTAATGACCATCAATCCACAACCCACACTCAAGGTCGTCACAAGCAAAATAAACAGGACAAAATTTTTGCAGTGCAGAAATACTTCAGAGTTAACAACGAAATCCAAAACATAGCAAACTATGCTCTACTAAACTATTAAGAGGAGGTATGAAATCAGGTTCACACAAGTAATCTAAATTAAACAATTAAACACTAAACATAAGAAAGAGTATCACGAGTATCATGAAGATGCTACTAGCAGCAACAATCTGCAAAAACCCATTGTGCAGCAAACAGAGAGAAATGTCAAACAATAAACTTTGTGTAGTAAAAATAACAGCAGCTCTTACCCAATATCAATCTGGTGATATGCAGAGAGAATAATGCTTATGCCTGCAGTTCCTAATGCATTAAGATAATGCATCTTAAGTGTTACACAGTATAAGAAGTTTGTGAACCACTGCTTTAGAGGTTTTAAAGTGACATGATTTTAAATCATAATTAACCCACCAGATGGAAGAGATAATGATATGTATATCTATATTGTCTGTATATCATTTTGTCCAGGCTTTCATATTTTTTGGGGCAAAACATGTAGTGCCCCACTTGGTGTTGTAGTGGGAGGGTATTTAAATATCATCGTTTCTGCCAATATTTTTAGGTTAAAATATTGCATATTATTTGTAGACATTGAACAGCTGTGATTAGTATCAGTATTGGTGAGTACCAGAAAGTGAGCATCGGTACTCATACTTGGTCTGAAAAAATGGTATTGGTGCATCTCTAATTTTTACAGTCTCAATACTTTATGAAAACTAATAATTAGTAATGAAGAGTATTTGCCATAGCATTTTATGTACAGTATAGTGAATTTTAAGTTTTGTATTTTTGGTTTTGTAGCTATGCAAATGTTGGACAAAAACGATGCAAGTCGTATTTCACTGCAATTGGAGCAGCAGATTTTAGTATCCCCTCTGCAGTCCTCAATATAGATACTACTTTGCTGGATGAGGCGAAAAGCTGTCTTGTGAGTAATACTTTTCTTCAATATCTTTTATTTGTGTAAAACTGCATAGCTGGTTACTTTTGTGTGTACCTCTAAATCAGGAAGGAATTACAATGCATTTATGTAAGCTCATTGTTTGAAATAATACCACCAGACTTTCAACAAATTTTGTGATTTATTCCAGGGCATTTCAGGCATAAACCTCAGTGCAGACAATGTGGAGGTACTTGGAAACATGGTCTGTACACTTCATGGGTCCTATATTGAGAACTCTGATTCCCTGATCCTGGAGAAACTAAAGACCTGTACCAACTTCTCAAAGGACCAAGTCACAGCTATGGAGAATCTGCTGTTTACTGGTGCAACCAAATACGGGTATTAAACATAGATATTGCTACATAAAGAATATTTTCCATCATCCATTAATCTTTCAATAACTCCTGGTCAGGGTCATAGAGTAAAGTATATTCTTGATCATTTAAATAGACAAATAAAAGATGTCGCTATATAAATTATGAAAATATATGATGGAAGTATGAAATATATGCATATATATGCATATATAATGTTTAGGTATATATATTTTTAATATATATGTTTTTTATTCTTTTCCATTTTAGAAATCCCTCAGCATGGAATCTACAAACCCTGTTCAATCTTGAAACACTTCCATTGTACCTAACAACGAAATTCTGGAGCATGTTCGGACAGGTATGTTTTTCAAAAACTAACTTTTATTTCTAATGGTTGAAAATTGTTAAGAAGCAACCAACAATGATGTTTGTTTTTGGCAGTCTGTGAAAAAACAGTTCCTGAGGTCATTCCTGCCAAAATTAACAGAAAATGAAGTTGACATAGAAAAACAGAGATATTTGTTTGAGATGCTGAATTCTGTTAGAAGTAAACGGGATGCAGGTAAGTTTATTTAACTTGTTTATCAAAACATATACTCTATATGAAAATTTTCAATAAATGTTAACTATGCTTGTTTTTTCACAGAATGCAATGGTAGCAGCATTACTCAGATTCAAATAAATGATGCATCTTTCCCATTCGGATTTGGGTTGACGGACTTCAACTGTATGGATGTTAAACTTGTGATAGACAATTTGGCAACCTTGGCAACAAAAGTTGTTGCTATAGACCTTCAGAAAGCTGTTCTCGCCAAATTAAACCAGGCAATGAATTTCAATTTATTTTATTTTTTCTATTGCATTTATTGACAAATTTACTGCTGTCAATATAAAGATTATGACCACATATAATAAAAGATGATCAGGAACCATAATCGTATATAAACAATGTAATGTTGTTCTTGTCATATAGGCATACCCTTCAGGTCTTCCAGATGGAAAAGTTCAATTGCTTGGGTCAATTTCCCATGTGGCTTCATTAAGTGACATCAATAAATGGAACATCACCACAATTGACACACTGTCTGCTTTGATGAACCCATCTCACGGACAATGGGACCCAGATATGGTGATAATTCAGTGTTCTTCTGCTTTGTTATTATTATTAAGGGTCTAAAGCACGTAGTGCTATGGAACCTTATTGCTTTTCTTTGGATTTTTCTCTTTTATTATTTTTCTGCCCTAAAACTGAATGCCCAGCCTAAACCGTGACCAAATTTGGCAGCAATATGCCTATTCCTACCCACTACTCAGCCCCTCTGACCCGTCCCAGTCAGTCAGATGGGTTTCAGTCGATATCTCCTGTCCTATATGTTCTACAATCGAAATTCTTTTTTCTGCTGAGACAGACAGCCATGCCCTACCAAAAAGTTAATAGGACTATGAAACTCCGCCTATTTAGATTTTTTGCTAATTTGCAACTTTTTCCTTAAAGTCCTAGCTTGTCCTACCAAATCAGACAAATGAGGTGCCAATTGAATCAGAACTCTGAGCTGATCAAGAAGTATTAAATAAATTCGGACATTTGTGTATCCTACGCCCATTAGCCATGCCCAAACAATGAACCAAATTTGGCCCGTTTTGGTGTGACTGCTATAACTTGGCCGTGCAAGGCGGGCCGCATTTCGTCAATAGGGGGCGCTACAACTAAAAGCTGCCAATCTCCTGACTGCCTTGGCCAATCCAACTGAAATTTGGCAGCCATATACTAGGACCCAGGCTGAGGACAGACACGTACAATGGCAGTCATAAATCCTAAAAGATTGGCCGCCATTAGCCAATCAAAATCAGGCAGCCATTTGACAGGTTTAACAATGACCAATCCAAACCAAATTTGGCTGGTACATCTGTCCTGTGAGACTCTGCCCACCCTGTAAAGGACACCTCACTCAGCCAGATGGGGGTGGTACAGTGCCCCCATTTGCATTTCTGCCTATTTCTCCAGAACTATCAAGCCTACAGTTGAAATTTATTGCCAGTCCAATTCACTATGTCGTGCCAAATTCAACAATATATAGAACTTTGTTCTCCATCTTTGCGTTTTTGCATGATTCATATTTGTCTGAAAACAGGCTTTTTAGTTAACCTAGGTTTTTTGCCCAACCTACATAAATCTGGTGTCATTCAAATCAGGAGACAGTCCTTTTAAAGATTTAGAAAAAAAAACTTAAACTTTCGGTAAGGTACGGCCAAAAGCCACACCCTGACTCTATTGGTGCCATGTCTATTTCAATGAGACAGCTATATCTCAGGCATGCTTCAGCCAATCATTACCCAATTTCTCTCGCTAATGTAGGGCTGTACCACAGACAGGCCCTCCAAATTTTGTGTCGATCAGTCAAACAGGACGATACAGCCACTGTTTATATATGTCTAAGACCCACTTAGGCTAATTCAGCTAAAATGAATTACCAGATCAGGTAGGAAGGTGTCTGCCTATTTCACCCATTTTACCCAAAGCGGTGTGTGGCTCAGTGACCTAAGCCTGTGTGCCTGTAATCAGAGGGTTGCCAGTTTGAACCCAGTTTTGGTGGGTATCTGAGCTAGATAGCCTAATATACAAAGCAAGTGGGGGAGACATAAAGGCATTTTCCTCATGAGGATCAATGAAGCTTCTATTATTATTAAAGCAGACATTCAGACGGACTCAGGCACTCCACCAGAGGGTTCAACATTCTGTCCGACATCTACTGACCTGTTACGCCTACACTAAAACCATCTCCATCCTAATTTCTACCTACTACTCAGACCATCTCACCCAAACCAGTCCTGCTCTGTCCTACATCTACTATCCCATTAGACCTACACTGAATCTGCATCCTGTTATAGTAGTATAGTTCTGTCTGACTTTCTACTACCCTGGCTGCCGGTGACACTCATCCAGTTCTCTGCCGTTATTCCTCTATTACTTGTCCCACCTGTCTGATCATCCTAAGCTTTGGACCCTTCAGTCACTGCCTGCCGTTATTATTATTAGTATTATTATTATTATTATTGTTGTTGTTGTTGATGATGATGTTGCTCTTTTTGTATTTTAGAGTAAGGCCATCATCGCAAAGTACTTAGGAACTGCAGGCAAAAGTCTGGGAACACTTGAACTGAACTCAATCGGTGGACAAAACCTGTGTTGTCTGGATGTCAGGATCCTTGAGACCATAAATTCAAGCAGCCTTGGGTAAGAAATGTCCCTGTAATAATGGGATAATGCTGAATTATACTTGAACAAAAGAGAATTTATGTGAATTTTTACCATTTCTTCCCAACAGCTATGCCAAACCTTTAGATATATCATCTTGCACCACTCAGCAAAAGAATCTGCTCTACCAAAAGGCCATCACCTTCTTTAGCCCTTACAAGAGTAAAGCTGATGCTTTTTATCAATTAGCCAGGCCTTATCTAGGTAAGACATAATTATAATACATATAAAAGTGCATAGTCTACGCAAGCTTATTTGTGTGTGAAAGTAAAGTTTATCTAGTGTCAATATAAATAAAAATATTTTCAATCCTGTATAATCATTAATTTGACTGTCCTCTAAATCGCTCCTGTGGAAGGCATAACGCCTTGGAAAACTGAACCAAGGTTTTCAGCATCAAACATTGTAAAATAAACAATGGAGCACTGTTTAGTAAAACAAAAATTCAATTAAATTCAAAAGAGGGTTTAGGGGCACACAACTTTCTAAATATCAAAGAAAATAAGGAGGCAAGCAAACAAAATAATACATCTCTGCCTGGTCTGATTCACTGCCAAAACATAGTGGCTATTTTACTGATTTTTTATACTTATTGTAATCAATAATAAATATTATTAAGGCAGTCACATTACGCATACCCAAAACACATCAATAAAGCACACATTGTAGTGATTCAATACTGTAAATAATCCTTCATACAGCTGTTTACTAATATTAATTTTGCAATTATAGGTGGTGCGGGTCTGCCAGACATAAAGAGTCTCTCTGTCATGAACATAAGCATGGATATATTGACTTTCCAAAACCTTAACACGGATGTTATCATGGTTAGTTTGCATTTTTCAACATTTTAACTTTTCTAAGTTTCAATATACTTCCAATGATATTTTGTACAAAGTGTACAAAGAATTATTCATTTGCCAAGAAAAACATTGTGATTAATGCAAGTATCATTTTCTTTTTTAAGAATCTTACTGTGAAAGAAGTGCAAGGCCTCCTGGGTACATGCTTACCTGATCTGAAAACTTTTAAGAATGTTTCAATACTACATCAATGGATTGCAAATCAGTTTCAATCTGACCTGAACACCCTGAAAATTGGCCTCAATGGAGGAAGATCAGGACCTGTTCCAACAACCACACCAGCTGGCAATTCTGCCACAAATAGCACAACAGCATCAACAACAAAACATGCAACTACAGCTGGTAACATTTGTGTAGTTGTATTTAAATATTTGAGGTTTTACATGATATTGGTGGAATTACAAATAACTTTTTTTTCTTCTCATTCTGCAGGCAACGGGATCACAAACGCAAATAATGGAAGAATGCACCTAGCACCAACATGTTGGGGTTTAACTGTTCTTATTGGGATAATCATAATTTCTGTGTAATTGTTATGGTGACTTTAATATAGAATTGTACGTACAAAAGAAGGAATACATTCCTATTGTTATGCAAATATAACAAGTAAATTAATCATTTGATCTTTCTACTCTTTAAAGTGTTCTTAAAAGTTTCACTATTGATTTTTATTATGATTTTAAAGGGCAAAGGGGTATCTTGACAATGTTTTCACTAACAATTATATAGTACAATTACACATTATATGGTTATATAGTACACAATTTAGTCTTCTGTTAAGTGTGTTATCTATTAAGTAATTATCTAAACAGAGTAAAGGTCTCTGAATTAAATGAAATAAATATAATGTAACATCTATCAAATTTTAGAAATTTATAGAAAAAATGTTCCTTTCTTTCAATAAAATAAACATTTAACTCTAACCAGTCACTGTCATTCCACGTATTATATCTGCATTATTATTGTTGCTTTATGATGAAATATCTATAATTTTAGCTATCCCTTCATTTTCCCTATCTGCATATTGAGGAAGTATGGGGCACAGAAGTAGCAATTTTGAGACACAGAAATTTCATATAACTAGATTCAGTACAGTAGCTCTGGCAGTAGCAGTAGTGCTCCCCTGTGGGTAGTGTTGTAGTACTCGAGATTGGTCTCGGTCTTGAGACCGGTTTTTGAAGGTCTTGGTCTCGTCTCAGACTCGGCCGCATTTGTACTCGGTCTCGTCATGGACTCGGACAAAGAGGACTCGGGATTTTATTTCGAGACCAGCCGAGACCACGAATTGGATAACTTCTTACTTCAAGTGCAACCAATGATGTTAGTGCCGACAGCGGTTACCTGACCCGCCCCCTTCACACACGCACTGGCCAAGTATACAGATGAGGTAGTGGATGTCAGCGAGATGTCAGCAAAATCTTCTGCAATAAAATTTGGATACCAATCCCACAAAGTATTCACGTGCACATCAACGGGGAAAAGAAAACACACAGCAGTGTGTAAATTCTGCAATACAACGATAATGGAGACGACTGGGACAACGTCAAACTTTTACCGTCACATAGAAAGGAAGCACAAAGAAAAGTAAGATAGGTTTAAGT
>JAODJW010000094.1:22519400-22538282 GCA_026777045.1 Hyperopisus bebe
TGTGTAGTGACTCTGTGGTTAGTCACCAATGCAGCTGGATATTTTCCAAAGTGATCTGGTGTGAGCTGTTATGAAAGCAGAGTATATCATCTGAAATCTATGAGAATTTATCAGAGTTAAACAAGTTTCTTTTTCCACAGTGCAACACAACAAACACCAATGGTAAGAACATGAACAGGAAGATGTTGTAAATAAATAAAATACAGTGTAAATGCCAGGGAATGTTTATTAATGAATCACAGTGTAACTAACATAACTAAATGTATATAATAGTAGGCAGATTAACTGTTAGAAATACAGCAGCTGTCTAGTTAAGGGGAATGCTGAAAAAATATGTTTATAATGAGCACTTGCTGTTTTTATGTGATTATTGTTAATTCTCCCAGTGCTATAGGGGGTTGAACGGGTTTGACTCAGCAGGTTATTTTTGCTTTCTTCATGATTTTAAAATCTGGTTATTCAAAAATAGGAATAATGAGTTTGGAGCCTGTCTGTAATTTGTCAGTTGGAATCTAAAAGATGTCCTTGTAAAACACTCAGCTTTATAAAAGTGTAAAAAAAAACACAAGGTACTTTTGCATATAATCATCAAGAAAGTAAATCTTAAAATATCCATCCACTTTCTGTAACCGCTTATCGTATTCAGGGTCACGGGGGGTCCAGAGCCTCAGAGGCTGTAGTCTCAGAGGCTACAGGTGCAAGACTGGGAACAACCCAGGATGGGGCGCCAACCCATCACAGGGCACAGTCACACACCATTCACTCAACATGCACACCTTTAGGCAATTTGGTAACTTCAATTAACCTCAGCATGTTTTTGGACTGTTGGGGAAACCAGAGTACCCGGAGGAAACCCCACGATGACATGGGGAGAACATGCAAACTCCACAAATACGGAGACAGGGCAGAGACTTGAATCCCAGTCTCAGAGGTGTGACCACCGTAGCCCCACACCACCCCATAATCGAGCATGTTCTGTATGGTTCTATTCATGTTTAAAATAATAAATTCTATGTTTTTGGCTTTTGTAAAATTTGGTTAAACAGCTTAGTGCCTTGTGTGTATTTGTCCCAATGGGCTTTATTTCTTTGAGGCGTTTCTGCTGCAATGCAAGAACAAGCTGTAAAACACTATGGTCTATAGTATGTGGACATCAGCCTGTCCAACATTTCATTCTGAAACCAAGACTATTAATATGAATTTTGTCCGCCCTTTGTTGCTAAGTTTGCATTTATTCTTCTGGGAAGAATTTCCATTTGATGATGGCACATTGCTGATGGTATTTGGGTATTGATTTTGGGTTATTAAGTCCCTTTCTGTGAGTTTGTGTGGCCAACCACTTCCCAGCTGAATTTGATCCCAGGTGTTTTTCCAAGTCAATTATGGGCAGATGTAGATGGTCAGTTATGTAGCAAACTGGAATTATGGTGTCCTATGATGGTGTCAAGATGGAAGTCACAATGTTCTTCTGGACGACCACCATTTGGTTTGGCTTAATTTGCCAATTCCTGTAATAGACTAGGTTCTCCATATGCTTTTGGCCACATAGTGAATTTTCACTTCAAATACCTTGTACAATGTGTTTATGATAAAAGGCTATCAGCAAGTTTATATGGGTTTAACTATATATTATTTATGTGAATTTTGTCTCTTCCTCATTGTTACTGGATTTGGCTCTGATGCCCAAAGCAGTATCCATCTTCTAACCATTTATCCTCAGCCAGTCAATCACAGGGCATGCGCGAGCACACACACACACACACACACACACACACACACACACACACACACACACACACTAATATACTTTGGGAAATTTAGAGATGTGTGATTCACATTCCCACTGGGCCTCCCTCAAATTAATACCAGAATTATTAATATGGATAATGTTTATAATTTTTATCTTAAAAATATTTTCACAATAAATATATTTTTTTGTGGATTTTCATTTTACAGAAACCTGGTGTCTGGGTGCAACTCTGTAAGTGAAAATGTTTGGTTGTTTTCATATAATTATCGCATTTTTAGTCTCCAGGCAGTAGCTAACATATGTCAATGCATTTCAAAAGACTAATTTTTAATCGCACTTGAGGGAGCAAATGATAATGGACTGGTTATTCTGGATCACAAAGACGGATTTGAAAAAAATTGCTTGAATATTTTTTCAGTTTGAGCTATGAAAACAACCTTGATGGAATGTGTAACGATAGTGCTGCACAACAAGCCTGCTTCCTGGTGAGCATGATTATTCTCTTAGCTGAATTATGAGCAAAACTGGTTAAGCAAACTTACTTATTGCTGCAATATTCTTAATATAAATAGTTGCATGCATTTTTTATTCAACAAATCCCTTCTGTAGTCCAGTGATGTTTTGTAAATATTGGCCAATATTTGATTCAGAAAAAATCCAATTCTCTATGTAGAAAGAAGGAATCTTAAGTTTAGTTTTATATTACTAAATCAATTAATCGAAATTACTTGCAATGATTAAAAATGAACTCCCACTCAAATTTTTTTTAATCCACATATTTACCCTTTCCTGTAGAAACTTCCAGATTCTACAATCAACACTTTTTCACAATGCATTGGACTATCTTTTAACACGCCTTTCAGCAGCAAAGACCACATATGGAATCTCCATGGAATAATAGATACGGCTTTAGATATCTACTCCTTTATGGTAAGCTCATTTAATTAAATCTCCCTTTTTTTACTATTTTTACAAGGCACCAATGTAGCCAGTCAATTTCGCTTGTATGCAGCATGCATCATCCAAGACAAGCAGTCACCAAAACATTGCCCACAAGCTTCTAGCAGCAGGGGGAGCCAGTAAGTAGCTTGCATGACGTTTTTTAGAAACAGGATCAATAATTTTAATTTTGTCTTTCTTATACTCATGTACAAATGGGCCACTACAAGGAATTCCACTAGGAATTTCACAAGCAATTCATAGCAGCAAAGCTCTCATCACCAAAGACAGAGTGAAATTGGCTGGCTAAGTCGGCGCTCCTAGAAGTACTCATGCCCTCTGCAGTGTCAGTAAGGGGCAAAAGGTGTCAAGGATGTTTTTAAAATAGCATGGTATGATCAAATTGTTTCATCATAATTAATTGTTCACCTTGGCAATTAATCACATATACCGTCATGTTGCAATTGCAATTGTCAAAACACTGCTCCCTCTTTCAGTATTTCTTGGGGTAAACTATATACAGTAGAGAGAGAAGCAAAAAAAATTTGGACAGTGTACAACAGTTAATTTTGTTGCATTTTCATTACATTTATGTTTAAGGTCAAATGAACGTGATGAGACTAAAGTACAGAATGTCAGCTTTTACTTCTGGGAAATATTTTACGTACAGCATAAATTTTAAATCTTGAAAAAACATCATTTATTGTGTTTACATTTCCAATTTTAACTGAGCATAAGTACTGGGACAAATGAAAAGTAAAACTAAGTTGTTAGTATTTGGTCCTAAATCCTTTACATGCAATAACTGCCTCAAGTCTGCAACCCATTGACATCACCCCACTCTTGACCACATCATTCCAAATGCTCCGCCATGCCTTTGCTGCAGCGTCTTTCAGTTAGAGCTTGTTTTGGGGCATTTCTGACTTCGGTTTTTTCTTCAGTTCATGCTCATTTGGGTTTAAATCAGGAGACTGACTGAGCCAGTCTATAACTTTCCACTTTTTCTTTCTGATGAAATTCCTGGTTATGTGTGCAGTGTGTTTTGGATCATTGTCTTCCTGCTTGCCCACCATTGGACATGGGAAGCCGAGATGTTTCTGTAAACATCAAATTCATTCTGCTGCTACCATCTATAGTTACATTATCAGTAAAGACATGGGAGCCAGTTCCAGCCATGTTTGCCCTAGCCATGACATTAACTCCTCCATGCTTTACAGATGGAGTGCTCCTGCTGTGCTCCTTCTATACATTTTCCCCTTCCCATGACTTTGATAAAGGTTAAGCTATACCTCATCTGTCCATAAAACTTTGTTCCAAAACTCTTCTGATTCGGCTTGTGAATTCCAGCCTGGCCTTTCTCTTCTTGGTGCTGATGAGAGCGATCTTGCAGTGTAACTTTTCATTTCTTGAATTCTTCTGCCAGTGATGAAAACATGCATGTTTACCCCTGTAAATTGATTATTTCTGTGGTTATCAGGGACGTACAGTACAGTAGGTTACATATTAACATTGGGGGGACGGGTATATCAGGATCTGAGGTGTGAGGCGTCACATTACGAAGTGATTTTATAGTTGCACTGTTTACAGTCTGCTTCTTTTATTTGTAAACTATTGCCATTATAGATACAATATATAAAGGAAAATGTATCTTCCAATTTTTACCATTATTCATCTTCACTAATAGGGTAGTTTAAGTACATTATCTATGCTGAATTTCCAGGAATTATTAAAATTATGTGCAAATCAGGAGATTCCATCACAAATGTCAGGCCCTGCACTGTGGAAAAATGAGCACATGACCTCAAGGTCCATGATGATGCCCTTGTCACTCTCCTGTACCCTGTCTTCTCTGATAAATACATAATACATCGTAACTTTCCAGAAAGAATCACTAGCATAAGCATAACACACATAAAATAGCAACTAGGAGATCTTCTCCTAGAAACCCATAGAAGTAAATACAGGGGATTTACCGAATCTCTTCTTAGTGATAAATGGGGTTTTCTGCCAGCACTGTTTATGAACTAAATGATTCTAACATAAATATGTTGATGAGTTCTGCTCTTATTGGCTGGCTGACAGTGAGGCACTGCGAAGACTCATATAGAACAAACATCCCTACAGTTTTTTGCCTCATAATGATGTTTCAGTTAACAATGGACCGTATTTATGATAGTGGTCCCATAAATTTAAAACCGAGCTGAAAAATTCCTATCACCTAGTAACGTCATAGCACAAAGCATTACTCAGGTGTTTGTGGTGATGCTAATGTTAACATAAACCTACTGTACTGCCTACAGTACAGTATGTAATACTTGACAATGATAGTAAACTACTATGTTACTGGTTTATGCACTTACTATACTGTACTCTTTATTTTGCAGTGTACAGTTCTTTGTCACTTGTAACTGTAATACTCCTACTTCAGCCTAGGCACAATGGGCCTCATTCACCAACCGTTCTCTTACAAACAAATTTGTTCTTAAACCCCACGTACACACTTTTTTACAAAGATTCTGATATTCACCAATGTTTCCTTATCTGAATTTGTTCTTAGCTAAGAACAGAATCTACGCACACTCAAGACCATTCATACGCACATTGGAGTAATGAAAGTTTGTTCACAATAATTGGTTATAGCAGTTTTGTTCATTCTACAGTTCATAAAATGATAGTATTTTAATAATTTATAAAAGTAAAATATAAAACATAATTTTTAAGTGTAAAAATTATTTTTATGGTAGTAACGGCGATCATGCGGATTATAAATAGGTCAGAATCTTCGTAAAAAAGTGCACATGTGGGGTTTAAGAACAAATTTGTTCGTAAGAATGGTTGGTGAATGAGGCCCAATGTTAGCATATTCACACCTCAATGCTTTAGCATTGTAACAAGAACATTATTGTGCATCTTAGTCAGCAAATGATTTTACAATGCTAGTTTTGTCATGCAATTTGTATCAGCTCCAAACAGCAAACTGAGCAGTTTGTAAATTTGCTGTTTATAATTTTGAGTTCTACTTTCATTTTTTTTACTTCAGTATCACACAATTACACAATTAAAAGTATAGAATGGTTATCAGTTAGGCAAGTGTCCTGGTCATTCATTGCACCAAAGAGGCCAAGAAATTTGGAACAGACACTCAAGGATTTGGCTGACTGAGTCACACACAACTTGCATGTTAATGCTGTGTTGTTATTTCCTGTTTCTGGGCACCTGTTCTCATTTTCAGTAAGAGCCTTCATTGCAATGTGTGCAGTGTATGGCCCAAAGGACATTTGAGAATCCAGCCTCGAGACAAAAGGTTCCCTTTATTCTCCTCTGATTGTCATCTGTGCTTGGATGTAGGGGAACATTGCCTCAGCTGTTAAATGTGCGCCATATCACCAGCCACCCTTTGGAATGACCTGGTTCCCTGAACAGACATGGCAGATGCTTGTCACTTCCATGAGGACTCAGAAAGGAATTTGGGGGGTTGTTGCAGCCGGATAGTGCTCAGGCAGCAGAGACACACTATGGTGTTACGCTCCACCCAGAAACGTGCAACACATTCATTGTCTGTTAGCTGAAGTACACCAAGACAAGGCCAGAGTATTCTTGGGCTACATTCACACTGCCAGCCATATCGTTCAGTTCCGACTTTTTGCTCAGATCAGATTTGTCTATCTTGACGGTTCACATTCAGAACTACAAGTGACCTGTATCTGACTGTAATGTGAACACATCGGTTCTCCGAAATGTCACGCATGCGTACATTGATACGTTTTTACAAGGGTCAATTGTACAAAAAACGTCATATCTGTGGGATGACTCATGGCATTAAAAATGGAGGTGTTAGTAGCTCTCGCATGTATTGCACTTTGCTCTGGAGGACGACAAACAGTGAATCAGCTGTACATGAACAGGTCAAAAAAGAGGAAAAAAAGTCAGGCGGCTAGCTATTTCTGTTTTCTGTTATTGCAGCTCTCCTCCATTTTTACTTTCCAGCACTGCCGGTGCAGGCTGATGATGTTAGTACATGCGTATAAGCAGAAAGCCACATGAATTCCGATCTGAGCGTTCACATTCAGGTCGCATGGCCACGAATCGGATACGTATCAGATTTAGTACCACATTTGAAAGTGGCACAAATCTGATTTGAAAAGATCAGATTTGCGTGTCCACACAGCCCTCAGAAGATCAGATCTGTGTCACATTAAGGCAAAAAATCCGATTTGAGTCACTTCAGCATAGCAGTACTAATGTAGCTTTGGTTGTCCCTGTCTTTGCACCCTTTTCTGTTTCTGTTATGGTGCCACATAGAATAGGACCAGCCCTAATGCCTTGCTTCATATGCTTTTAATATATTTGATACTTTGTGTTTTGTTGTTCACAATTTTTTGGCATGAAGAAATGTAACTAGTTTTGCCTGTGTATCTTTTTCCAACAGAGATCAAGCTTTAGCCATGGTTCCATCCTTCAGCTGTCTGGTGCTATGAATCTGAACCCTGAAGCCGATAAGTTTAATGATACAGACTTTGTCAAAACATGGTTTAAAGTGAAGCTCAGGCCACTCCTATCAACAATATCCCAGGATTTTTTATCATGTCTCAGCACCAAACACTTCAGCTGTGAGACCTACCAGACTATGTATGTATTTTTTACACTGTAAGGTGCAATACATACTGTAGGTTATTATTTCATTTAGAAAAACACAACTTTAACATGATATTCTTAAATCTGACAGGGTACAAGAACTGAGCCAACATTTTTCAGACATGCACCCAGTAAGGAAAAAGTGGATCTATATGTCTTTCATGTATCCTTTCCTATCTAGGAACAGTACAGAAGGTGAGGTTCATTTATGTATGTATGTTTGTTAAGTTAAAGAGTGATGGAGCAAAAATGTAAAGCATTTTTTTTGTACTAGGTACAGGTTGTGTATCTCCAGAAGATAGCAGTGAAGACTGGCTATTGAAGAATTTTGGGCCATTTTCTGCCATGGCTCGCTTTAAACACTTAACACAATTGAACTTTTTCTTTAGAGGAGTAAGTAGTTATAACATGATATATGTAATATACCAGTTTCATGCAGTTCTATGTAAATATCAGTGTTAGGTGGAAAATACTATTATATCTTTTATTGTTTCTGTCTGCAGCTGGAGGTTCTGCATATCCTAACTCCAGAGCAAAAAGCTGAACTTCTCTTGCACCCAGAGCTTTCCGTTCTGGATGATGACAAATTCAGACTGGTATTTCAGAGCATGTTACACCCTCTCCTGGAAAACCAGCATCTGACTGACTTAACAACCCCACAGACCACAACCCTGGCTACCACAGTATCAGCAACTACTGCAGAAAGGAGACTTCAGAAGGTATGCTGACCGTATTAGGATGTCAGTGAAGGTCATTAACACTGAACTATTGTGCAAAATGTATTCCTGCTGTAAGAAATAAATATTGACACTTCCACTCTGAATGTTTTTATATCACAGTAAATTTAAATATCATTTCATTTTTGAAATGATTTCATTGAATGTCATATCATTTTTTCTCTACATGAAAATATTTAATTAATTAATGCTTTGTATTGGTATATTGTCAAGTTGAGGAGGTGGAAATGTAACACTGATAATTAATTGTAACCGAGAATATATATACTGCCAGACAGATGCCAAATTAATATAAAAATAATCAGACAGTTTAACCAGATACTATTTAATAGGATTTGATATTTGGTTGGTGTGGTAATACTTATTCTAAAAACATAAAGTTTTTTTTAGTGACTTGCCATTCATACACTTTAGCTAGCTAGCATGTACCACATACCTTTTATTTTTTTTGGGCAGAATTTATTTATGTTACACTTAATAAATATAAATTAATAATGAATGATATCTTACATAAAAAGTAACAATAAATAATAGAATAAATGCCAACTGTACTAATGGGACTTTTGTATTACATATACATTCAAAAAAACAATCTTTAGTCAACAAATTTAATATTTAAAAATGTTGTTGCACAAACCTGTTCCCAATAAAACATATCAAAGGCAGTCCAAAGATCTGTCTATATAATGGTGTATATATAGATGATCTCTGGGTAATGATGGTCCGTGTTATGATATTTTGACTTTACAGTAGGTAAATGTTTTTCGCTTTGAGTACATTTTTCAGTAAATTACATGAGATATTCATCACTTTATTATAAAATAGGCATTGTGTTAATGATTTTGCCCAACTTTAGGCTAATGAAAGTGTACCAAACATGTTCAAGGTAGGCTAGGCTAGGTTATGATGTTTGTTAGGTTAGGTGAACTGTATTAAAATGCATTTTTGCCATACGGGTTTTTTACTTTGTGGTAGGCTTATCTGACTGTAACCCCATTGTAACCTGGGGGGAGGCTGTACTGAGATTTCACGAATCAGAGAACCTCTCAAATGGCGCAGAGATGTGTACTGATGAAAAGCAGAAACACCAGAACTTTATACATAATATAACAGTTCAAATTTATTTTCACTTTTGCATAGTTTTAAGTATGTTCTTGTTTAGAACATCCAGTTAATACCAAAATATTAATTCTAAAGCTGTGTTTAAAATGTATAAATAACAACCTTTTTTTCAGAGATTCAAAGGGTTTCTGACCTTCTTTAAACCAGTGGGGAGTTTTGTCAAGAAGTTTGTGTCTCTCACTAAGCAGGTAAAGTGATTAATATCATGGTTTATTTATAGTGGAATAAATATGACAAGCATCTGTGTGCCTTAAAAACGTGTTTACCAGGTACAATACCTAAAATATCAATTATGATGCATTTAAGATAATCATTTTCTTTTTGCCAATGGCCATGCACTGCAACTTAAAAAGTGCAAAAGTTAGACATTGCATTTTAAATTTCATTCTTTTAGTATTTAATATTAGTTATATAGCAAATGTATATATAGGATATGTAATTATATAACATATATAGTAATAATGTTAATAGTACAATAGTAATATTTTTCAGAATTTTCATCTCAGTATTTTTTACATTTTCAGTATAATACAATATTTACATTTTGAATTATACTTTTCTCAGGACAATTTTTCTTCAATGAAGAGTATTACACTCACCCAGGCAATAATGAACTGGACTTTATCAGAACTAGCCAGTCACTTTGTTACAAACATTACCGATGGGGATAACACCACGCCCACTCCACCACCAATCCACTTTGACATCACTAATATTAATGACTGGTTCCTGCATGTAGCAGTACCACTTTTAAACCGTTTCCTGCCTCACAATCAAACTGTGATCTCTGGAAAACTTAGTGAAATTTTCCACCATGTTTTGTAAGTATGAAAATCGTGCTGTAATATAGACTGTATATTCAAATATCAGTTACTCAAAAAAATGTTTGGTACAGTATTGTTGATGGGTTATTCATCATTTCATGCAACAGCTCTTTAAATAATGCTGCTGATCAAGAACTGCCTGGTCCAGCAGATGTTTGTAGTATTTCTTCTGTAGGGGTATCTTGCTCAGTGAGTACTGACTTTCCTTAATGGATATTACAAAATGGAATGTAAATTGTAGAAAGCATGTTTAGTGAGATTATGAGTTTTGTTTTCAATTTCAAAGCAAATATATACAATTCCAGCTTATTTCAGGAGGCATACATAACATGCATTGAGCATCAACATTAATGCATTTTAATATTCTATATATCACAGTTGTCTTTAAATAATTACTTTAACATATCTTGACTTTAGTAATTACTTTAACATATCGTTACTTTACATGATTGTTCACCATATCACTTTTCATTTTAGATACCCAATGCAATTGAAAACATGGCCTATGTTATAAATTGTGCCTCCTATGCTAATTTGAGCCTTACTGAAGAAAACATAGTGGCATTACTCATTGAACTCTCCAAAGCTCTTAATTCACTGTTGGAAAATTACTGCTCATTGGTATGCTATTTCAATTATATTTCATTATTATTAATATAATGTTAAGCCTATGCTAGTTATATGTGTAGTATGAAGTATTTTTGCATCATTCTTATATGCTAGAAGTTGGTCAAACATCCAAAAGGTTTGGTCAACCAAAAGACAGACAGTATAATCTATTTATAATTTTCTAATATAATTTCAGAATTTTATGTCTGTCGGCTCCTACATAAAAGATATCTTTGGACTGCCTCAAACACACTTTACAGAGGAAAATCTTCAGGATGTGAATTTCATCCAACTCTGGTTCCAAATCAAACTCAGACCACATTTATCATCACTGTCAAAAGAGTTTCTTTCCTGTCTCAGCACCAAGAACTTCAGCTGTGAGACTTTTCAAGCCCTGTATGTATATTCTGCATCACACTACTGTGCAAAAGTCTTAGGCAGTCAAAGAAAATACTGTAATGTTTCCTCCTGAGACCCAAGGAAAAAGTGTCCTTCAATTTAGGTTATTTGTCTGTGGAGGAAATAAGACATCTTACAATTTAGATTTTTTTCAAATTTATTTTTATTTTTAATTTCACAGCATGTCTTATTTCCAACAGGAATAAACATGTTTCCTAACATCAGTGAAAATATAGATGCAAAAATAAAATGTCCACTACAATGGACATAAATGAATGGGTGGGGTCTCAGGAGGTTACAGGATCTTCATGTAAAATTATAATATTATCTCTGCCAAAGTGTGTCAGCTTAGCCATTTCCAAACCTCTCCAACAGTCACCTCATAATTTGCAGCAACCATCCTATACACCCATGTATTTTTTTTACTTGACCACTACCCCAGCTAATCAGTACTTCATCAAATCATTTAACTAATTAAATTAAATAATTGAGCTGTTGGTGAAATTTATTGAATAATTGAGGAGAGGTTTGGGAACTGAAGCGGTGTTCATCTAGCCATCCAACAAGATATTAGAAACATTTTGGAGAACAAAGGAAATTCTTGTTCATTTTTTATTGTGTTACTGTTAACTTGCATATTTTTGATTTTTTTTTATGAGCAAATGTGCATCTACTAACAAGATTAACAGTTTTAAACATTTTCTATGCCTACCTAAACATTTTCTATGCCTACCTTCTGCATAATACTGTATATTCTTCAAACACATGCTGGAAAAAGGCGCATCTGCAGATTTTTGCAAGTAGTATGGAAATACATAACAGATAATTTTAACATTATTATTACTATAACTATTATTATTATTATTATTAGTAGTAGTAGTAGTAGTAGTGGTAGTATACTTTACATACTGGAACATTTTAGCAATTTTTTTAGCTAAATAGACCTACAGTACATATATGTTGCATCTTGCCATTTTTAATTTCAGCTACCTTGTGTTCTGAAATCTGCTGTTAAGAACCCCAGTTTCTCACTAATTTTCTTTTTACTTTCAGTGTACTGGACCTGAATAATCACATCTCAGAAATGGGTGAAATCCAACAACAGTTTGTCTATAATTATTTTATTTACCCTTTTCTGTCACGGAAAGACATCTCAGGTAGCAGCTTCCTTAAAAATGGGAATATGTAATTTCAAAACACTACCAATTGTTTCATATGAAAATATGAGTACAGTTATGAATGTCGTCTTAGTTATGTTATACTGGATGTTTTTATGTTTTCTCAAATTTTGTGTAAATTACAGATCCAAGCTGCACTTCTCAAACAAGCAGTGATAAGGAATGGCTGATTAAGAATTTTGGTGCCTTTTCCATCTTTGCACATCTAGAGGATTTTTATAAGTTATACAAAAACTTCTCAGCGGTAAGTATTTCTGAAAGCACAACAGATAAACTATAAAAAATGGATAAACTATTGAGATGAAATATCTGAGCACATGCATAGTATGTATTAAATGACATAGCCGAGTACTGCATGTTGACAAAACTTAAGCACCAGTCAATGAAGAATTTATGTTATCTTAGCATCAAAACCTACGTATATAAAATATGTCAAAACAAAATATATATTACTGTAATTAAACTAGTACAGAAGCCTTCATCACAGCGTAAAAGCAATTTATACTAAAAAGAAAATAATTATTTGTTATGGTAATGGTATTTCCCACCAAAATCTCATTGTTTGCACAATAAATATGTTGGACTGCATGATGACATGAAAAGTAAATGCTCAGTGTTGGATTTATTTTTCTGGCTTGAGTGTAATTGGAGATGCTGGATTGATGAGTAATAAAAGTTATTAACTGGTTACGAGCAGGCAGTACCCATCAAATTATTATTTTTAATTCATGTTTGTGCATTTAATCCATAATGTTACAATAACAAACATAATTTTCTCTCAGCTGGAAGTTCTAGATGTTCTCACACCATATCAGAAAGCGGAGTTGATTGTTTTTCCCTATAACGAACCTGAAAAGCCAAGTGTCGTCATCAACACGATGTTTGAGTACTTCTTGGAATCACCAAAGGAGACGAATTTTGTAAAATGCCTGCTAAACCTTGTTTCTTTAGCTCAGAAGGTATTCTAAATTAGTATATGTACACAATATTCATTATAGAATGATAACTGTTCATTGAAATAATTTACCATATTATATTTTGTTTTACCTTTTTACAGGTAAATATCAGTTGTGACTCCTACAGAACCATGTAAGTTACACAGCAAACTCTGGATTTTAAATGTTTCACATAGCATTATAGCAGAATAAATGCTGATTTTATCTCCTTTGCTCTTCAGCTTCATGAACCTTGATGTGGCTTTGTCGGCAGTGTCTACTGATATTGAGTCATCTATCATTAAAATAAAGGAGCAGTTAATTTACTCAGCGCCACAAGGTTAGTGTTAAAACCTATTTGTTATTAACAATGATGTTTATGAATATCTGCGATGGGCTGGCCCCCCATCCAGGGTTGTTCCCTGCCTCGTGCCCATTGCTTCCGGGATAGACTCCGGACCCCTCACGACCCAGAAGGATTTAGCGGGTTGGAAAATGGATGGATGGATGGATTATGAATGTTGAAATATTGCTTATGAAGTCTAAGTTGTATCGATTGCATGTATAATTATGCATTAATTGGTAAAATTTTTTACTCATTGTAGATTGCCTAGTGGCCACAGAAAAGGTAAAGTGTCTTTGAAAGCTATGGTCAATTACACCTACTGTACGAAAGTCTTAGGCAGTCAAAAGAAATGTTTCAAACTATTTGTTTGTGTGATAAGTGCACTTTTGCTCAGAACAAAAAAAACAATTTAGCACTAGAACATGAGTAAGAATTTCTTCTGGTCTCCAAAAAGTTACTGATATCTATAACACCACAAGCTCATTTAATTAATCAGTTTAATTAGTTGAAAAAGTTAATGAGATATTGATTACCAATATGAGGTGTGATAGTGTTTCAGTTAAAAAATATGTGTTTGTATTGGATAGTTCCTTACTGGAGTGATTTTAAAAGATGTTTTGAAATGGCTAAGCTAACACACGATGACAGGCATAATAGCTTAGTTTTACTCTAACATGAAGATCATTTAAACCTAATTTTCTTTGGCTGCCTACGACTTTTGCACGGTGCTGTAGTTAATTAATATTGGTTTTAGAAAAAAAAATCACTTAATGTGTCTCTATTAATTTGAAGTATTTTAACTGTTGTGAGTTTTGATTTTTATCCTCAGTGCCTTGTGACAAGAGTTAATGGTAAGTTTCATTTAGACATATATTAAATACTAGCTGTATCATATCAGAATGTGATATATAAGTAGGATGTGGTTTGTATACTGCTCTCTTGGGTGCTGCTCTATTTCAACAATGGGTATATTACATGAAAGCACTACATTGCCCTTTTATTATAAAATATAAACAGAAAATTAACCAGTTAAAGGACATACATTATGTTTTTGAATATCTTTACCAATTCCTACTCATGTTAGTTCCTGAAAAAGTATTAATTTGTTGATTGTGCTTCAGGGACCAAAATCTGCAATGCAATCAACAGGTAAGTAGATTTAACTGAGTAAACTAAATATTAATTACATTTGTATAAATTTTCATTTTTTATATATATGTTTATGTTTATGCCACATGCTACGTTATGTTACGTTATGTTTCTAGATAATATTCTACATATTTCTTCCAGCTTTTTTGTTGTAGATTCTGTTTGTTGACTTTTTAAATTTTGTTTTATTTCATTTTTACAGCAAAGCAATCTATAACAAGCTTGTTGCAGATAACATTGCAAATACACACTGCAAATACAGTATTGAAGAATATGCTTGTATGCCGGTATGAAATGTTTAAAGATTTTTTTAATACAACATTTTTTCTGAAAACAATTAGGTTTACAGATTCTTTCACAGATTTAAAGTTGTATATAAATGTAATGTCTGTTACATTGAGACATTTTATGATTTTCTGTTTCTTGTATAGTTGACAAACATGTCACAACATAATTACGTTGAACTCCTACAATGCAAATTGCATAATGACATCAGTTCTTCAAAACAAATCTGGATGTTATTCTTCAACAAAATTTCAGGGCAACTGGATGAAATTCTCGACTTGTATTACAACCCGGTGAGCAAAGTCATTTTAATAATTAATGGTTAGCACTGTGACCGCACATCTCCAGGATTGAATTCCAGCCTATAGCTCTATATGTAGTGTTTGCACATTCTATGTTCACACAAGTTTGTTACTGATACTCTGGTTCTCCTTCCAAGTCCAAGAACATAGTCAAATAAATTGTCTATATATTGACCACAGTCTGTGATTGTATGCCCTGCAGTAGACTGGCATCCCATCCAGAGTGTCCCCTTATTTGTTACCTGTAACTTCCCTGATAGTCTTCAAAGCCACTACAACCATATATGGGATAAGAAATTATGAAAAAAAAAATGTTGCATGGATGACTGGATAGAACCATGGATGGATAAATGGAAGGATGGAAAGACATATTTAGTTTAATGAAAATAAGAATAAATAATATATTAATTTTATGTTAACAGAATATCAGCTTCAGCAGTCTGTCCATCTCCAACGTGCTGGATGTGATCAGTGAAATTAAAATTGACAAATTTAACTCCACATCCCTAAGAAATGTTGATGTCATAAATCAGTGGTTCCAGAGGAGGCTTCACCCGTTCTTGCCATCAGTGTCTAAAGAGTTTCTATCTTGTCTCAGCACAAAAAATTTCAGCTGTGAAACATACCAGGCTGTGTACGTACAAACACCTTGTCATGAATACTTTCAGTGCAGTACTAATTCTTGAAGATGTAAATATTATGGTATTGCTTACTGTAATTTTGATTGCATTTAAGTGTGAAGGCTCTGAGTGACCAAGTTTCATCCATGAACACACTGCAACGACAGTCTGTGTATACCCTATTCATCTACCCCTTCCTATCAAGAAATGACACTTTAGGTATATTTATAAGTTACATCCTAGTTCTTAATATGTCATACACTGTCATACTGCATGTGTTTCAGAAAAATATAATTTTCAAGTTGTAGATGCTATAAAACTTATGGATTCAGTATTTCTTTTTTTGCCTCAGATGCTGCGTGTATATCCAACACCAACAACAGTTTAACTTGGCTTCTAAAGAACTTTGGGTCCTTTTCTGTCTTTGCACCTCTAGAAGATCTTGTCAGCCTAAACCCCAATTTCTCTGATGTAAGTGAAACCAGCATTCTATCTAATATTTGATTGAGAATTCTCATTTTGAATTACATTGCGAACTGTTTAAGCTATAACTATTTCTTTTATTTTTCTATTTACAGTTTGATTCACTGCCGCAATTATCACCCACACAAATAGCAGAAGTGGTACTGAGCACTAAGGAATTGAATATAAATCAGGCTGAGGCTATATTTAACAGACTGGAGGAAAACAACTCTTTCCATAATGTTGATGATTTTCTGACAAAACTGGCTCAGAATTCAGAGGTGACTGCCTTCGAGTAGAAACCCAGAAACCATCATAATGGTTCAAATATGACAAAATGCAGCACTTTGCATTATGTTCTTTCTTATACTCGGTTTATGTTCAGTTAATGCTAAAATTTATAGATTGTAAAAACAGGAATTTTTGGACTGATGTATTGTTTTCTATTTTGTGCATGTCCAGCTTCCAAATATCACACCTGCTGTACGGGATGTCATGATGAATCGGACTTTCTCAGTCATCAGTGTACATTTCCATGAATTTGATATGCAAGAGTGGGTTGATTGGTTCACTGTCAAGCTGACAGTCCTCCTTCCCAGTTTCACCACCAAGATGCTTTCCATTACACTCTCTTCCGTCAATTGCACTGAATACCAAGTCATGTGAGTGGATGGTTGACTTAATTCTAAAAATCAATGAGTCTAGTGGATAGAACAGAGAACATAAAGCACTGCTTTTTTTTTACAGTATTCTTGGATTGAACCACGTCATCGACAAAATGCCATATCAAAAAATCGAGGAAATTACTGGGGTTTTGGTGGAATACCTCAAGCACTTTATTAGCCAAAACAATGATCAGGGTAATCAATATGCACAGGTTTTGGCTTCACATTTTATTCATCTTCTCAACATCAATTGCATTTGGTCATTCTAAGTGATGATATGTTCATGGTATATATAGAAATGTGCTGACCCTGCAGTTTTGTTTCTATGCATTTTAGCCTGCAAAGAGAAGGATAGTGCTGTGTGGCTGTCCATCAATTTAGGAAAATTCTCCAAATATGTCAGCTACTCAGACCTGAAGGACTTTAATATTACAATGGTATAGTAGCAGCATTTTTTCCCAGTTTTAGAAGAATTTCCAATGTAGATTGCAAGCGCTGTGTTATTTTGAGTTTTTCTTTCTTCCTTCCTTCCTTCCTTTTCCATGTAGCTGGAAATTCTGGACTCACTGTCTCCAGAACAAAAAGTGGAACTGTTATTCGATCCTCTTAATAACGATCTAGAGAATGAAACCATCGTGACTGCTGTTTTCAACAGCTTGTCGACTTCTCCACATGAACTTGATGAATTCTTTGGGAATTTTGCTCAGGTTGCAACCAAGGTAAATAAGTTTGTATCCAATTTCGGTTTCCTCAGACTTTGGCTCTGATATGTCATTTTTTTTTCATGACAGTCATGGCTGTTTGAAATGTTGTGGACAATGTTCAAATTCCAAAATTTTTCTTACTTTCAGAGAAACGTAACCTTCATTGAAAACTCTGCTGTAAGGGATATCATGCTAAACCTGACGTTGACAGCACTGGCACCCAGATTTGATACCTTTGGACCAAACGACTTTGCACTTTGGTTCCAACGCTATTTGGTGGTGCTGATGCCTAGCCTCCAACCTAGCAGTTTGGACATCATCCCCAGGAATATCAGCTGTAACTCATATGATGCCATGTAAGTAAACTGCATTTTTATCTGAGTTTCACCAAATACTAACATGCTGGCAAAAAAAAACTCTTTTAATTTCATATTTTCTTAGATGGTTGGGGCTCGACAAAAGCATAAGATCCCTTCCTGAAGCACTTACCTATAATGTTAAATTGACCAAGGTCCTGCTAATAGATAGAGCTACAACAAGTAGGTGATATACATCTATTATATAAGAATTTTACATGTTGTAAGTTCTGTTTCGTATTAAACTTTCTGACTTGTTTCATGTCTTTTCCATCAAGTGTGTGTGCCACCCCCTATTATCAAGGTAAGTTTTTCAGTATTCCCCATAGCACTTTAGTGCTCAGATATCTTTTTAATAATTGTACTTTATCTGTGAAAATCTTTGTTTTATTATTATGTATTATTGTTGTTTGTTGTTAAATTAAAGATAGTTTAAAATGAAAGATGTGTTTCTCTATTTTATTTATTTAGTGTGAAGACACACCAGTAAATGGTAGGTCTATTTTAGCTATCATTACATTCATCTGTTATACAAAATGATAATTTACTTAAGTTTCTTGAATTTACCTATGATTCCTAAATTCTAATGTAACTTATTTTCAGAATCAAGCGTGTGTGCTGAACTTGAATGGTGGGTTTTTTTAACCTTTTTTTTGAGTATATGAATAAGCATCTTGACATCAGATTCAATTCTATACTTTTATGTCATGTTTTTCTCATAGGAGTGCATTTACACAAACTGTGACATCAGGGACTGCTTTGCCAACGCTGTGTAATATCAGCATTGCAGACTATGTCTGTTCTTCAGTAGGTTTCCTTTAAGTTTTTGCACAGATATTATTGGACCAAGCTCCAACACTCTCTG
>JAODJW010000094.1:22538382-22553415 GCA_026777045.1 Hyperopisus bebe
TTTCCTGATGTTCCCAGAACCCATGTAGCATATTTTTACAATAACATTATTAATTACTTGATGTCAATGTATCTTATTTTCTTGAAGGAAGCAGAATTCACAAAGGAAAATCTGGTCAATCTCTTGACATGTGAACTAGCTAGTAACGTGAATTATTCAATAGCCACTTGGAAAATTCTCTTTACCAAATTTTCATCTGTCTTGGATGAAGCCCTGGATTCATATTCAGTTGAGGTAAACTGCATTTTTATGCTTCACTGAAAGAAAATATTTGCATTAGTTAAAACAATAAGTGAGAAAAGCAATTCAAAAAGGATTAAAGTTAGTATTTAAAGCAATTTAAAGCAATTCGAAAAGTATGGTTTTACCTTTTATACTGTAGTCCATGGTTTTAAAGATTGGTTTGGTGGCCTTAAGGTCTCCCATTGATAACATCTTTCTAATTTACAGCAGACTCATATCAGTAATTCCATAGCAACATCAGTTCTGGATGCAATCAATGAAGTCAGAATTAATAACTTCAGCAATACACAACTCCAAAACATCGGCTTTATCAACCAGTGGTTCCAGAAAAGACTTCACCCATTCTTGCCATCAGTGTCTGAAGAGTTTCTATACTGTCTCAGCACAAAGAACTTCAGCTGTGAGACCTACCAGGCTGTGTATGTATAGGCATTATTGTGTACAGCACAATAATGCATTTTTCACTGTTACAAACGCATTTTGAAATGTGTTATCAGCAGCATTTTAAGAGCAGCATATTTATATATGTCAAGCAAATCTACTATAAAATCTACTATATAAAGGATATGTATTTTTCAAAGACAAGTAATCAAAAGCCTTTTTTCTCCTTAAGTGTGAAGAGTCTCAGTAATACATTTTCAGAAATGAGCGAAAAACAGCAGCTTTTAGTTTACCGGGATTTTATAATGGTATTCCTGTCTCAATCTAATATGTCAGGTATGTATTATTGTAGTTTTTATATATTTTTAATTAATTAATGATATTATTCCCAACTATTGGATTAATTTTAACACCAATTATCAGAAAAATTATATACTCAGTATTCTAGAGTTCAATTTACATTTCTCTAGATGATAATGTAAAATATACTACACAACTTTTTACATTTCTTTTGTTATCATTATATTCATGTGTTTTTCTTAAGTATCCCATGTGTACACAAAAATATTGTGTCATTCTTTTCAGATGCTGCATGCATATCTAACACACTTAGCAATGCGGAGTGGCTTGAAAACAATTTTGGCAATTTTTCAGTGTTTGCATCTGTGTCAGCTTTGCAGAAGTTGCTGAGTAGCTTCTCTCCGGTATGCCTTACTCAAGTCATAACTTTTTAATTAATCAGTTTTAAAACAGGAGAAAAAGCAGATTATTAGAATAGAAAAAATGTCTAAATATGAACTGTTCTATTATACAAACTATTTGCCAGCAGTTGGTTAGATAGATCAATGTTTAGCTGCATATTTAACATTAGTATCTTTTTGTACTCCTCAGTTGGATGCCCTGGGTGGTTTGTCTTTGGAACAATTAACAGAGGTTGCTTGTACTCCTGGGCTGTTGAAGAACCCTAAAGATGTCAATCTTTTAATGAGTTATATGAATGATTTCCAGTTAGCAACTTTCTTCTCTGTTTTCCATGGAGTCATACAGGTAATCAAATACAGATACAAAAATGCTTGCATAATTGCATTGTTATACTAAGGAAAGGAATTTCTTCATGAGTGATTCCAGTTTCAATAATCTAATTTATATGTGCAATATGTTTTCTGGACTATGTTTATAGTTCAAACAATATTACTCAACAGTTTGTATATGTTGAACAGCTGATATGCTCTACTCTGTAGTGAGTCCCTCAGACAACTGCTACACCTCAATGTCTTTCAAACACCAAATGACAAAAAACTGGACAATGGTTTTGTTCAAGACAATGTTTTTTTTTTTTTTTGTCAATTTGAAACATACATATCTTTTAACCGGGGCAGGATGCTACTTTCTATGGTGGTATAGCAGTTCACAAAACATACAGGGACTTCTGGAAGGAACTGTAGATGGCATGTCAGTCCTTATCAGGAAATCCAGACATTCAGCCAGGGGGATTTTATCAGCCATGAATGGGGTAGGAAACCAGCAAATTCTTACATAAATACAGAGAATATATACAAATGGGGCACATAATTAATTAATCCAAATCTGAAATGTTAATTGTGAGCTGACCACACTGTCATCATCCATCCTGGATCATTTATTATTTATTCATATTGGACAGATACTGAAAAGATTTATAATTGCTGATCACATGCAAGTTAATGCATTTCAAGTACCTATGACGTCAATTCCTGATCAAACATATGCTGCAAGTGATTTTTTTTATATGGCTGTTTAACAGACATACCAAAAAGCAAATGATGTGATATTGACCAAATAAATCTCTTAATCCTCACTATACTGACATTGTAGCTAGGGTACTAGAAATGCTGGCTTGGGGATAATCAGTTACTGGATTACAAGTGTATAGAATAGAGAAAGGGCAGGCAGTTAAATCAAACATGACAACAAGGGCTACAACAAGGGATTAGTAGAGGATATAAATAAGTGACCACAAAACAAAACACTAAGGACAACAAGGAACAAGTGAGGGTTATTGCAATCAATGAAACACTTTGGACTATGGCTGTACTGGTGAGAAAGGGAACATGGGTGAAACAGGACATATGTACAAAACTAGATAAAAAAAAAAGAGAAAAGTGATCAAGGAACAAAACAAGGAGCCATACAAAAGCACAAGGAGCAACCACTCACTTAGCCCATTCAGCCACACAGCAGCCCAGGGAGTAGAGGAACACAATAGAAATGAAACAATGCCAAGGCTAGGAACTGTTTGAAAAATGGGATGACCAGCAACACCTGCTGGCCAAACATTGAAATAATTTACGATACATGAGGCATCTTTACGTACACTGATTTTGGTTCCTCATGTTTGTACTATATCTACTGTTATATGTTACATATTAAAGTTACATATTTTCTTGTTTAACAAAAAAATGTTTTAGAAAGTGATTTTATGATTTTTTTGTACAATTATACAAAAATTATACAGCTCATAAAATGTATTTATGAAATTTAAGAAAAAAATCATTTGTATGTCCTTACACTGTAAACATTTATTACTAATGTTTTAGTACAAATGATTACTTGCCATGGTTATAATTCTTGCTGTAGAGAAAAGAAAGATCCTGCACAAGATTAAAAAAAGTAGAGTTGAGAAGCTCAGGGTTAAACATTTATAAATGTTTATAAGGGGAATGCTTCTGGAATGAGCTTTCTTGCATTATAATTAAATGCCAAAGCTTCCTATTAACTGACAAAGCTGTCTGGTAATTTACAAAATTTAAATTAAAATATTTAGAAAATGCATATTTATTTACAGTATTTAATACACTCATGTTGAGCAGATTTATAAACTTATTCATATTTTTAATGTTTTATCATGGAAAGATTGAAGGGAAATTGTTAAACATTGTTAAAAATTGTTAAAGATAAATTAGCAAACTAACAATAAAATAAATTGTTTTATTTTTTAGTTTTGATGTCTCCTAATAAAATTTCCATGTGCTTTTCATGCACATTAATTTAGGGCTATACAGAACAGTGCAAGACAGGGACCAATCCTGACATAATACATTTGTCTTATACCATGATGTATTCCTGTCTATATTTTTGATTTCCTCATCATGAACTCTCTTGAGTCGCAGCAGGAAGAATCTCTCCACATTTGATACATATGTTATACGTCTCTCATTTTCAGGGTCAAGAAAGTACATTTCCATCCTCTGTGCTCTCTGCAATGCTCCAGCAAGTCTTACACAGAGGCATCCTTTCAGAACAGTCCATTAGTGACACTGAAGTTTTGTACTGGCTGCATTTCAGAATTGATCCCCTGCTAATAAACATGACAGAGGATTTAGTGGCACCGTTATTTAATGTTTTTGAAAACAGAAGCTGCACAACTATACAAGCACTGTAAGTTCATCTTTTTGATTTTCATGGTAGTACATCTCCAGCACGTTAGCAATTTTACCCATTATCAGTTGTGTAAATGTCATTAATTTAGCTTGATTGGGGGCAGCATGTGGTGCAGTGGATTATACAGGTAATGATGAATAACAACAAAGTAATCTGTAAATTGATATCCAGCTACAAAAATGAATGGCTATTTTGTGTAAGATATACGCCTCTGTCCTTGTACCACCTAAATTAGGACTGAAATCTTTTCTCTCACTGCCTTAACCTTACATTCATTGTATTTTTATTAGGGCTGTCAAAATTAACGCAGATTAATCCATCATCGTGATTAATCTGATTCAAATTTTTAACGCGATTAACCCATCTGCAGCGCAGAATGATTCAAAATCCCTGAAATGTCTCTGTCCATTTGCCCGGGGAATTCGTATTCCGAGTCGGATTCTAGTTTTGAAGCCGGAAGTGACAAAATGCGCGCTCCCATTTCTCGGAGATCCGAGAAATATCTCGAAGCAGCACAGAGGATCCCGAGTTCAGAATCTGAGATGGCTGCGCCTTTTATTAACAGAAGGGAAAGTTGTAGTTTTATACTGTTTAAGCACTACTTCTCATTTGTGGCTCATTAAATCGGTCGCACACACTATGCCGTCCAACTTATCTGTAGACGTGTTGCTACGGAGTTTTATACATAAAGCACCGCGCGTAATGTGTTATCAACTGATATTGCTAACAATGGCCATTAACCAGGCTAGAATTGGATTTCATGATTAGTCGGATTATTTGTTGGATTTACAGTAGTTCGAGCTAATTGTAAGTGATCGCAGATAAAGACCATTTAAACTGAGGTACCTTAAATACGACAAGTTGGTAGGCTAAGCAAAAAATCTTGCACTTCTGTGGCAGATGGAATGCATCCGACTCGTGTTCAAGATGTCAGTAAACATGTTAAATGCATATATATTCCCTTTTTTCTTGAGTCTGTTTGTTCATGCAAAATGAATTGTGATCAGTATAGATTAAAAATGAATGATATTTAATCGTGATTAATCTAAATTAATCCACAGCAACCCTATGATTAATCAGATTAAAAATTTTAATTGACAGCACTAATTTTTATGAATTGTAATTTTCAGAATTCAGCAGCTTAACTCTGTACGCTCTACCCTGCAAGATGGGACACAAAATGAAATCTACAATCAGATACTGAGTTTACAAAAAGGTATCACGGTACTGAGTACAGACACCCTTCATCTATGAAGGGGTTCCATATATATGAAACACCCTGTTTGTTTTGCGTTTAATGACTGGTTTAATGATTTATACTATAATTATAACTTAATTCCCATTCTTTTCTCCAATCAAAACACCATAAATGTGTCTATGTTTGTATAATGCACCTTTGTCAGACTGGATTGTAGGAAGTTAGATATTACATTGCATTGGATGCTTATCTTTTTATATTGGTTGTCAAAACCAGTATAGCACTGCAAATACAACTAACAGCCACATTATTTGCAATTGTTTAAATTAAAATGCATCTACTGTAAACGGTAAAATAAATTTTCATTACCTTCCCAGGACCAATTCCGCTACGTTGCTATTCACACAACAGCTTTTACTCATTCCTGGATGGCTTATTCCTTGGGTTTCCATTCCCAGCTTTAAGTACGATACTTTCTTTGATGCCAGGGTCTGAAAAATCACAGGTAAATGAAAATAGATAAAAACACATGTTTTGTACTACCATTTATAGTTGTACTCTTAGGGATTATGGGAAATGTTCCTCAATTCTGATCATGTCTATCTCTTCTCTATTTCACAGCTAATTAACTCCATGCCTCCTTCTGACCTCTCCAGCCTTCTCAGGCAACCAAATATCATTGACAGCAACGCTGCACTATGTGCTCTTCTTAGTCACTACAACAGGATCTGTGATTTCCTGGACACCGTAGGTGTTTTGTTTGAAACAGCTGCACTGTATTTTGAAATCGTCAATAAAATTAAGTAAATAGTGACACTGTCCATTTTATTACTGCGTATTCATGCAATAAATATACAAATGTCAATTAGGTGGTAATCTACCTCAGACATAGAGAAGAATAAAACCCAGATGAACGTGATCACTACAAGTGGATTTCACTGTGTGTGTGTGTGTGTGTGTGTGTGTGTGTTCATATATATATATATATATATATATATATATATGAAACGGGACTGTTAAGAACCTAGTAATATATACAGTATATTTTTATTAATTCAGGGAGGTTTATGAAATTTAAATGTGTATCCACTTCTAACATTACTTCTTTTTTTTTTTAACAGGAAGAGATGCCGGATAATGTGAAACAAAAAATTTTACCATGTGTTTGGCCTTTAGCCATAAGCAGTGCAAATAACACTTGTTTTAAGGCTTTACGCCTGAATCAGTACTTAGAGTTTCTCAGCAAGGATCTCATCAGCTCCACTGTAATGCTCAATGCCAGCTGTCTTGTATTTCAGAAATTGTAAGCACTGAGTTTTTTCTCCTAAGCCAGTGTTTCCCAATCCAGTCCTGGGGGACCCACAGACAGTCCACGTTTTTGCTCCCTCCAAGCGCCCTGCCGGGCAGTCGATATTTTTGCTCAGTCAATATTTTTGCTGCAGGGCCCAGAGGACCAGATTGGGAAACATTGTGACATCAGTCATTGCTGCAGCTTTCAGAAAATGTGACGTCTGATTTCTAAGCATGTTGTGTGTGTGATCTTTCAGTGTTTCAGCCCTTGGAATTGGTTTCAATTATAGCAACAAAGACTTCAACCAGGCAGATGTGTACAATACCATTAGGAGCTATCTCAGCATAGGTGAGTCATCCTTATTTGCCCTGATTTTGGTGGCTTCAATAAATCATATTTTTTTCTACAATTATACAAAAAGATAAACTCATAAAATGTAATTATGAAATTTAAGTATCATTTGTATGTGCTTACAATGTGTTCATTTATTATATAAATTATTTCTTGACACTGTTATAATTCTTGCTACTTTGTAAAGAAAAGAAAGATCCTGAATGAAATTCAAACAAAGTAGAGTTGAGAAGCTCAGGGTTAAATATTTATAAATGTTTATAAGGGGAATACTTCTAGAATGAGCTTTCTTGCATTATAATTGAATGTGAATGCTTCATGTTAACTGACAGAGTTTTATGGTAATTTCCATCCATCCATTTTACAAAATTTAAATTAAAATATTTAGAAAATACATATTTATTTACAGTATTTAATACACTCATGTTGAGGATATTTATGAACTTCATATGTTTAATGTTTTGAAGCGAAATTGTTCAATAACATTTAACTGCTTATGCTTATTGCAAATTTAAAAATGCGATAACACTTTACTTAAGGCCATGTTTTTAGTAATTTATAAACGCATTTATAAGAAATAATAATGTATTCAAAAAGCTTTATAAACATAGCTATAATTATTTAACAAAAGGCATAGTACGTAATAGCCATGTGTATTTTGCTACTTATGCTTATCAAATACAGTGGTACCTCAGTTCTCGAACTCATTAGAACTCGAATTTCTTAAAAGTCGATTCAACTAGAGCTCGATCTGAATCTCAAAGCAGAACTCAAACCGTGAACGCCGACCTAAGATAACTTGTATGCGCGGGGAAATGAGTCACGCGGCACGTCTCTCAGCGGAAACAAAGAGTAAAGCTTCAGTCTCAGCCTCGCATTAGCTGTGATAGCGTGCATGTTTACACTAACTGAATAGATATATTTAGACAGTAAAAATACATTTAGACAATGATAGACAGTAACAGTAATTATTATTATATAATGAAATACATTTAAAAATAAAGATTTCTTATTAATTATTTTGATATTAATAATAAACCATTAATACGTTTAATTATAACAATATTGTTGTGCCGAGCGTGGACGGAACGGAGACAAAGGCGCAGACGTTAGGGTATCGGGGAATACGGGGTTTACGGACAATACAATGACCGGACTGGGGAAACAAACTGAAACGCGGACGAAATACAGAGGACCAATGACAGACAACAACCAGAAACAGCCGATCACACGGTGATTCCACACGGGGTTAACGAGGGGGCGTGTCACACGGAAGGAGCAGACGATCGGGGCAGGAGACATTGTTTGGATACATCTATTTTCTTACTTTACAAATTACTGCTTTGTGCAGGCAAGGCAAGGCAGGCAAAATGCAGACGGACAATACAATAACCAGACTGGAGAAACAAACTGAAATGCTGACTAAATACAGAGGACTAATGACAACAACCAGAAACAGTTTATTACGCGGGGATTCCACACGGGGTTAAAGAGGGGGTGTGGCACACGGAAGTAGCGGACGATCGGGGCAGGAAACATTTTTTTTATTAACTTCACACATTCTTTGGACACATTTATTTTCTTACTTTACAAATTACTTTTTTTTGATAAATGTGCTTATAGATGTGTTTAGTACAGTATATGCTCTTCTTGTTTTATCCGGTTCCTTTTGTGTTTAAATGCTGAAAAAATAAATTTAGATGTAATTTTTGGGGCCGGGAACCAATTATTTGGTTTTCCAGTATTTCTTATGGGGAAAACTTTTTAGGATTCGATCTGGAGTTCTGAACGGATTAAATTCTAGTTCTGAGGTACCACTGTAAAAGAATTTGCTTAATTGGTTTGTTGTGTGTTACACCAGATGGGCATGGAGCTTACAGCCAAGTTACTGTAGGTTGATCCAGGCTTGGTTGAAATGTTGAAATCATGTTAGAGATGGAGGTTTGTAGAAGAAGATAAGCAAAGCGATAAATTAGCTAACTAAAAAAATGTTTTATTTTTTAAATTTGCTGTCTCCTAATAAAATGTCCATTGCTTTTTATGCACATTAATTTATTGATAATTTGATTTTTGTAGGAGAGAAGCCCAAATGTTACAACGCTAATGACCCAAACCTGAATTCCACTGATTGGTTTGTCAGTTACTTTGGGCCATTTATCAGCTTCTTGACTTTGGATGACGTTGACAAACTTGGTTCTACAAAGGTATGAATTACCTGCCTACTAATAATATACAGTAATATAATTGTTGCATTCTTTGCAATGAACAAATGCCCCAAACATGGAAAACATCTCTATATTTTTTTTTTTTCTTATGTGGGTCAAATCAACATTGCTACATAATGCTCTAGAGCGAAATTTGCTTTGCAACTCAGACTTTGAACTTAATATAATGAAATGTGCTGAAAATCAGCTAGACCCTTTTTGATTATTCGCATTACAAAGCTAACGGCTAATAGCTTTATAAAATCAATAATCTATTTTTTTACAGCTCCAGGTTTTTATGCTGAACCCTGCAAACCTCCAGCTTTTCAGTGTAAATAGCTTCCCGCAGAATGTTTCATCATTTTTCACAGAACTCATTTACCAACAGGATCCCAATTTCAGCCCTTTGCTGTAAGTGTTACAAAGTACTACGGTACCTTGTATTTGTTCAGTTTACATTTCTACTCTTTAAAGTGTACATTATATTCTCTTTTCAAATCTATATCCAACCCACCAAAACCACAGGCACATACAGCTTAATCCCAAAATTAAACTACTAATATTTCTAACTGATTCATAATCAAAGACCTAATTAATGACTTGAATTAGAACACTGCAAAGACAGCAGGATTACCATCTGGCATAGATAAAATGTATTAAAATACTAAATGCAACCTAAACAGTAACCCCATTTAGACAACTTACTGTGAGGAATTACAGTAGTTCCACTGTATCCATGTAAACAATCTAATGGTACATTTATTCATGAACAATAATCTACTGTGTATACATTTACTCAAATATAGTGTCATCTTCTTCTGGAACATCATCGTAAATCTCCATCCTTAATATCTCACAACTCAATTTCATTTAGAACCAGAATTTCCTCTCTTTTTGCACTCATCTTGTCTGGGGGTCAAAATATTATTGCCTGTTTACATATAACCGCATCTCATTCTAGTTATTGTATAATCCATGGGATAGTAACTAGGGCTTATTTTTGGAGTAGGGCTTATATTATGAGCATCCTGAAAAATCATGCTGGGGCTTATTTTCTGGGTAGGTCTTGGTTTTGGGGATATACGGTATGTGCACAAAAATCCCGTTATATATGGGGTCCGCGGATGGTTTGCTATTGTCTGCGGTTTTGGCTGTCCGCAGTAGATTGTGGAACATATCACCCACGGATACCCACGGGGCCTGCTGTAGTACATCAATTCATCTACCATAACCACACAAATAATGCAGGGTGTGACATTTTAGAGCCTTTTTCAGCAAGATGAAGCAGGAATACACAGAGTCACACTCCATGAGCAATTTACAGACAACAAGCACCTACCTTGTATGTCTTTAGAAGAGTGTATGCTGAAATGTATCCTGGGCAGGGGCGCCGTAAGGGGGAGGAAAGCTAGGACGATTCCAAGGGCCCCTCAGTGGCAGGGGCCCTAAAAAATTAGGAAAATAACTGGATTGGTCTTGCCTGAGGGACCTAATATGATATGCTTTCATGGGGCCCAAAATCTCTAGCAACGCCCCTGATCCTGGGGCTGAATTGGCATTTATAGAGGATCACTTTGTAGAATCCATGAGTCTTAACAAGGCTCCTATTTTTTCCTAGTTATGATCTATTCAAAATGGCTACCATAAAGATGAAAGTTTAATAGTTACATATTCTATAGGTAACATGTATGGATTGATATTGTATTTAAGTACAGAATGCATGTGACAACTATGGGATAATTCCACACTGAAATTTATCTTCTGTTTATCTTTCTGAAAAGCATCATGTTTTACTGAATGAGTATATGTTGATTTACCATCATTAGACTTCCACTGCAATTCCGCTGTACTGCCCCTGGAGCATCGTACTCACAACTGAGCATGGAAAACACTTTGGTCATTCTACAGACCATAAATCAGGCCTGTGGTGAGGTTGACCCTGAGGTGGGAATCCCAGCTGTTTTCTGTTTTCATAATGCATTTGTTACTTGTCTTAAAGAGTGAAGAAATAAAATCAATAGTATCAAACTTCTCTTAATGAATGTAAGAGCATACTGAAATAAATAACCCCCCCCCCTCCCCCAAAGATTACCACAGCCCTGGCTGGAAATCTGCCAGTCAATGACAATGCGATTCAAGCTCTGGGCCAGGAATGTGCAGGATTTACCACTACGCAAATTTTGAGAGCCCCACCAGATGTCCTTATGTCATCCTTGGGCACGCTAAGTACTGTGAATGGCTGGGACCAAGGCCAGGCAACAACCATTATACAAGTTCTTCTCAAAGAATTTCAGGTATTATTTCATATTTATTTTTATTTCATTATGATACATCACATGTTAGTCCTTAAAACTGAAATATAAACCAATAATTAGACTTAAAGAAAATACAACTGTAGCTGGAACTGGTTTTATATCTTAAAATAAAAAGGGGCGTAAAAGCACAAAAAAATTGCGGTTTGGTACACACCTCAATTTTGGCAATTTCAATAAAGCAGGGAAAACATTTATCTGTTATCAGAGCTGCAAATACAAAGACCATTAGGAACAGTTGCAAACCAAAGGCAAAATGCCCTTTGATGTGTCTGAATAACAAAACCGCTTATTACCACGGATACCCACGGGGCCTGCTGTAGTACATCCATTCATCTACCATAACCACACAAATAATGCAGGTTGTGACATTTTTCAGCAAGATGAAGCAAGAATACACACAGTCACAGGCCTTTTAATTGCTTACTCTGTGCATTTAAATCATTTGAAAATTGGAACAGAATGTTAAATAGTAATAGCAGCTAAACTCTTTTTGCATTCTCTAGTTGAAAATGTTTTTTTTTCCTTCTCCCTTAACAGATAGACAGTGGTCAGAAACTGCTACAACTTGGAACTCTTATAATAGGAGTTCCCTCTGTGGTTTTCATGAATATACAATCTCTCGAACTTTTACAAACATCACAAAATGTAAATTTCCTCAACAATATCATGAATGCTCCAGAAATCATACAGTATACCTTTGTTAGTCAGGTATGTATGTACTGTATCTTTCAAAGTACACGTTCATTTAGTTATCTTAGCAACTGTTTTTTTTCTGAAGAAACATCAAAGAACTGTATTTGAAAAATCAGAAATTCCATTGTACTTTGACCAGGATGATTGGTTAAAAGATGAATATTATTGTTCTTATTTGATTTTAGAGAAGTGGGTATGGTTATTGCCAATCATAAATAACACCATCTTTCTTTCTTTTACAGATAAGTAATATAAGTACGAACACACAGTCACTGTTAATGAATGTCCCTGATATTATGGCGACCCAAATCCCAAGGTCTCTCCTAGACTTTTCTTCAGTCTCCACACAAACAACTATGATAGAACTAATTAACAAGAAAACATGGAAACCTGACCAGGTAAATCAGTAAATTAACTATATTACCATTACAACTTAATAATCTTATTATTCATATATGTAACTACTGCAATGTAAGAAAAAAATGTAAATTTTGAATGACACACTATATGTGGATAATTAGTCATGAGAAAATGAAGAATTTAAGCAGTTTTGGGAGGAAAGATTTTGATCACCTTGTGAGTTGATGTTTTGTATTTCCTGTTGGTCTCCTACAGGCAATTTTCTTCTTTGACATAGTAGCAAATGGAATAAGCACCCTTGATAAGTATGTTTTAATTGTCTTTTGTGTGAAATTATGTCAGTTATTATAACTATATGCATGAGTTTGGTGTGCAACATGCGATTCATCAAACGGTTCTGTTCTAGCATTTCACCAGATGTTCTACAAGGATTTACGTGTACACGAGCACAGGGAGTACCAAAGAAGAATGTTGTAACAATCATCAAAGCTTGTCAGAAAAAGAGAAAATATGTAGCCCTACAGGAAACCCAAGTAAGTCTGAGAGTCAATCTGTGTGTACCCATGCAAACAGTTCAGCATATATTTTCCCATGCACATATTCATCATCCTAATTTTTGTGAACTTCTGCATATGTATATAGTGCATTCATGTAAGTACACATTACTAGATTATTCATCATATGCATGCATAGTTAGTATTTGCAAAAGCAAAATACAGGGGAAAAAATATGATTTTTTTCTGCTGTTTGCTTAGCTATAAAGATATAATAATGTGCATGCAAACTTTGATGCACAGCGGTGAAATAGGATTTTACGTTATAAACAGATCTTAGTGTTTTTTTCCACTTTTGCAGTTAACCTGCATGTATAATTACATCAGAGAGAGTGAGCTAAATACCTTTGCAGAATACCCACCTGAAATGCTGTTGTATTACAAGTAAGTGACATGAAAAAATACTCTTTAATAGTGAAAACAAACTTACATGAGCTTTGATATTGACAATAATGTGAATAGAACATTTTGTGTTATGCTACACTATTTAAATTGGTTTAAAGGTATCTGTTTTAGTTTGTTAATACTGATTATTGAAATATGTTACCAGTTATGAAACAGATGTGACATCAAGCTGTACCTCATATTTTACGAATGTCGGAGCAGCAAACTTTGACGTCCTGTCAGACATGTTGTCATTCATAAAAGTCAATTTGCTGCGGAATGCCAAACAGTGCCTAGTAAGTAGTACGGAGCTATTTGCAACAGCATTTTTTATACTTCTACATAATACCATACAAATACCATTGTATTTATTACATATATTTTAATCAATAGATCATTAGCAAGAAACAGTAAAAATACCTTGGGAAGAGTAATGATATAAATGGTCCCCAAACTACCTACTGTTTACAGTGCTGCTAATTTTTATACACATGAATATTGCAAATTTTTATGGTAAAAAAACATACATGATTGTTACTAGTGTATTTTAGTTCATTACTCAGCTTTATACTGATATATATTGTGTGTATGCTGTATATATATACACACACACAGTGGTACCTCAGTTCTTGAAATCATTAGAACTCGAATTTCTTAAAAGTCAAACCAACCAGTTCGGAAAAAAAATTACCTAGAACTCGATCTGAATCTCAG
This sequence comes from Hyperopisus bebe, assembly GCA_026777045.1. Classification (NCBI taxonomy): domain Eukaryota; kingdom Metazoa; phylum Chordata; class Actinopteri; order Osteoglossiformes; family Mormyridae; genus Hyperopisus; species Hyperopisus bebe. The sequence continues at coordinate 22,552,491 of JAODJW010000094.1, forward strand.
AAGTCAAACTGTGAACGCCACCTAAGATAACTTGTATGCGCGGGGAAATGAGTCACGCGGCATGTCTCTCAACGGAAACAAAGGGTACAGCTTCAGTCTCAGCCTCTCATTTGCTGTGATAGCATCGTGCATGTTTACACTAGCTGAATACAGTGTACATATATTTAGACAATAAAAATACATTTAGACAATGATAGACAGTAACAGTAATTACTATTATATAATGAAATACATTTAAAAATAAAGATTTCTTATTAATTATTTTGATATTAATAATAAACCATTAATACATTTAATTATAATAATATTGTTGTGCCCAGCGGTTACGGAACGGAGACAAAAGCGCAGACGTCAGGGTATCGGGGAATACGGGGTTTAATTACAGGTAAGGCAGGCAAAATGCAGACGGACAATACAATAACCAGACTGGAGAAACAAACTGAAATGCAGACTAAATACAGAGGACTAATGACAACAACCAGAAACAGTTTATTACGCGGGAATTCCACACGGGGTTAAAGAGGGGGTGTGGCACACGGAAGTAGCAGACGATCGGGGCAGGAAACATTTTTTTTTATTAACTTCACACATTCTTTGGATACATTTATTTTCTTACTTTACAAATTACTTTTTTTGATAAATGTGCTTATAGATGTGTTTAGTATAGTATATGCTCTTCTTGTTTTATCCGGTCCATTTTGTGTTTAAATGCTAAAAAAAAAAAACATATTTAGGTATAATTTTTTTGGAGCCGGGAACCAATTAATTGTTTTTCCATTATTTCTTATGAGGAAAATTAGATCAGAACTCAAACTTTTTAGGATTTGATACGGAGTTCTGAACGGATTAAGTTCGAGTTGTGAGGTACCACTGTGTGTGTGTGTGTGTGTGTGTGTGTGTGTGTGTGTGTGTTTATGTGTATATA
>JAODJW010000094.1:22572732-22600087 GCA_026777045.1 Hyperopisus bebe
CATCCAGGGTTGTTCCCTGCCTCATGCCCATTGCTTCCGGGATAGGCTCCAGACCCCCCGCAACCCAGTAGGATAAGCGGATTGGACAATGGATGGATGGATGGATGATGGTTCACACTCATAATTACAAGTGACCCATATCTTAATGTAATGTGTTTGCATCTGTCCTCTGTGACAGTTTTACATGCACACATTGATATGTTTTTGTCGTCTGCATCACCAAAAAAAAAAAAATCACTCAGAGTATGCATATAGGCAAAAAAACCACATGAATTCCAATCAGACTGTTGCATGGCCGTGTATTGGATACATATTGGATCTAGGACCACATTGGATTGGAGTCACTTCAGCTTGGTAGTCTGAACGTAGCCTATGTTCTTAAAATTACCATGTGCAACAAAGGAAACTAGACATTTATCTGATAGATCAATTCTCTTACTAAAAATCCTAAATGAGATTTATTTCACTATAATTTTTTTTCAGTAATTCTGAAGTGACGTCCCCAAGCCCATATTCCACTTCACCTGAATTCTAGACAAACCTGTTTCTCATCCTTTGGTTAACCTGAGGACATTCTTTGAATGAAACCCTTTCATGAGATATCTAATCTATTCTTTCCTCATCTGTTGATTTGCTGTGCTTTTGTTTGCACGCTACTTGTTTCTGAACACTTTCTGACCTTTGCTGGTAGTGCTTTGTGCTCACAAATCTCCTGGATCAGTTTCTGAACTTGTTTTGACCCTGATTTTCAGCTTACATTTTGAATTGGTCTTGTCATTTTTTCCAGTGTGAATCACTAGTTATTGTTCCACACTTGGTCCCCAAACTCTTTCATTGCACTTTCGAAGCACTGAAACTTGCAATTTAATTAATATACATTTGAAAAATAATGTGACATTGTTTGTTAGAAAATATTATTAGGATTTTTTTCTTTAAAATAAGAAAGAAGTGTCCTGTTTGCATAAGAATTCAATACCTGTGTTGTGGAAGCGCTAAATATACATAAGCAAAAAAGGAGTTATTTAATAAGGACACATACTCCTAAACCAAGATGAATACCATCACATTGTTCAAATGCATTTTATTCCATTAAAATTATGGATAGTCAAGTAGGCCTTCATACTTCAGTAAGAAAACACCTCAAAAATATGAAAGAAATATCTGGTAAAGAACCAATCAGACAAATTACATGTTCTGGCCCCTGTCTGGACTTCAGTTCCATAGAAGTTACATAGGATGAATTGGATAATTCAGATTTTCTTGAAGACTGTAGTTCTTATTTTTTGTATATTGTAATCTGTTTTTTGTCTATAACAAAAATACGAGAAATAACCTAGGTGCAGAAAACATTTGGCTAGAACTGTATATGTGTCTGTGTGGGTTTGCATAGATCACATTTGGGGACCAAAATGTCCCCAAAGTGTGGTAAAACCTGAAACTTCCTTGCTTTTAGGGACATTTTTCAGGTCCCCATTTGAATAACCACAATTTTATAGAAAATTGTGAATGCAATCAAAAAAGTAAAAATGACAAAGTGTTGCATTTATTTTGGTTACTTATGGTTAAAGTTAGGGCTGGGTAGGGGATAAGGGTGTCGTGACTGGGATTAAGGTTTTTCCCATAGAAATGATTGGAATGTCCCCATTTAGATAAGGATGCTGTGTGTTTGTGTCTGTGTGTGTGGTGGCAATTTTATTAGATCCCCTGGCTTGTTAACACAAACACTGAATATACAAAGAATGTATACAAGTTCAAGCAGTTCAGCTGCTGTCTGACAATGGGCGGTATGCGTGATTCATACACTTTGAATGGGATTGTCACACCTCCCCCATGAGAATGCGGACATGCAGCTGTCACTAATAAGTGCCACTCAACCTCTGCCAGATTTAAACTCTGCCTGATCCTTGAGTCAGTGTGAGGTTTTGTCGAGTGTAAAGGAGACTTACTGAGCGTACTTACCTGTGTCTTTTGTCCAGCTCCAATCCACCCTGCTTGCCCTGTCCAATGTCCGACTTCAAGTTCGATCCCTGGTTCCTGTCTTCCCCAGCTATGACCCTGCTTCTGATTCTGATCACGCATCTGCGTACCCCTTTACTGGTTGTCTGCCAAAGGTTCTGTAATAAAGTGTGTGATGCTTTTCCTCACAGTGGTGTGATTATTGGTGCCACACATGGTGATTCCAACATCTCTCCTGGAATTCTCACAGACTATATTGTCCAGTGTGATTAATTAAAAAGTTAATGAGAGAGCTCAGAGAAGAACAGTCAGACTGAGTAAGTGCAAAATTAACAGCTTAGAATAACACTTGTGTGCAATAAGGCATCTGTGAATGTACTATTACAGGCTCTTCTGGAAGAAAGATTAGGTGCTACCTGGTACTAGGTAGGTGCAGCTCAGTGTGTGTTTTCATACACATACATATAGGATTACAGATGTCCAAAATATGATAGCACCCAAGCACTAAAACTGTACATTGAATTGAAAAATACATTGAAATGTATTTTTTGTACTATCATAAATGCACCTTGGAAAGGAAGATTGCATCTCCTATCCCATCTCTGAAAAAGACAGGTTATACCAGACTTTTAGCAGTAAAGTTCTCTGCAAGGAGACTTTTGGCATAGATCATTTCATCACGGTCATATGGCCACTGCAACTTGTGAGCAAATAATGTGCAGATAAAAGGTAATTCAAGCCTTTGTTCAACCATTCAATCAATCTAAACACAGGACCTTTTCAAAACAGCTATGATCAAAGCTATACTTATTATATTCTTGCAGTATTTGATGAGGTCCAGCAATAGTGCAAATCTGTGTTCATGGTTTACTGCCAGAAACAAAAGTGTGCATAGCATGTATAACAGACAATGGAAAAGGGAACGGTTAAGTGTATTTCTGAGAGCAGAGACAGTCATACACACACTGTTTTTTTGTATGGGCCTCATACCAGAGCCCTTAAGCAGGTAATACATGGACAAAAGATAAGTTGGTGATAAATTCTCACATGTTACAGTGTAGCACCAATGGAAATGTTGAATGCAAGGTAGACTGTGTGACTTGAACATGTGCTGACAGCAGGGGCGTCAGAAGCATTTTGAATGTGGGGGAACACACTGGCGTAAAACTAATATTTTATGTTAAATGTTGGGGGGTCCAAACAAATAATTATGAAACATGAGGGGGACACGTCCCCCTCAGATTTAATAGCGCGATGCCCATGGATGACAGCATCTCATGCAGAACTACGCAAAACCAACCTTGACAACTTAAATACCATCAAAACTCACTCATCTTTATTATCTACGCATTTATTCTAGTTGATCTTGTAGATTTGTAGATTATTCTGTGTAAAGATGTCCGCTAATTACTAATTTTAATGTAATCCATAAGAGAATGCTAGCATTGTGGATTGTTTACTGGTTTTACCTGTTCTAGAAAGAATTGGCATACATTAGGCAAATATCTTCAAATCAATAATCGGTGTCTAAGCTACTTCAATTACCCCCAGCTCAATTTTAATTCAATCTAATCTAATTAAAGTAATTTCTGCCTCAAACATCTTACTCTTGTTTTGTTATTTTGTTAGAAGACAGTTTGAAAATCTAAAAAGATTAAAGAATTTTCTGGGTTGATGAGTTCATAAAATGGACCATTTTTTGTTATACATATTGTATTGTTAACTTATATTAAATTACAGTTTTCATTGTATAGTAACAAAACACAATTTAAAACTAGATGTATCTGGACAAAATCTATCCATCCATCTATTTCATGTTCTGGTCCAGATTGCAGGCCATAAGAAAAAAGCTTACAGTATGAATTGATCAGGACAAGCCTCAGCCTTCTTTTGGGTCTGGATTTACTAGGGAGGGGGAAGGAGAAGCACACCCTCATTTGTACAACCAGGAGAACCAGGGACCAGATAGAAGCAAATAAACCAGCATAACTCCCCAGACTCACTGCCACCTCCACTTGCCATTAGAAATCCCATTTTACTTCAGATTTATATAGCTGTGAGTCAAGAATACTATGTATACAAACCTCTCATACAGTAAGCACGTAAAAATGTTTAATGTTTGCAGGGCTGCCTGCGGTCATGTTATAAAGTGAATGCAATGATGAAATAATTAAACAAATACACTTTACACCTATTTATTTTGCACACGGATTCACCTAAAGCAACTTAGAAGTCAGCGCATTTCTTAGTAATCGTAACACGGACCAGGTAGGCAGAGAAGCAGTTACCAATAACTGGCAAGTTCTGACTTACGCAGCATGGATATCTGGAGGACACACAGAAGTAATATGGTGGTATTAAATATTGTACAAAACATTATATGGTGATCAAGAAAAGAAAACTCAAAAAAATATTGACATGGCAAACAAATCGATATTTAGTCAGTTTAAATGTAAAATGACACCACAGTTATTGGGTCACACACTGGCAGATTTAATATGTGCACTTTCATGCTTATGAGATGAACTGTTTTACAAGATATATTGTGCAACTTATTCCTTGCAACATTATTAATGGCTAGTGTTTCTGGTTCGGTGGCACAGAACATATCTTCACCATGTTTCATAGATGATGATGAAACTTTCTTTTTCCTGTTAAACAGTTAAATCCATCTGGTGCAACATTATTATAATACAGTCAGGTAGATGCTGACTCCTGGTGGCCATTTAGGTGACATTCCGACGGAACTTTCTGACCTTTGTCCCAGTTTTCAGCAGCATTAAACACCCTCAGGTTAAAGCTCTTTTTCTTTACTGTTTCCTAAAATATAAAAACAAGCCAAGAGAAAATATGTCTATGATGAAATACCTTAATCATACCATATATCTTAATCCATGTAGTATAGTCCACAATAGATAAGCTATGTATAGACATTTTAGACATAGATTTGTAGAATACTACACAATAAGAACTGAGTACATTAATTAACTCAGTAAAAATATAACTGAGACCCAGAGTGTTGGATGGATGGATGGATGGATGGATGGATGGGTGGAGCATTGGCTGATCTGGCACCCTCATACTGGGGTGCATTTCCCAAAAGTATAGCTGCAACTGAATGGGCCCAACTATATATGTTGCTAACGAGAGCTTCTGGGAAACACACACCTGCGTAGTAGCAGCTGATAGTTTTATTGTTGACCAGCAGATGGTGGTCTAACCTTTTATTACAAAAACAGTTTTTCATATATTGAGGAAGCAAGCATTACTATAGCAAAATAAATGTTACTGAAAATCAAATGTCAAACAGATAATTACATATTTACATAAAATAATTACATACTAATAGTTTGAAAACAAGAAATATGCTATAGCCATTTTAGTAGAAAATCTGAAGTACATTCTCTGTGCAAGTTATAGACATGAATGAATAGGATATAAGCTACAGAACATTCCAGAGTCTGTTTTGAGCTTTGGAAACCTCACCTATCTGTCTATCCCAGGAGAGAAGGCAATAAAGAAAGTCTGCCTGCCTTTTTGATTTCTGACTCTCAGGTGATTACAGCAATGGCTACCATGGAGTAACTGCTAGGTAAAAATCAGTCTGATTTTAATATGGAAAAATCTGTAATGCACATACTGTATAACAAATCATTTTGAACATCATCTGAGAAAGAACAAGACAATTGTTTGTACAAATTAACATACTATTCAATGACTGAGTTAATTTGAACTACACTGCAAACTCTCACAAAAATATTCTTCGTCCCCCAACTTTATATCTATTATTTCGGTTAATTAAAAAATGCAGAATCTTATAGCTGATACCAAATTTATATGATTATCACAAAACTGCAGCCAAGCGAAGCATTTCACAATTACAATTGAAATCAAATTTACTTAACCTAACAGTCTCATGTTCTTAATTTAACACCATAGGTATTTAAATGCAGACATTCCATTAACATCATATATATGTGTTGCCATTTAATTTGATGGTATGCAAGATAGCAGGAATGTACCATCCATCCATTAAGGGGCTCCCAGAATGACAGTCGTTGCCCATTCCCTGCTGTTCTCACCAAAAATACCTATTTGAAACCTATGCCTTCTGATTTGTTGATACAGGCTTTCAGTGACAGACTTTTATTAAGCAATGTCCTGCAACTATATTCAGTGTACATTTTACAGTACCACTCATGGCAATTTTATTAACTCATAAACTTGCTCCATACCCCAGACAAAACTTACAATATTTTGAAACATGATTGCATGCTAATGTTCTGAGATCTATTGAGTGAGCTGGTGCTTGATAACTTTTGATAATGTTCTTTTCAATATTTCGGATACATTTATTGCTTTCAACTGACTATTACCACAATGCACCAAGGATTTCCAGTACACTGGGTGAAACCTACATTGTTTCTATATGGAGGTGAATGGTAATGGCCTGGCAGGAACAGAATGGAGATTTCTCTGCAATACACATATTTGTGGGACCTCACCGCCTTCACATAATTGTCTTAAGTAACAACTAATTTTACATTTATTTCATCTCCAAGTCTGCCTTAATAAAAAGTAATCCTTAATCCTCAGTCAGAATGGCATGCATGGCACAACAGATGTCAATGACAAGGAGAAATGCTTTAAAAGAACTATGTGCTGACCTGCAAACTGTGCTCCATTAAAGAGAAATGTTTGACGAGTCTGTTCATGAAAAGCAACACCTGTGCATGTATCAGCGGCAGATAAAAAAGCACTCAGTCAGGCATGTAATGGGGGCTTTGTTACTGTAATGGCATATTATAAATCATTTTAAGCAACATCTAATTATAAAACCCAGGCCACATCAACTTGTCATGTGTGTCCTTCATGCCTCTTCTAATTTGTTGCTTTCAGAACTCCTGTCTCTCAATTGTTAACCAAAGCTTGGAGCTCTGATTCATGTCCAGACAGAAGGAGCGTCTCCATGGAAAGTTCTAGAATATCTTTGTCACCTTTTCAGATACAGTGAGCATGCAATTCAGTAGAGAGTCAGGGAGTAACTATTCTACAATGTTACTTTGTTGTGATGGTAGAGACAGAGAGAACTGGAATGCAAGACTCCATCCATTTTCTCAAATCACTTGCCCGATTTAGGGTTGCAGGGTTCTGAAGTCTGTCCTGGAGGCTATGGGCACAAGGCATGGAACAACCCAGGATGGGGTGCCAACCCATCGCAGGGCACACAAAACACCATTCACTCATCCACTCACACCTATGGGCAATTTGGCAACTCCAATTAGCCTCAGCATGTTTTTTGACTGTGGGGGGAAGCCTAAGTACCCAGAGGAAACCCCACGATGACATGGGGAGAACATGCAAACTCCACAAATGGAGCCATGGCACAGGTTCGAATCCTGTTGCTAACCACTGCACTACTGTGTTGCCAGAAGCAAAACTCATTATGTGAAAAATATTTGAGCAGAATAAAACAGCTGCAATCATTCAGAGTAACAATTACTTTTCTTTTATTTTTGGGGGGGGGGCAGTTGGGGGGGCAAAATGTTGTGATATTGCAACGACTTTATTAGGGATACTTTTTGCTACACCTTTCAGGGTTACATTAATCCCTGCCTACTGCAACTTTTATATAATTGGCTATGTTTAAAATCCTATTTTATATGTTAATTTGCCTTTAAAAATATTTGAAGTGGAACTGTGCACTGCCTGGTGTCATTCGAAAATAAATGTGTCCATTTAAGCATGCAAAGTTCTGCTAGGCCTGCAGCTTTGTGTTTCTCTTTACCTTTATCGGTCTTCAGCAGCACACACAAGAACCGCCAGTGTATAGAACCACCTGCAACAAGAGCTGCTGGGAAGGTGAACTATATGTCCAAGAGAGGTATGAGGCTCTTCACGCATTAGAAGATCTAGAACAGACCATAATGTAAAATTTGTTGGGTTTGCACAGAAATATATGCAAATGTCAAACATAGCACTTTCCATTTCAGAACACTTTCTTGGTGTGATGGTGGGGATAGGTCAGACATTACAGGAAATGTTTGCACTGGGCAACCGGTCTTTTCATTATGCACGGCAGTTAATTCCTGATCAGGCGAGAATTGTAATTAGATATTATGTTGCTTGCAATAAAGAAAGATTGGGGCAAAGTCTGTGGGGTGTTTTGTAATGACTCTTTTTGAGAAAATGTTAATTATCTTATCTTTACTTAGTCAGAAAATAGTGTCTAAATACACACTGAAATGTCTGAATAACACCTGACTGTCAGATGTGATGGACAATCACCAGCTGAGAACAACCATTATTTAAAAATGAAAGGTACCGTATCATAAAAAAGGGAAAGGAGGTTTGGAATTATTAAGTAATAATTGCTGAATTTGAGTGCCGAGTTACGATGTTAGAAGTAATGTGTTCAAATTTTCTGCAGACTTTTTGATAGACCATGCATCCAATTACACAATGCAGGGATGTGACAAGTGAGACAAGCTCATGCTTGGAATCTGCCCACCAGAGAATCAAAGCTCTTAAATATTCTGCAGTAAGAGAGAAATCCAATGAAAAATGTGGACATGTTTAGAAATAGGTGTGTCACTGAATAGCTGTGTAAGAAGGATCAACAGCGTCTTTGATATGGCTATCGAACGTCCTCTACAAAAAGTAGGACATCAAACTTCTTGGTTTTCTTAAGTAGAGGGTACGATTTGTCCAGCATTATGAACTAAGTGATGCCAAAAGAAAAATATTAGTACAATGAATTAAAAATGGGAATATGAAAAGAATTGTCATCCTAGGAAGGAGATAAACCACCCCCAATCAAGCCTAATGTTTGGCCTGGCACCATCAATGCACTTTAGGACTTGGGTGTGTGTTGGCTTGAGATTCAGATGAGCATAAAATAATATGGCTTATGCAGAATAAGTGGCATTCAGCCGGTAGCTGTAGGGCTTTTTACCAGCAACAGTCCCATTGTGTTCTTGGTTTTGTTGACACGGGCAGTGGAGGATGGATGAACAATGTTGAGATGTGTTGGTTTTCCCAGATGCCCTACGCTTAGATTAAACATGTTACCCCAACGTCTCTCTGTAGCAGTTCAAAGCATGCATTACACAGACATCAACTTATAATACTCCGTCGCTTCACCAAAAGCTAATTCCACAAACTCTCTGTAATGCTGCATGCTGGGTTGGCCACACTGTAAACACAGGTAACGTAAATTTATCTTTGCAAATTGTAAATCCTTCATGTTTCTCCATGCAATCAAAGAAACTGAAGATATGGTAAACCTACTTGCGCTAGACTAATTCTAATATGTACAAGTACAAACTGCTGTATATTTAAAATATGTCTGGACTTGGGGGTCATTCTATACATTGTAAGCTACAACACCTGACTAATGACAATGCAGTACTTTCTGCATTACAGATAGTCACGTTGCAGATGCTCATGTGTGATTTAAAATGAGCTGTCCTGATCCACTTAACATGCAGTGCACAGCAAAATGTTATATTCATAGCATTCTGAAACAATAACATATATATTTTTTTATATTTCAAAAAATGATATATATAAAGATCATATATATGATCTTCCACAAATCATATATTCCGTATATATTATACAGTATATAAAATAAAACCTATAGAGCAAACACTGTTTTGTAGCCTCTCGTTATTTAATCCATTGCATAGTTTTATGCATTTCTGTGCAAGTTGTATTTATTTTTAAAAATAGTTCACAAGAGGCAGTCAGCATCTTGAGAAAGTGCTGACGTTTTGATGTGCTTCTGAAGTCACCAGAAGCCTAACACGGCATTCTTTCCTTTCATGGTCTAGTTTAAAAGCTGACAACACCAAATAGTCCGAGCACTCTAATAATGAACAAAGCTATTTTACACCAAAGCACCTGTCTGACAGAATTCTGCTTTAAAAGGATCACTCTTCTGTCTCTGAATACTTGCACTTCATTCTGGCAGATGAATTACAATACTCTGTGGACACCGATTGTGCTGTTTGAAAAAAAAAACAGCAGCCAAGCTAAGGCAAAGCTTTGTTGCTCTAGAAATGTCAGGCTATACGAGAATTTTAGTCTAAATTGATTTTATTCATCAAAACCATGTGACTTTAAAACTGAGGTTATACGATGATGAGCCACTGTTTTTAGTTGTTTTTAGTACACATTTCATTTTTGGCACATTTTTTTCCTTTATAAAGTTTCTAACTGATTCTAATTCAAATAACAAGAAAATAACTTTGAAATGGAGGGACATCACATTTTATAAAGTCTAATATAATATCAAACTCATCCATCCATCCATTTTCTGTGCCCGTTGAATCTAATCAAACCCAATCTATGCAGGGTTGTCTGAGTCTATCCCAGAGGCTATGGGCGCAAGGCAGGGAACAACTCAGGATGGGGCACCAGCCCAGCATTCATATATGCACACCAACGGCTTACCGGTATATGAAAACAATTCACCTTCGCATGTTTTTGGACTGTGGGGGGAAACTGGAGTACCCAGAGACTCAAAGGCTGGTCCCAGAAGTATGAGGCAACAGCATTAGCCATAGCTCCATCATGCCACCCCTGGCAACAAACTGTATGTTTACCCATCATCTATTTCACAGTAATTCATGACACATTATACATTGACTTATTCCTGGTTTATACTTTCATAATCTTTTTTTGGTGCACTCTGCTTCTCAGCCCAAAAACAAAATTTGACACAATGAACTTATGGGGAATTATTATTTACACTATTATTAGGTGCCATCAAGTCAGTGACAAATCCTGGTGACCATGCAGATGGTACTCCCCCAGAATGTCTGTCTTTAGTATGGATCTGCAGCGCAGGCATTAACCAAAAACCAAAACCAAAAAGTGACAAACGTGTTGGAGCTTCTAGCACTACCTGATATCTTGCTGAGGCAAATTCTGAAATGCTAAATTGCCTCGACACAATACAGTATCAGATTGTGCAAGCAAGGAGCACAATTTAAAAGATTTAACACTGTATTTGGGAAAAAAACAATGAAATTTACTGCTTGTTTGCAGGGCCCTTTTCAGGGGCCCTAGGCAAAGCTTTACGTGGGAGGCCAAAAAATTGCTGATCATTTCCACAACGCAGGTAATTCCAGGGCCTTAGGCAAATGTCTATTTTGCCTATAGCTAGAGCTGGCCCTGCTTGTTTGAGCTAATTACAGTCCAGGTTTTAAATATTTTATCATGTCAACTTTCAATATAAAACTTATTTCCAATATTAGGATGAATAGATTTAAGCAAGCTAAAAATATGTCTATGAACATTGTTGTTGGGAGTGGGAGATCGCAGAGTGGAGCAGTGCAGCGTCGGCAGTAATGAGGACGCTCTATTGTTTTGTTGCAGTAAAGAGGGAGCAGAGCTGCAAGGCAAAGCTATCGATTTACCAGTCAATCTATGCTCCTACCCTCATCTATGGTCACGAGCTTTGGGTAGTGACCGAAAGAATGAGATTGCAGGTACAAACGGCAGAAACAAGTTCCTTTCACAGAGTGTCCATGCTTAGCCTTAGAGATAGGGTGAGGAGCTCAGACATTCGAGCAGGGCTCAAAGTAGAGTCTCTGCTCCTCCGCATGCCTCCCTGGGGAGGTGTTTCAGGCATGTCCAGCTAGGAGGAGGCCCTGAGGCAAACCCAGGACACGCTGGAGAGATGCTCTCTCTTGGTTGGTCTGGGAACGCCTTGGTATTCCCCTGGAGGAGCTGGAGGAGGTGGCTGGTGAGGGGGAGGTCTGGGCATCCCTGTCTAGACTGCTGGCCCCGTGACCCGACCCTGGAAAAGCAGAAGATAACGAATGGATGGATGGATTATGTTGTTTTTAGTACATACATATTGTCCATTATAATAATGAGCCAAAATGTTTCATTTATCTGATTAATTAATCTTTAAGCGACGCTCTTGAGAATTTGGTTTTTATATTTGCAATATATAAATGGTTACCTGAATAAGAAGACAATAATAACATTTGTATAGCAGAATTATTAAACTACACATCATGAATTTTCATTTTCATTTTTTTTATAATACTACAGTAGTTGAATTTGTACAGAATAGTATTCCAGTAGCTGTAATATATTGAGCACTCATGCCAAAACAGCCTATTATTAGTATTAGTAATATAGTAGCTTGATATATAGTATAGTAGTTGCTCATTTGTCATCAGGGACAAATGACTAGAAAGGGCAGCAAGATCTATTTGTATAACAAGCTCTTCACATGAACAATTCTAAAAAGGTAAAAATGAGTATTGAAGGGACAATGTAAATCTGATGCAAACAAATGCTCATATTGTAAGAGCCAGTAACAGACCTTTAAGGGAACAGGGAGTGAGTGACCCAAATACAGAGAGCCCCGATTTCATATCTGTCCTAATATCTACAGCAACAACCCATGTATCATTTTGGCCTTTCATAGTCTGTGACTAATAATCTAAACTATAATATTACAGTAAATAATAAACCAGGTCAATGCAATCTAACAATAGGAACCAACAAGACCTTGTGCTGTCACAGATAAAGCCGACATCTTTGTGTGCTCATAGATTCACTAGTAACAAATACACATCTGTATTTTTACATGGGTATGTGTGTCATACTTGTTTCGATATAACTACTTACATTAATTAACACTTGGCAAAATAAAGTCATTTTGTTTTTTAAGATGAGTAATAGAAAAAGAGAATAAATGACAATGGTTTCTGAAGCATTAAATATTTTGTCCACTAACTGTGATGAAGACCTTTTAATGCATATCCAGTAAAAATATTGCAGATTCATCGTTCCCAGTATCAGTCATGAACAGATGGGAGGTTGCATCTGGATACAGGACTGCAGTGTGCCAACTGGGCTGTCGCTGGAGTGCTTGTTTTCCAGACCTCTGCCAATTCCCACTAGTTTAATGAAGGCTGGCTATCCCCCATTCAAAGGACATAAGGATTTTGATAAAAGCCAGCTTGGCTGACAGATAGGACTGTCTTCCAACCACTTATGCAGTACAGAAAGGTGGGGGCTGGAGCCAGTCCCAGGCAGCATAGGGCACCAGGCAGGGGTACAGCCTGGATGGGATGCCAGTTCATTGCACAGCACATACACAATTCAGATATTCCAGTCCACCTAATTCTAGGTCTTTGGACTGTAGGAGTGGCTAGAGAAATCCCATTCAATTTAGAGGGAACATTACAACACCCACAATGCCAACATTCCCCCCATCAAAACAATATTTATACCCCATTAGCTTTCACATTATGGGTTTTTGCTAAATTTCGTAAATACTTAGACACTAAAAGTCCTAAACAAACACAAAATTCAATCCATTATAATGAATTGGCTAAAACATTTTGACATTATTACTAAAAAAGATATGCTGTATCATTTATGCACTACACTCTTAATCATGTTCTAATTTTTCTAATGTATCACAAACTGCGAAATGCTAACTGCAAATGCCATACAAATTTATACCTTGCCAATGAACTGACAAATGTGGAATTAAAAGTAATTAAGCTTCTATTTTCAAAAATTTTGTTTAGCATACCTATGCTGATATACATACAGTATAGCATAAATACACTGAATTTACTCAATACGGACATATTTTTTTTCAGTGTTAATGTGTGTGTTGCCTTAATTCGTGGGATAAATATTTGTTGATTTCGAGAGGTTTCATATACATATAAAATAATAGGACAATAATATATTCAATTATCCATACACATTTCAAATTGCATGTATTTGTGGTACAGTGGAGCATGTCTTGTTCAGGGATGTTAGTCAGAATTTAATTTCATGGTTGAAAAAATAGGCTTGAGCTGATGATAAAAGATAATGTAACGTAATCACACATCACAGAAAACATCAGCTAAAATGCATATTTTGCATAGGCACCATACATTATGCATCAGACAATGATGTTCAAAGACCCAAAGCAAAACAAGTAATATCAACTTAACATCATGATACCACACAGACTCAATCATTGTACAAACATTCAATCAATGCAAAGTGAAAATGCTTGCATCATATTTCACTTTACAAATGTTCCTCACTTATTTTGTGAAGCTAGGCACTTAACCATCTTAATGAAACATGACTTGTTTAATTATGCTAGCTGGGAATGCTTGCAGTTTGGGCTGCATCACTGTTTGCTGAGGTTTGGATGTTATAGAGTAAGTTGAAGTTAGGGGCCAGGGCAAAGTGGCAGCATCAGATGTAAACATAGCCTTCTGTAAGAAAGCAACTGCAGCGCACTGTCATATACCGTACAATACATAACTGCGTATGTGGACCCTGTTCTAACTGGAAAATTATATACCCTTAGAAGACATTATTGATCCCCTGGGAGAGTTTGGAAGATAATAAAAAGTAAATAAAATAAGAACCAGACAAAATAAAAATAACCTGAATGTGTCCATGGTATAAAGTACATATATGCAAAGAACACAGTAAAGTAAAATGCAATACAATAAATACACCCAGGGTAGATAGGTAGGTAGGTAGGTAATAAGATTCAAAATGTATCTGACTATGCCACGTACACTGGCAGTATGATACTAGACAGCAGCAGTAATGTGAACAGCAGTCAAGTATCCAAGGTGGGGTTTTAGAAGAAGCTACTGGTTTAAAGATAGTCTATTTGTGTGAAATCCCTCCAACCAGGCATTGGTCCCAGACTTTGGAAGAGGCAAGTGGAGAAGGTGCAGTATGAGGTTTGTGGGAACTTGAGAGAAACAAAGCAGGAGCAAACAAAAGCTGGACAAGCGGTGTAAAATAGTGTTAGATGATGTCAAATTGAACACTACTTCTACTACTACTACTACTACTAATAATAATAATAATAATAATAATAATAATAATAATAAGGGGGCTTTGCCCTAGCTGAAACTATTTCTTGCTAAGTGGCTTCACTTCCATTTGCCATAATATTCTTAAAATTATAACTGAATCAGTGAAAGCCATCATTACTTTCTGAGGCTACACACAGCTGGAGTCACTGCTTCATTGTCCTTGTTATCAAATCAACCCTGCGCCCTAGTTTCACCTCACTGGCTCAGCTGATCTAGTTAAATCATGAGCACTACCACATTTCATTACTTAAAGCATAAAATGCTGGAGAAGTGAAATGTGCTTAAATTTGCAGGTGCAGTAGGTCTCATGCAAGAATAAACAGGCACAAGAAGTTTCATTATGAAACATTTGTTATTGGTACTTGAAGAGCAATCATCCGGATAGTTCTTGAAGAAGTTTCTTCTTCAGTTCTATTCAGCTGTACAGTTTTACGTGACAAAGTGAAACTAAAGGGTGGACGGCAGTAGCTCAGTATGTAAATAGAGAAACACTAACAAATCTATCCAAAAAATGTGTGCAATATCTTCCTTTATAATAACACTGTCCTAGGAAGTTGTACTTGATCTAATAATTAAATTGCAAAGGTAGCTAAATGGTGTGTTTTTTTGATTCTGTTGGTTTCAAAATCTGAAGGCATCTTAAAAATGAAATTTGACATTAAATCTGATGGGCAAAACCTGAGACACAAAATTTCAACTTGTGATGTAAAATTAAGGTCTGTTTGTCCTTGAAGGAACTAATTTTCCTTTTAGACATCTTCCAGTGATGTCTAAATAAACTGTAAGTGTTACCTACAACAAAAAATATTCTTTAGTTCTGCCCCGCTGCCTCAAATCAATATCGACATCTACTCAGTTCAGTTCCAGTCTGGGGGGAAGACTGGTCTTTATTTGGGTGGTCTTTATAAATATTGCCTGTACTGCTGATAGTAAATGCTCATGTCCTACTCTCTCCAGTCTGCCTCATAGAAGGTGCACTTCATTGTGTATTATAAGCACTGAAAAAGTAAACAGAATAACACTACAACAAAGAAAACAAAGAAAGGTAGTGGTAAGTGGACAAATTTGATGGTGAAGACTGCATCCGAATAATGAGAACAAATGATAATACCCAGTAGTCCATTTGATTATGAGTCTTGAGAGAAATGAATTGAATTCAAAGAGAATTAAAATCTGGCATGGCAATGGGCACCCATGCTGAAATTAAACTGTCTCTGCTTTGTGTTCTCCTGGGACAGCTGCTCAGTTGCATGGTGGCTCATTGGGCGTCCTGTCAAGTGCAAAGCTGTCAGGCAATCAGACTGAAGCCAGAGGGGCACTGTATCATAGTCCGCTTGGATTTCAGCTTTTTCTTAATTGAGAGCCAAAAATTCAATAAAATTTATATCCCTTATCCTGTGTTTTTAAAAAAAATGTACTCTGTTAAATTGCCAGTATTTAGAAAGGAGGGGAAGATTGTTCTTGCACGAAAAGCTCCTGAGTTCAGGTTTATATGTGTACAATGATTTTAGTTTTTCAAAAAAAAATGTCTAACAGTAAATTGTGGGAGCTTTAAACATTTTGGGAGCTTTAAACATTTTGTTGCAGGACTCGATATAAGAAGATTATGTAACTGAAATAGTGGGGAATATGGTACCATTAAAACATTTTCCCCTTAAGACTGCCAAAATACTTTTCTGGAATCCCTCCTTTGTGCTTTATTTAGCCATTCACATGCTTAAGAAATCCTGTCAACGCCCACAGCCACAGCAACAGGTATACACAGTGCCATGAAAATTCTTTCATTATTGGGTATTTTTAGTAGCAAGTGCTTTCAGATTTAAAGATTAAATTAAATACTAGGCAAAATTGAGTGAACAAATAACACATCTTATTTTGGTTGTTTTGTTTATTTAATAGAGAAAGTTATCCAAAGCCACTGCCCCTGTTTAAAAAGTAATTGCCCTCTTAAACTCAATAATCATTTGTACCACATTGATCTGCAATGGTTGCACCCAAGAACTTCCTGTAATTTGTAACCATCTCTTGCATTACTGTAGAGGATTTTTAGCCCATAACTGCTTATTTCATATCGTGCCACAGCATCTTGGGAATCCTAGTTTTACATCTAGACTGGGCCGTTGCAAAACATTAAATTAGTTTTTTCTCAGCCGTTCTGAATTGCTGATATATTTCCAATCATTGTTTCACAGCATCACTCAGCTTCAGCTCATGCTTATGGAGGGATGATCCAAGCATTCTTCTTCAGTGTTATGTGCTGTAAGGGTTTCGGATATATCTACAGGACACCTCAGTCTTCTGCCCCAAGTTCCACTCGCCAGTTGCTGCTTCAGCCTGCCTCCCAGTTTCCGGCCACGCCATTTCAGCCCTCTGACCTCTGACCCTGGCCCTGATCCTGACTACTCTCTTTGCCTCACTCCTTCAGATACCGTGTTTCGGCCTGGGTTTTTTATATACATGTCTGTTAGGTGCATAAGGAGTGACTGCCTTTTTGTTTATGTGAACGTGGTGTTTCCTATTGTTTTGGTTACGGAGTTAGGTTTAGTCATTTTGTTTCCTCTTGTTTTCATTACACTTAGAGTTAGCTTATTTCGGGACGTATTCGTGGCTGTTTTGGTTGTTGTTTTGGTCTGGGTCACTCACGAAGTTTCTTGCACCTCGTGTTTGTAAATGTGTCTGTGAATAAATATAAAAAACTACAAAAAAATATCCGTTTGTTTCCTGTGTTCCCTTTTCCCGTTCCCTGGTTGTCTTGTCTTCCCCTTTCCCTTACCTTTCTGTCGATCCTCAACCCTAGACTGGGGATCGTAACAGAAATTGGGGGCTCGTCCATTCCTCTTTTTTGTTTTTCGGTGCATGTGCCTCCTGGGATTCTGGGTTCGTTCTTTCCCCACTTTTGTTGCCTTTCTGTCTGCTGTTTGTTCGACCTCGTCGCTTTCACCCTTCCCCCATGCTCGAGCAATTCGATAAATGCCGTAAGGATGATCTGCTAGCAATAGCAGACTTCTTTAATGTGGTTGTCCCTGCTGAAGCTACTAAGCGGGTGACTAAGCAGGTTCTTTCAGATGAGCTGTTTCAGCAGGGTATCCTGCCTGAGGTGGGCGGCCGCGAGTGAGACCTATCCATGCGTCCGCTGAGCGGAAGCCGGCGGCGATGATCGTGGGACAGGTCTCTGCATGGATCTCGGTGGTCCCCACTCATCTATGTTCCCCTTAATAGGAAGGATGCGCTGTCTGAACTCTCTCCAAACATTTTTGGAGGACATCAAATCTTCTGATTCTGATGAAAATTCTGGGGTGAGTCAGTCCTTTATTTCTTGAGTGCAGCTTGTTCAAAATGCTGGTGTTCAAAATTCTTCACTACATTCGGCCTCCCTAAGTACATGCAGTCTGATCAAGGTACCAACTTCACATCAAAACTATTTGCCTAAATGGTTCGTGAGTTGGGAGTTCGGCACTCAGTATCCAGTGTTTACCATCCAGAAAGCCAGGGGGCGCTGGAACGGTTTCACCAAACATTTAAAAACATGCTCCGCACTTTCTGTTTAGATGCAGGGAAAGACTAGGATGAGGGTGTGCCCCTCCTTCTCTTTGCTATCCACGACACTGTCCAGGAGTCAACCGGGTTTAGCCCTGCTGAGCTCGTGTTTGGTCATTCGGTTCGAGGTCCCCTAAAAGCGCTTCAGGAGCAGTGGTTGCTGCCTAACATGCCTTTGCCATCACAGGACCTCCTGAAATATGTTAGTTCCCTTCGTGAACGTATGTCTGCTGTTAGAGCCCTAGGTAGGACGTCAATAGGTGCCTCCCAAGTCAAAATGAAGGCACATTTAGATAAAGCTGCTATGGAGCAGTCCTTCCAGATCATAGGAGGAAGTCCCGGGTTTGTCATGTTAACATGTTGAAACCCTACCTTGACCGTTCAGTTTTGGCCCCTTCGTCCATTTCTCTCCCTACCCCCACACCGGTAGGGGTTTTGTCATTCAGTAACTATTCGCCGGAGGATGACGAGCTACACCAAGGAAAAAATTGTTTACCATGTGCTTGCTTACCAAATTCAGAAGCTCTTCAGACTCTTCCTAGCTAGTTAACCGATTTGCCTTCTGCCGCCCAATCTAACATTACGTCCCTTGTAGGTAGGTTTCGTTCCCTGTTTTTGGATACCCCTTCGCGTACCTCTGTTGTAGAACATGATATAGATGTTGTCGGTCATGTCCCCATTAAGCTGCACTCTTACCGTGTCAACCAGCATAAGCATTATTTGTTAGCTCAGGAAACTAACTATTTGTTAACAACCGGTCTGGCTGTTCCCAGCAACAGTCCCTGGAGTTCCCCGTGTTTGCTTGTCCCCAAGCCTGACAGGACGTTCTGCTTTTGTACTGGTTAGCGGAAGATAAACACCATGACCAAGCCTGATGCTTTCCCACTTCCACACATGGAAGATTCTGTCGATCAGATAGGGTCTGCCAGGTATGTGACCAAGCTAGATCTATTAAAAGGTTATTAGCAGGTTTCTCTCACCCCTCGCGTGTCAGAAATTTCTGCTTTTGTTACCCCCAACATCTTCCTCCAATACACAGTCATGCCCTTCGGGTTATGTAATGCCCCGGCCACCTTTCAGCAGCTCATGCAAAAAGTACTCGGTGAACATATGTCTGCTGTTAGAGCCCTAGTTAGGATGTCTCTAGGTGTCTCCCAAGTCAAAATGAAGGCACATTTCGATAAAGCTGCTATGTAGCAGTCCTTCCAAACTGGTGACCGTGTCCTTGTAGTACTCCCGTTGTCTGGTTCCTCCCTTCTCACTCGGTTCTCAGATCCTTATGTTGTCCACTCTAAGGTGAGTGCTACCAACTACGTGGTGGAAACACCAGATCATAGGAGGAAGTCCTGGGTTTGTCATGTTAACATGTTGAAACCCTACCTTGACCGTTCAAATTAGACCCCTTAATCCATTTCTCTCCCTACCCCCATACCAGTAGAGGTTTCGTCGTTCAGTAACTATTCGCTGGAGGATGATGAGTTGCACCTAGGAAAAATTGTTTACCATGTGCTCGCTTACCAAGCCTGACAGGACATTCCGCTTTTGTACTGATTACCGGAAGGTAAACACCGTGACCAAGCCTGATGTTTTCCCTCTTCCACGCATGAAATATTGTGTCGACCAGATAGGGTCTGCCAGGTATGTGACCAAGCTAGATCTATTAAAAGGTTATTGGCAGGTTCCTCTCATTCCTTGCGCGTCAGAAATTTCTGCTTTTGTTACCCCCAACTTCCTCCAATACACAGTCATGCCCTTCGGGTTATGTAATGCCCCGGCCACCTTTCAGCGGCTCATGCAAAAAGTACTCGATGATGTCCCAAATTGTGAGGCGTATTTTGACGATGTTGTCATTTATTCCGATTCATGGGAACATCATACTGTATGCAGGGCCTAGAACTGGTTTTCACTCGTTTAAAAGATGCTTCGTTAGTTTTGTACTTAGAAAAGTGTGATTTCAGACAGGGTACAGTTAGTTACTTGGGTAAATTAGTGGGATGTGGTGTGGTTAAGCCCAGGCTGGTCATTCCCCATCCCACAAACACTGCGTGAATTGAAAAGGTTCTTGGGGATGGCTGGATATTATCGATGTTTTTGCCGTAATTTCTCTGATGTTGTGATCCCGCTGACCCAGCTACTTTGAGAAGGTGTACTGTTTGTCTGGTCCCCAGCCTGTCAAACTGCATTTGACTCAGTAAAAATGTTACTCAGTAGCTTTAGCTGCTCCTGATTTTTCTCGTCTGTTTAAATTAGAAGCGGATGCTAGCGATTTAGGTGCCAGTCCTTCAAGAAGATGATCACGGTTTGGACCATCCTGTGTGTTACTTTTCAAAACAAATTTGTGAAATACCAGCTAACATATAGCACAATTGAAAAGGAGGCCCTAGCTCTTCTCTTAGCCTTACAACATTTTTAGGTTTATGTGGGAGATTGTGCTTATCCGGTGGTGGTTTACACTGACTATAACCTTTTAGTTTTTCTGGCTTGAATGTGTAATACGAACCAGCGCCTCATGCGTTAGGCTCTGATCGCACAGACTTTTAACTTAGAGATTCAACATAAGAAAGGGGCCAGTAATCTAGTGCCCTCTTGAGATCCTAACCTCTTTGGTTATTTGACGTGGTCTGTTTGTTTACTTTTGTTTTTGGTTCTCTGTTTTCTTTTGTTGGATATTTTCTGGATATTTGTGGCTTGGGGTCTGTCTGCTGGTTCATTCTTCTGTGGGGGGGTGTTACATGCCGTAAGGGTTTCGGATATGTCTACAGGACACCTCAGGCTTCAGCCCACCTCCCGGTTTCCGGCCACGCCCCTTCCACCCTCTGACCTCTGACCCTGGCCCTGAGTTCCAGTCCATGAGGATAAAGCCTGCTGATCACATCTAACTCAAGCTCTTGCTCAAGCTCTGTCTTCTGCACTTGCTGTGTTGGTTTGCTATTTTCAGATTGACTCTTGTGTATGACTGTTTGGTTTCCCAGTTTCTGATTTTCTGCTTCACCCCTTTTTGTACCTTTACCTTCGGTTTGTTTGTCTTCTAGTTTTGAAATCTTTTGGAGCCATTTCTAAACACCTGCAGATTCCAAGATCATCAGTGCAAACAATTGTACATAAGTACAAGTTATTCAGATGTGTCACTGCTTTGCCAAAGTCTGGAAGAAAACCCAAACTGTCTCCCTCAGATGAAAGAAAATTGGTTAGGATGTTCAGGAACAACCCAGGAACCACCAAGGCTCAAGCCTGCCATGAACTGGAAGCTGGAACACCAGTGTCACTGTCCACAGTCAAGTGAGCTTAACATCGCCATCGACTGAGAGGGTGCTGACCAAGAAGCCCCTACTCCAAAATTGACAAGTTTCAAGTTCGACTGAAATTTTCAGCTGCCAACATGGACAAGCCAAATGCCTTCTAGAGAAAAGTTTTATGGTCAAATGAGACAAAGATTGAGTTATTTGGCTACAATGACAAGAGGTATGTTTGGAGGAGTGAAAGTGAGGCTCTCAATCCTAAGAACACTGTACCAACACTGTACAATCAACAGCTAGATGGTTGAAACTTGGATCCATTAAGCTTCTGGGATGACCTTCCCAAAGCCCTGATCTCAACCCTTTTGAAAATTTGTGGGCTATGCTTAACAGCCGGGTCTGTGCCAGGAAACCAACCAATTTAATTAACTCTACAAATTCTGCCAAGAAGAGTGGTCAAATATCCAGCTAGAATTATGCCAGAAGCTTGTTGATGGCTACAAAAAGCATGTGGTCAAGGTGCAGCTTCAGCCATTCATCCATATTCTGAAATCACTTCATCCCAACTGGGTCATAGAGGGCACCAGAGCCAACCCAGGGCAGTCACCAACACACCACAGGGCCAATTTAGACACACCAATCAACCTATCCTGCACACTTTTGGACCATGGGAGGAAACCAGAACCCCCAGCAAAAACCCACACAGAAAGGACCCAGGACAAAATCCAGGCCCTTCTTGCTATGAGGCAGCAGCACTAACCACTGTGCCACCACACCATCCTGAGGTGCAACTTGCCAAGGAACACTTAAAGAAATATTAAAGGGGGTGTATGTATATATTTGAGCCTGTATGTATAATTTTGACCCTATGTGGATTGCAGAAATCCGAAATAAAATCAAATTTGTGCAGCCAATTCTTATTTTTTAAAAATCATTGAAGATATGTTTCCAACCTGAAAATAGAAATGACTCAAATAAATCATTAAAAGCTCAAAATAAATATGACATCCATGCCCCTGATGAGAGCGTGTGTGTGTGTGTGTGTGTGTGTGTCCAGGTCTATACTCATGACTTAATTAGGTCATTATACTGGTAATATGCCTGTTGTTTTTAATATCAAAATAAAAAATATCAAAATCTGGTCAAATCTGATAACTGTCATAATCGGAGGTCTGTTAAAATATTCTTTTGAGGCACCCAAAAAAAGTATCATATGTGGCAAACAGGATGATTAGCCTACCCTGCCTTTAATTAAATCCCTAAACTACAGTTACAAAAAGAATCGTTTCTGGCCTGGATACTAAATTACATAACCTCGCTCTCACATAAAAAGTAACATGGATAATTAAATACCTTTATGTGTTAAACATCAATATAAAAACTGAGACATTCCAGTTCTTTTCACCTTTAATCATGTCAAGGCTGAATTGACTTTTTCACCAGTCACTTACAATTCAAGTGACAACATATAGCATTTTTGACTGACCTATTGATTCATGGTTTTCATGAGGAATTCTGTACTTTGCTGTTCAACTTGGTCCTAGTGCAAACTCGAAAATTTAGTCAGACAATTCACTGAAGATTTACGAAGCTGGCTCTCATATATGTACCATTATTTTAACAATTCCCAGAGCTCATTTTAATGGTTTTTATACTATTCTCCTAGTTCAGATCAGCTAGAGATCACAGTATTTGAAGGTAGCTAGCAATATACAGTAATATATTAACAGGAATATTAATAGGTAGTTGTGGTGCCATCAGAACTGAATACTGATGATGACACTTTGATTGTGCAGACAGTTTGCTTAGAATCACCTAAAATCTAACCGTAAACCCAGATAAACTGAAAGTACTATGTTACATAGTAACTAGAATAACTAAAGTTAGCGGTTATATAATGCTTTTTTTATTATTATTATTTTTGTGATTCCCCTTCTTTTGACAAGCTGACATGAATAGGCCCAAGCCCTCTGCACATAACTCAGCAAGTCCATTTTCAGAGGTATGTTTGATCGGGAATGGTTTCATGTCATTGTTGGTTGTGACATAACACTGAAACCAGTGTGAAGTAAAGTCTGAAAACAACAAGAGTGAAAAGCAATACTCCTAAAATAGATGTAATTTTTCCAGGGACAACATGGCAGTACTTTGCCACATATAGGTTATCTTATTTTAACAGTAGTTTTTCATGCATCCATCTAATGATGTAGAAAATGTTTCCAGGGATGGCTCAGTGGGTAGCAATGTAGCTTCACACCTCTAGTTTTTGGGGTACAAATCCAACCTCTGATTTTCCATATTCTGTCTATGTTGTACAGGTTTCCTTCAGGCATACTGGCTTCCTCCCACAGTCCGAAGATACACAGTTTGACAAATGTGTGCCTCCAAACTATCCAGTGTGTGTGTGTGTGTGTGTGTGCCCAGTAATGGATTGGTATCCCATAAGGTAGTTCCCCTGCCTGTTCTTGATAAGGTTGAAGATGGATGGATGATTGTATTGTTATTGCTACTCCGGGTCATTTGTGTGTGTGTATGTACATATGCACATGATACTATATATATGACAAATTGTTAAAATGGCTTATATATGAGAGCCAGCTTCATAAATCCTCAATGTATTCAATGTATTGTCTGACTGTATTTTCTAGTCAGCATGAGAACCAAGTTCAACAGCATGTATAGTGCCCTCCACAATTATTGGCACCCCTTGTAACGATTTGTAAAAAGGGTTAGAAAAAAATCAGATGAAACCAAGATCAACCTGTATCAGAATGATGAAAAGAAAAAAGTATGGAGAGGGCTGGAACAGCTTATGATCCAAAGAACACCGCATCATCTGTAAAACATGGTGGAGGTAGTGTGATGGCTTGGCGTGCATGGCTGCCAGTGGCACTGGGTCTTTAGTGTTTCTTGATGATGTGACACAGAATGGAAGCAGCAGAATAAATGCTGAAGTGTTCAGAGACATCATGCCTGCTCAAATCCAGCCAAATTGATTGGGCAGCGTTTCATAATACAGAAGGACAATGACCCAAAACACACAGCAAAAGCAACCCATGACTTTATTAAAGCAAAGAAGTGGAATATTCTCGAATGGCCAAGTCAGTCACCTGATGTCAACCCCATTGAGCATGCATTTCACTTGCTAAAGACAAAACTATAGACAGAAAGACCCTCAAAAAAACAGGAACTGAAAGCTGCTGCAGTAAAGGCCTGGCAGAGCATTAAAAAGGAGGAAACTCAGCGTCTGGTCCTGTCCATGAGTTCAAGACTTCAGGCAGTCATTGTCTGCAAAGGGTTTTCAACTAAGTATTAGAAGTGAACATTTTATTTGCTGTTGTATCAATTTGTCCAATTACTTATGAACCCCTGAAAGGAGGGGATTGTGTAGAAAAAATACTTTAGTTTCCCACATTTTTATGCAATGTTTTTGTTCTACCCATTGAATTAAAGCTGAAAGTCTGCACTTCAACTGCATCTGACTTGTTTCTTTTAAAATTTATTGTGGTAATGTACAGAACTTAAAAATTGAAAAACTTTGTCTCTGTCCAAATATTTATGGTCCTGACTGTATAAGCTACAACTGCAACCTATACTTTAAATCAGTGATTTTAAACCCATGGGTCATGACCCAAATTTGGGTCACAGCAAGTTCTGAAAGGGTTGTGAGGCAGAGTTGGAAATGTAACCATTTTAAAACCAGCAAAATCCTATTCTGATCCATGATCAGATTTCCCAGCTCCAATCCTAGAATTAACCTATATAAAAGGGTCTTGAGTCTGCAAATGCTTAGTGCAAATCTAGTGAACACTCAACCAATTCAAGAAGCCAAACCACAGATGCTTAATTTAAAATTCATTGGCACCCCTGCTTTAAACACAACCCCTTTTCCAAAAAAGTTAGGATGCTGTAGAATGTAAATAAAAACAGATTGGTGACGATTTACAAATCATATAACCCCATATTTAACTGAAAATAGAACAAAGACAACATGTCAAATGTTGATGTAGTTGTTATAAACTGAACTAGAACCATAATTAACAAATACTAGCAATATACAGTATATTCTAATTAGTTCCTAAAGTGGAGAATGGATCAGTAAGAGAAAGTAAAGCTTGTATCCATTCATTATATCAATATACAGTATATTCTAATCAGCTGCTGAAGTGGAAAATATATATACGCTGTATATGCTATATGTATATGTAGTAAGTATTTTATTGTTTTATGATAAATATAACTCAGTAAGTCCATTTTCAGAGACACGTTTGAAATGTGTTGCTGAAAAAAGTTAGGAGTGGTGCAAATAGGCTGTTTGGTGTTCTAGTGCTAGGTCTTCAGAATGTCAGTCCTGTGGGCAGTGTAGGTTCCAGGTTCCAGGTCTGGATCCTGACCCACAATGTCTCCTAGAATCCGTCAAAAGCAGTATTTTCTTCTTGAAGTTTAGAAGACCATTGCAGTCCAAATGCTATAACATTAAATTCATTTTGCATATCTCAATGCATGGTAACTATAAAAGGGTGCAGGACCTTGTTAATTAGCATATCATTTTAATTCCATGTGGCTTGAGCTTCAATGAACAGATCTGCTTGTTTTGGATAGAGAGTGCCGCAGCCATTTAGTTTGAAAGACTGCTCTCCAGGTACTTAAAGCTGGCTATGAGCCTTGTGTTTTTCTAGCTAAGGACAACAAATCACTACCACAGCTGTCCATATTCCATCAAGCCCCTTTATGTCTAAAGTAACAAGCCCCAGAGAAAATATTATGAACAACACTTACCTGGGGAATCTGTTACTATTAGCATGCATCATAGGGGAAATGCCTGTGATTTAGACTTTCAGATCAGCTAATCTGTCTTGTCAACTGCTTTCCCTTCTGTTTTAAAGGAAATTGCCTGGGGCCGCATTTCATGGAGGATTTTTATAATTGTTTCTCTTTTGTCCCCTAACCAGTTGGCAAATCCAGCATTGTAATATATGTGCGCATTAATCAACATGGAAAAGCTATTCTGTAATTACTTCAAATATTCAAAAATGCTCACCTTTTTTCCTCTGTCAATTTTTCATCTTACCAATCGGCAAGAGTGTTTCAGCGGATTTGCCAGGTCATAAGTCATTTAAAATGTGCAGACCTACAGTCATTTCAGAACAGTGAGGCATGTTGTTTTAAGCCTATATAAAATAAATGAAGCAAATTCTGTTATAACTCAGAACAATTCCATTTTTACATTTGCTCAATCAGTAAAAATATGTGCAAATAATGCGCTTTGATTTGAAAAGGGAATATGTATGTTCCGTTGAACAGGATGAAGGATGCTGGCACAGGAGTTGAACAAAACAGAACAGGGTTTATGCACTGAGAACTGAACAGAAACAAACTAGATCACTGGGGATCCAAAAAAAAAAAAAAAAGGAAGGACAAACAGTAACCAAAGGAAGACAACATTAATGTCAGGACTGGGGAACACAGCACTGGGAAGTACCTTTATGTAGAGGCTAACAAGGGGACAGAATGAGAGGCAGCTGGAATGCATTACAAGTTCTGATCGACTTTTCCCCATAAAAGAAATAATGGGAAACCAATTAATTCGTTCCGGCCCCAAAAAAATTACACCGAAATATGTTTTTTTTTAGCATTTAAACACAAAATGAACCGGACAAAACAAGAAAAACATATACTGCACTAAACACATCTAAGCACATTTATCAAAACAGTAATTTTTAAAGTAAGAAAATAAATGTATCCAAA
>JAODJW010000094.1:22603068-22636990 GCA_026777045.1 Hyperopisus bebe
GATACTGGGCAGTACATTCACTCTAGGATGCCTTGGTACACTTCAGACTTCATTGTGCCCTGCACAGATTCAAGGTTCCCTGTGCCAGATGCAGCAAAGCAGCCCCAAAACAAAACCGAGCCCCCTCCATGTTTCACAGTAGGTATGGTGTTCCTTTCTTTTAAAGCTTCATTTTTCCTTCTGTAAACATAGAGCTGATGTGACTGGCCAAAAAGCTCCAGTTTTGCCTCATCAGTCCAAAAGACATAATCTCAAAAACTTTGGGCTTGTCAACCTGCATTTTGGCGAATTCGGCTTTTTATGTCAATAGTGGAACCCTCCTAGGTCTTCTTAAATGGAGCCCGTTATTGTTCAAAATGTAAGGGATGGTGCGATCAGAGAGTGATGTACCTTGACCTCGGAGCTCAGCTTGAATGATTTTGGATGGTTTCCTTGGCTCTTTTTCTACCATCCACACTATCCTTCTGATCAACCTGGGGTTGCATTTCCTCTTGCGTCCACATCCTGGGAGGTTGGTTACAGTCCTATGAATCTTATACTTTTAAATAACATTGATAACTGTGGTCACAGGAACATGAAGCTGTTTGTTTTATAGCCTTTACCTTTAACATGGTTGTCTATAATCTTCTTTCTGAGCTCCTTGGACAGCTCTCTTCCCTGCTTTCTCTGGTCCACGTTCAGTGTGATGCATTCAATGATACCAAATAACACAGTAGCATGTTCTTTCCCTTTAAATAGGCTGAATGGCTGATGAAAAGCTTGAAGGCATCTATGATACTGATTAAGGTAAACAGTTTGAAACATGACTATAATGCAAGGATAAATAGTCTCTTTAGGGGTACCAACAAATCTGTCCATACTATTTTAGCATATCTTTATAAAATAAACAACAAATCATTTCTTTTCCCAATTTTATTGGTTTATTCTATCACATACTAAAGGCATGCAGGTATACATTAGACAGTTGAATCACTTTTCAGGAGATGAAGCATTGTTTCAATGAGCTGGATGGGTATATGCTGATTTAGCGAATATTTTTTACTTTCTAATTTGCTATAATCACACCTGTAATGACTACGACACTGGTGTATTGCGCACTCTTAATTTTTGGTGTCACACCTGCCCCTGATTTGCTTATCAGGTAAATGAACCTGCTCTGGCCTGGTGGCAATTTTAACCTAACCTTACTTAAGCATAGCATTGAGTAATTCACACTTTGGTCATTGCAATTACTCTTGGAACATAGATCAGAGGTTTGTTTTATGGACAGAGTAGATCTGCTAGATATAGCAGGTCTGTTTTCTCTGTGCCTGTCGGTTGCCTGCTGGTTCTGACTTGGTGGTCTGTGTGGCTTGGGGGTCATGGTTCCTGTTGACTGTCATTTTGCTTTGAGCTTCTATTTAGGCAGTTTCTGGTTTAGGGATTCACAATCCCAAGTAGTTGGCATTCCACAAGTGGAATGACCTATTGATGACCTACAAGCAGTGCAGCAGCTAGCTAAGTAATGTAAAATCTGGGTATGTCTGAGAGTGGCTGTAATGTCTGGGACTAGTCTGACAGAAATCCCTCCTTGAGCATATTTTTCCTATTAGATAAAGAAAAAGCAGCTGCTATGTGGTATTAGCTGGATAGATAACCAACAGCCTCTGCCTCAGAATGACTCCTTTTATAGCTTCTGCAGTCTATAATCTCGTAATTCATACCTATCTGGGTAAACATACGCTGTTATCTCCACGACTAAACTTAATTTTTACCTCAGGGCTTGATTCCGGATTGTGGTGTAAATGTTTTATATATCACTGTGGTTAATCTTGCAGCCTGGCTAATACATGGTTCTCGAGTTGTGGTTGAAATTCACCTAAGGCACACATGAAAATGAGTAGCTTTTAGTTTTATTTGATGTGCAAATGGTAAATGTTTTACAAACATTAACACAGCACATGCAAAGAAAGTCCATGTTTAACATTTCAATGTAAAACCATTTTTATATTTGGGCAATTGTGGTGAATTTTGTCACTTTATAAGAAGTGAAATTAAAGAAAAATATACCTGCATGTATAAAACAGTGTTTGCTGGTGGGTGAAATGCAAAGAATAACAATCTGAATTAAGCGATATACTTTCTGTCTCAGTGGTGTTGTTTTTGGGAAATTTACAATGCCTTACTTTTCCATGTATATTTTATCTTTATGCTGTTACTGTATGTAAATGATATTTTAATGGCAATAGGAAACTATACAGCCTTCAACATTTTTCATGGAACCAGCCTTGACCATTGATAATTTGTAAACTAATGGATTAAGCAACACATATTACACTTTAGCTTGGCATCACTGAAACTGCATGCACATCAAAATGCACTCAAAGTACATTTAGCAAGTTCATTGTAATCAAGATTGTTGTGGAGAAAGCATATAATATTGCAGAGCTTGGGTATTGGCCCTTTGAGCTGAATCCACTCTGAATTGAAAAGCATCAGCACATTTCTACACACAACTGAATTTGCTGAGGATTTCAACAAAACCACCAATTATCTGGACTAAGTTATATTTGACTAATACTACACTCAAGCAGTGTTATCATAATGGCGTATTCGTTGTGAATTCAGTGGCCAGTCCACAAATTTCCACAGATTTGCTGTAGAAATTGTTATTATGGTTCAGGCATATACAGTGAAGGGTGATCATGTAACATGATCTTAAAACTGAATTGGCTGTTCACCTGCATATTTTGTACATTTAAATGTACAAAGTCCTTGGCCTTTTTTCAATGCATCCCATTCTTGCTAAGCAAAGCAGTGAATCCACAGAATATGGGTCACAAGAGCTCACACCCTCAAAGTATTTACCTGTTATTCAGCTTACAATTCACATGCTTCATCTCAACTGCAAGTAACACCTGAAAATTCACCCCGAAAGTGATGCTGGGCTTGGCTGAGAGGCTTGGAAGATCAGTAGTTTTGGTATTACTGGCTCATTTAGGCTACTTTTTAGGTTCAATGAGCTGGATTCCTGGCTTCCCAGAAGTGATGCTTTGTAGCTAGGTCACCATGTGTAACAGGTGATGGTTTAGTAAACAAGTTAGGGAGTAGAGAGTCGATTCATACTCACACAGATATCTAGTTCTGCATATTAAAAGAAATTGTTTTAATTGTGTTTTTATTAATTATTTTCTGTCACACATTTAATATTCAAATACTGAAATATTGTCACTTTATGTAAAGAATTTAAAATAATGAAAATGAGTAGTTTTTGTAATAAAACACTTAAAGGTAAACTTTTTTTGTTTTCCAGACTGTTAATTATATCATTGCCTGAAAAATTAAAGCTTAATTGACAAATGTCAGAGAAAACTAGAGATGAGTATAGATCAGTGTACTCTGCTTGCATGTTAATTCTTAGAATACTTAATCATTTTAGATGATGGATTTGTAATTCCCATATGAGACTACAATGGCTGTGCAGTTTTTAAACAATGTTTTTTCATGCCCCCATCAATAGCTTTAGTATTGTATTTCCAAATTGTACATAAAATATTTTAAAGGACTACATTTTATATTTTTCATATCAGTATGTATAACTGCTTAACAGTACAAATGTAGAAATTTTTAACTTTTATTTTAAAAGTATTTTTCATGTCTGTTTATTGTTTTCCATTATTGACATCCCTGTTGTGTTTTCAGAATTATAATGAATTATTTCTTTTTTAGTAATGCCAATAACTATTATTGCATTTACAATTAACTTCAGTAAACTAGTTCATAAATGTGTGTTATATGTCATTTTATGTTAGTGTGCACTCCAATACAGGCACATAATCATGTTTATTTATTTTATAATTAAGAAAAATATGTCATTGGAATGTACATCAAAAAAATCAACTATGCAGAAAAACACCTCTCACGAAACATGACACACATTTTAAGTGTTTATTAGTGCCAAAACTCATTTCAAATAATCAGTCGAAACAAACTGCACAGATAGTAAATGTAACAAACTGTGTAGAGTACAACCCAAGCATATTTTCACATTGTATAATTCCTATAAATACTTAGGCATATACTTAATTAAATTACGTTGAACCGCAACTGCAATCACATTGTAAAATTTCAATTTCTTACTGAGAAACTGCCAATAAATGTGATGGTTACTAAATATTTGTCATATATTAAATGAGTTTCCATTATGTTTATTCTGTGGGCCTATTCAGACACCTAAATATAGCAGAGAAAATTGTTTTATGTTACAATAATTTCTAGACCTATTAAAACGCTAACTGTACAAATGGTATTGCATTTTTGATATGAAGTGCATTAAATGAACTGAAATCTACTATGCCTACGATTGAGAAAATGTTGACTTCATTGTAAAACTGTCAGGCTGAAGATGTGGGCCTACAGCCGACCTTTCAACTTAGTACGGGGGCTAAAAATTCAAGTACAAGGAATTAAAGAAAAACATGAATGAGCATAAATGATCCAATACAGTTATATAGTAGTACTACATCATACTACATAACTAGGCCTACACAGCCACTTACGGTTATAGACGGTATAATAGGGCAACACTTGTTAACTCCTATATCGGTGGGACTGTGCTCGACGAAATAAAGGTGTTAAATTTACCAGTTTTAGTTATAGTTCAAAAACCAGCTACATGTTAATTTATAAACCGAGCATGTCCATTAATCGCTATTAAGAGTTTACGTTTAAAGCAATTTATTTAAACGTTTAACAAATGCATGCGTTCCATGGAACAGGTTAAATATTTGCGCATATGGTCCAGGTGTATTATATTTTAAAACCTTACATTTTGACACCACATTCTCAATGCTGACGATGGGGGCATTTATTTTAAAATTTTAATCGAACATTATTAACTGGGTGTTTCGTAATTTTAATAAAAGTTGCATGTATAGTTTCATATATCGCTGGATAACATGTTACGACATAGGTCTGAGAATTCAAATGGATTATACTAATCTACCCGCATTCATTTTATTATATTTTATTCTCAAAGAAGGTTATATATAATGACGCGTCTTCACTGTACTTCAGTCAGTGAACACATAACACGGTTGTAATACCGCCTTGCAATCAGTTTTGTACATTTTTAATTATATACGCCTACTAAAGACAAATGACTATTAGAATGCGTTAATCAGGTATGTGCATACTTGGGTATGTCTGGTGATCGCAAAACCTTCAGAAAACGGTACACGGAACCGTTACTGTCTTATTATCCGCAAAATCGTTATACATACCATTAAGTTAACCGTTCGTGGATCGTCTGGGAACAATGTTGGAAGTAGCTGGCGATTTTGATTTGAAATACGAAAAAAAAAAATTTGGCATTTCCCTTGGTTTACATGTCAGGAACGGTACAGTCAGGCTATGAATTATAAATTCAGCTTCATATGAACTGATTGCATAAAGATTAAAGTGAAGATTGTCTGCTCCATTAGTTATGCAATATACTGTACATATGTTCGCGTTTTGTAGACGGTCATAAGCACTGGCATTTGAGTCCTTTCCCTCGTCACAAACCCTCCCCCATAAAATATATATATATATATACAAAAATCCGCATTCTTTCTTGGTTATCCTTTGGCTAAATTGGGAGCTATCCAATGCTAGGTCTTTCAAAAGTTGTTCTCCTTTCATTGGAGTTGAAATGGTGCCCGGCTGATATTTAAATTAGAAATCCTTTGGCTGTAACATTCAGGCATTGCCTTTTCCCTTGACTCATTACTATTTTAGTATTCTTTCAGCTGCCTCCAAAATGGAGGTGGGTGACTTGAAACCGCAACGTGGGCCTTGACAAAGGGGTAGTTTGAAACCGCGCATTAACTCCTGTTTTATTAACGGTCGTAAGGTGTACTCAATGTTGCCAATAGCCATGTATGTATAACGTACTATTATAAAATCTTTTGAGATATGTGTAATATATGTCTTACTGGCATTGAGTTAAGACTTTATATATACATTTGAATAAGGTAATGAAATTTGGACACGTGATTAATACAACTACGTGTCCAACTGTGTTGTGATGTACACTGTATGATTCTGTAAATGATTTACGTAATACTACAAATACTCGGGACAAAAAAAGAAACAGGTGCAATTTTTACTGATTCTGTTACTATTTTTAATATTGTTTCATTTCACTTACTGAAAGATTCAGATTATGGATCTGACTATTTCTTTGTTATAAATGGTTACATATTTGTATGAAAAATATGAAAAGCTTATAAAATCAAGCAATTTGAAATGAGTAAATTAATTGCTATAAAATCAGCATTGAATGACTTTCAATAAAGATTTAGTTCAGTATGCATTGCTTTTGCAAAAAGTGAGTGGCATGTAATATGCAGGCCTAGTATAATAAAATATCTTTAGCAGCATTTTTCAATCAAGAATTGACTTGAAATTCAAGTAAACAGTGAATTATCAATTAAATTCTCATAAAATTTCAAAATCCAACTTGACTATAAAGGTGTACAAATTTATGTCTACCTCTCGTTATCTAATCCAGTTGAAAAAATCTAAATTCCTCTTTTGCCTATTTTGCCATTACCAAAATTACTCTTTTGCATCCAAGTGTTGACAACTTTTGTGATTTGCCTAAATATATACCTGCCTGGGTATTTAGCTTTCAAATAAACTTTCTGACTACATAGAAAATAAGAATAGGTGTACAATCTGTACATTTTTTTGAGAGAATTTCTAGAGGAAAACACAATGTTTGGGGGTGAAATACAGACAAGCCTGCCTTGTTTCACTGGAAGTTATAAGTGCAACATGAGTAGATGTCGGTGCCAAGATAAAGAAATGAGCATTTTATAGTGTCTGCGATTATGAGTGATGAATTTTTTAAAAACTGCAGATTCATGTTTGGGTTCATGGTTCAGGTGATGTAAGCAGTGCTTATTTCTACATTAATGGTTTTATCTAAACTGGTATGTGTAATCTGGGACTTCTGACTACAGTTCAAAGGCCAAAGAGGGTGTCATTTGTGATGTTGATTACATCGTGTTTCATTTATAGTATAACTCTGAAAAATCAGTATTAAGAAGTTTATCCATCCTGGTCCAAATCATTTAATCACTATCTGCATTGTTGATTAAGGGTTATGATTTTAGGTCACCAAAGAATAAAGACAGAATCCCTGTGCAATGCCAGTAGAAAAAAAAGATTGGAATGTTCAGTATATATAAATCCACTGAAATTTAGCAATGTACACAATGGAAAACCCACATTATGTATAGGCATTATGATTCCACACAAAAAAATGTTTTTTTTGGAATAGGCTCTGAACCCTTTTCAACCCTGCATAGGACATGCGGGTAGAGAAGATGGATGGATGAAAGGAAGGATGGATAAATGTAATAACTTCATGTATCTGCACATTTGGGTAGATTATGTTGACAATATTAGATTAATTTCAGCTTACCCTTTTAAATAAATCACAGCTTCTCTTGCCTGACTTGTGGGGTCATAGAATCATAAAAAAAGAAGTGACATATATTTTACAGATCACTCACCCCTGTTGTGTTCTGAGTATGTATATTTCAATTTTCATACATTGAATCAAAAAATATATTGCATACACAGCCTTTGACACCAAGCACTAAAGCATGTACTGGTCCCTTCTGCTTGTAGGAGTTAAAATCAATATTAAATAAATGCCCCCCCCAACACCACCACCTCCACACAAAAACATTTTATCTCATCCGTTTGAGTGTTTTTGTGCACTTCTGTAACTGAAACCTACTCAGCTTTAGAAAGTATTCTCTTTAAAGCTAGATGTAAGCTTACTTTCCTTCCTATTGACAGAATCTGGCATAAATCTGCCAAGCAGGAAACACTTTTGGCAATGTGCTGTTAAAAAAAAAGTTCAAATGAGTTCAAATTAACTATCTCGAGAATTTCAGTTATATATCAGTTCCATGTGATGCAATGTGAGACAAGTAAGTATGTCACAACAAACTCTGGTAGAACAATTTACATGAGTGAATTACATTGTCAGAGCATTCTGCCATATTGTCTAACACTAGCGCAAATAAGACAAAATTGCAGTTTGAACAAGCTTATAGCTGGTCACAGTCAGCTGACCAAGTTGCATCTTTAAGGAAAAATGATTCTGTATAAAAATTACTGACAGGAATTCTTTGACATTCTCCTTTTACGACAAGCCTTGATCTTTGTAATCAATGGGCTAGCACTACAAGTGTGTTTCAACTACTGTACCATCCACTGCTCTGAAACCACCACAGTTTGAGATGGATATTACAAGACTGTGAGGCTACACAAGTCTAATTTTTCTTTGGCATATGATGTTTTGGTACTATTAACCATTCACACAATATAGGGCTACATTTTTTATTAACAAAAAAACTGTAGCATTCATATTTTATCAGTTGTAATCAATTGTGCTATAAAATAGGGCTACAAGGCTACGTACTGAAAGTACTTCAGAAATAGTTATTGTTCGTGAGCTGAACTTTACCTCACACTTCTGGCCTTAAGACTGAAGATGTATCTGATTTTTACTGTAGTTATTTTTTTTCCTTAAATGTTTGAACCAGATACCTCCATGGTCTCTGTGTCCATGCAGGTTGTGCATTCCCATGTTACACATTCTCAGATTTCTGCTGAATTCTACAGTTTCCTTCCACTGTTTTAAAGGCTAGCTGGCATCTTTCAGTTGGTCTTATTGTGTTAGTGTCTTTAGTTAGTGTGCTGGTGCCCTGCCATTGGCTGGCATCCTGTCCCTTTGCTGCCTCGCAGGGGCGTCCTGCGGCACAGCGCCCCCTACACCAAACGCTGCCACGGGTTCCAGTCCAGGGTGAGCGGTTGAGGACGAATAGATTGACAATTCCCATTATAAATCTTTAAACCATAAGTTATTATGTGATATTATATCAATTTATTAAAGTGAAACGTCTCATATCACTTTTACAATAATTACCACTGTTTATCATATTTTGGAACTTTCATGTAATGGGACAACATGAAATGACAGCTGGCCAGTGTAATAACGTTGCTGAAATTAATTATTTGCAATTATTAATCCACTGATCTACTACTATGAAGTTAACTAACTGATTATAGCATGAGAAACGCTAATTGTGCGCGGCCTTAACATGTAGTTGCCATTATTTGCCATTATTTAAACTCCCAAGTCACATATACTTAAGCGTGTATTTCGTTTTACCAGACCGACCTGGCTGCAGATCGCCCGCTGCGTGGCAGTAGAATCCCCATCTTGAAGCTCGAGAAAACATTTCCCATGTCACCTAAATAGTAGCTCTAATTACATTGATACACAACCCACATCTATGCATTAGCGATCACGTTTCTCCTTTTGTGATTTGTTGTCATTGTACTAAATGTGTTTCTGTGTAATATTTGAGGACACGCTCATCTAAAAAAATAAAAACTCACAAAATACAAATGAGCATATGAGTATTAATTGTAGATGTTAAAAATAGGGATGCGTTTTTATACATGTTCGAGAACATGTCAACGTGTTTTACTAAACCTGGTTTTAAAATATTCTGAACAGCTCATTGATTCTCTCCCACTTCGGATTTCTTCTGCCGTGTTGATTACCAGTCAAAGAATTGATTAAGTAGCTCCTTATAGCGATGGTACCCAAATATCTCCGCAGCCCGTTTTGATCACTCAGTCTTGGAGAGAAGAGAGTCCAGAAAACCCACTGATCTCCTTGGTTCGTAATTGGTTTTGTAGGACTGGCAAAGAGCCAGCGTGTTTTCATTAAATTGACTGACACATATATTACCCAATTGCAGAGTTTTTTTTTTACGATCCCCCCCCTCCTCTAGATTTAATGTGGGCGGGGTTGGAAAAAAAACAATGCTTGTTTCATTGCTGTGGACTTCTTCGCGAAATACTGTGCTGGAGTGTAAACGGGCTTTTTGCGCCGATGTCACCACGGATGGTGTGCTCATGGAATATCCTAAATCTGTTTGCAAACTTTAGGATTTGTCGGATTTTATGGAACTTCAATTCGAGTAAGGACTTGGTATTTAGATGTAGCGTATACTTGTGCAAAGAATCCAAATTCATTACGGAGTTGCAAGTTTATTTTACGTTTAGCGTGTGAAAGTTAATAAACGTTTCAAAGCGTATTGCCGGACATTGAAATTCAGGCATCCGATTAAGTAATGTAGAATATTCCTTAATATGGCAAGATAATAATGAAATTTAAGGCTTTTTAGGTTGTCGCAATAGGAGATTTTAGTTTCAGTGAATCGACATAAATAGCTAGTTTAAAATTCGTCTGTTTCCGTTTTTTTGTATGACAGCTGGTGTTTCGTGACATAGTGTTTTAAAAACAAATAGAGATCGTCAATAAAAAAAAGTCCCCGATGTGATCTACGCTATTTTTGCATGTACCTTTGGGCTATAGCTGCACATGAGACGAACTTGACTTACAGCCATAGAGCAGACCTTTATCCCACCAATACAAGTCTATTTCATGAGGCTGTAGAGTAAATTATATACACAATTGCAGTTAAAGTAGCAATAACTGAGTTTTCTTAATGTAACAATCTGAACATATTTTTACATTTAAGAATGTAATCCAAGTTAATTAGCAGTACCGAATTTATCTTGGCTGCTGGAAGGTGGTTGTCTTCCAGTTTCATGATTAACTGATGCATGTAAAATGAATAGTGTAAGCATAACAGATGAGAACACACAGCCTATAATAGCGTGCTTATATGTTTTAGATGTGAAAGGAAGAAGGGTTATATTCTGTGTTCGCTATTACAGCAATCAGTTATCACCTAACGTTGCTGTTACTAAGTTTCGAGTCAGATTGAAAGGGCTTTTTGCTTTGCCTTTACCAGAAGCGATTCAGTCACACGTCTTGGTATTTGATACGAGCGTTTCGTAACAATCTGTCATTTCAATGTATTTTTAACGTGCGACCGCGCGTTAATATATATTCAGAAACGGTAAATGACGAATGTTCTTATAATTAGTTGAAATCCCTGTCTAAAAAGAAAGAAGTTTAAAATGTGTCTCAGACTAAAGGGAGATGCAGCCGTGTAAGCCTCTCCGAGCTTTTTTTTACATTATTTGTAAAGCAAACAATTCAGCAGTGACATAACATTATGCAACTTAGTGCCAACGTTTAGTCAGTAGGACGCGTGAAGTTCACGCCAGCATTATCGATATACAGCAGCAGTTTAGCTATAATATGATCTTATATATAAACTGCGGATTCTCGTTTGACAAGATGGTCATTTTAGTGAATGCAACAATACTGAGCTAGGATATGCGTGGCTAGATTCTGTGTATCTTTTACTGGCATTACTGGTTTTTATTAAGATGCTTGTGATTGCATTAAGCATGTTCTGAATATTTTTTTTGTACTTTTTAGATAAGCAGGAATGCCTGACGAGGAGATTACTTTTCCTAAAAGAAAGGATTGTCTGACACACTAGTATTGCCTGGAATTGCCTTTTTGACCGTTGGTCTTGATCTGTTTTGGATGATGGATGGTCGAGATTTCGGACCCTCTCGATCTGTACATGTACCCCCACCATTGCTTTCTGGGGTGGGTGTGGAGTCGCACCGACTCGGAGCAACCACCATTCCCGATCGGATACCCCAGTCCCCGGGGCAGCTGGGAACGAACCACCCGGTACTTCTTCATACAGGCAAATATCTTTCATCGGCTATTAATCATCATTCTCATCACAGTAAGTGTTTGCTTTTTTGTCATAAACGTAAAGAAGACGCGAGCGCATGCCGAGACCATTCAGAAATATATATTAATTACTTGTAATGTTGTAGTGTCGTCACCGACAGTTTGGGTAGTTTGCGGGTCTTTTTAGTAGCAAGTAATTCGTCTTAGCGAAGGAGAACGTGACTTACATATTTATGTTAGCCGTCTTATAATATATTAAACGTGAGACTCTGGAGTATATGCCACTCAAACGATGACAAAATTTGTATATACGCCTAATTTATACAAACCAAAACTTTTAATACATTTTGGGTCAAAGAAGATGCACGAGTAAATTATTAAATCATTTGTTATTAAAATTGGATACAATGTTAAACGTGTATAGAAAGCGTTGACGCCTAATTGAGCGGGCAACTGACAATGAATGAGCACAAACCCAATTCCCTGATTTGTATGCAGTCTTTCACGTACTACTCTCTCTCCCCTGTATGTTTACGCTTTGTGTACAGTAAAGTCCTCCACTTACCGTTTAGAGATAGATATCAGGCGCATTCTTACCTACACTGAAAATATCAATAGACCCATATTTGTTAGCATAGGTAATGCTTTGTTTCTCAGAATTATCATAAAAGCAATAGATGTGGTGTAAAATGGGTATGTTTCACATAATGTTGTAGGCCTTCAAGCAGAAATTGTCTGGCATGTAAAATGAGAGAAAACGGTTGTTTATAATACAGACCCTGATATTAGCTGTATGTATTCCATTGACAGGAATGTACAGTAATTACAAGTTTCAGTTTTTTAGTATCAAATAAATACTGTTTTCCCAGTCCCATTAGAGCTGTCTTCTGACTGTTGTGTTATTACTGCAAAGTGATCTTGAAAAGTTTTGTAATGCTGATGGTTTATATTTTAAATTTCAATTCTATCCACTGACAGTACGAGCAAACGTGTAGGCATCATGTGTCACTATTTAGAGATATCAATTCATTATTATCAGTATCATAAACAGTATTGTATGTGTATTATTACATAATGTGGAAATGGATACCCAGAGAAAGTGGTTGTGATTTTAAATCCTTGAATATATTTAACTGTAACTGGTGCAAAAAATCACTTCTTACACTGTGGGAAAATTTGGGCTGAAAGTCAATCATTAAACACTCTTGCAAATTTTTAACTTTGGAGGGTATAGTCTTCATTGGCAGACAGTTTGTTGCCCTTATATAGATCTCACATTTCATGTTTGAAACTCTATATTTGTAGATTTCTGTGTACATTTCTATAAATGATGATCATCTTAGCTTGATGCCACAGTGATTTTTATTTTTATTAGACCTTTGTCCAGGCTGATATCACTGGCTTGCAAATCTTTGGGTTCCTCTGCAGAAGTGTGCTGCTGTAGATGCCCAATTATAGTTCATGAGCACCATAATGTCATAAATTCTGCTTAGCTGCAAGTATCACTGGAGTGATCCATGCAAGTTGAGTTCTGTTTATACATAGTGGAAAGTTTTTGAAATTAAAGTTATTGGAGGTTGTCAACCCAGTAAGGAATGTGTATGCCAGTGTATGTTTCTAGCCTAATGGGTTTTTCATGCTTCCAATGCCCCAAGTTTAAGTGCAGAAAATGTTTTGTCCTGGTTGAAAAGACATATTTATGCCCTGCACACAGTTTTTCCAAAGTTTAATGATATAGCCCTAAATTCTACATTTCTAGTATGGAAATGCGAACCCAGCTGTGAATTTTAAAAATAACCAGAAAATCTTTTGACGGTCTGATTCTCTCTGTGTCGGACTTAATGCATGATGTAAGCAACATGCGAATGTTCTGAAGATTCATGGTGTGCACAACATTTTTCTTTTTCAGTAAGTTAACTTTGGAAAAAAATGATGAAATATGTAATATCTGTGGTAAAATGGTGGTTAGCTTTCTTTTCTTTTCTTACCTTTTCTTATAGGAGGAGGATAAATAGGAAGATTGTCAGAAACAGATTTTGAAAAGTCTAATGATGTTTCAGTTTTTCTTAAAAAGGGCTCTGTCACACATGGCAGGCAAGAGAAGCAGTGGCGTTCATTCACATTCTAGCCTGTTGAATTCCTTGGAACTCTTTATCGAGAATCTTTGCCAGTTGTCTGATTGGCAAAAGGAAAAAAAAAGCTGATTGTTTACCTTTCAGGGAACCTCTTTTGAAAGCCACCTGCTTGTGAAGAATGTCACAGTGTGCGAGAGGTGAAATCACTCCAGATGCCCTCTTCAGGGTGGTGAGGGGAAGTGGGGGAGAAACCAAGAAAAGTGTTTTTTTTTTCTTGGCAGCCTCTGTTCTGGTCCCATCAACAGAGCGTAATAAAGAGGTAGAGGATGGGGATAAAAGATACCCTTACCGGCTGAAGAGGTTTTCTGTTTAGAAATGGCATGCCTACTGACTGACAGCTAGCATAGTTCCAGGAGAGGCCCCAAATGAAGAGCAGGGGAAAAATAGATCAAACAATCGTATGCTTTGATGAATTTTTCTTGACTGTGTGTTTTGGGCTGGGGCACCCCGAAATTGCAATATAGTGATTTCGATCTGTGTCTTATAGATATACAACTGTTGGTGCAGCAGTCTGGAGACTGGCAGATTGAATATCCATCCAGGAAAAATTTAATGGCACTTGTTGTTCAAAAAATGATTACAAGCAATAACAAGACGCAGTTGTTAACGATATTTTGCATTTTGCTTTCCTTGTCTCAAGAATCACCAGGTGCTGTGTGCTTTGGCTGCTAGGTTTGACCTACAAGGTCAGAAAAGATGGATAATAAAACAAAACTGCTAGCAAACCTTATTTTATTTTAGGACAGCTAGCTGGAATAACAAATTAACCTTCACGACAGTATATGCATTTTAAAGTAAAAATACTTGCTGGTCCTGCCTGTTTTTTTTTCTGTTTCAGCAGTTTTGTTTGTTTTAAGCGACTGGTTGCGGTAATCAGGTATTTCAGGTGAGGTTACTAATGATGGACCGCAGTTCTTTGACCTCTTAAGCTCTTTTCCTCATCTCGGAACTGAAGCAGTTTGAGGTGTTATGCTTCTGTGTTATTCCCTGAGACATTCCCAGAAAGCCTCCCTGACAGTCTAAAATCCCTTCGGAAGCAAGAGTAATACCAGTTAAGGCAAACCCACAAATAAGTCGCATTTCATCATTACGTTATTTTCTTGACATGACATTATCGGAAGCAATTTAGACTGCTTGTGGTTATTGAAGTGTTAGCAGCTACTGGTTTGTTGTGTTTCTTACTTCAGATTTGAATCTGCAACCTTAATTACATTTCCTTTGGCGTGCTGTATGCATACTGATTATGTTTGCCCTTCGAAGGGGATAAAATGTGCGTAATGTTATCCGAAAGCTCTATTGGTCAAGATTCTGTTTTGCAATTTTAAGACTGAGGGTTTTAGTGAACTGCTTGCATGGGCCTGTAGGTGAAAGTGTCTCTGTGAGCAATTTAAGCTGCCTTATGAAAAACATTACATATACATGTTAACTAGCAGACCTACATCTGATTTCCCTATTTATGCAAAACTACTACTCTCCACCAAAAAGCCTGCTTGCCAGGGTGTCATATTCATTTTGAAACATCTGGTCCGCTCACTCACTCTCTTACATACAGTATTAATACAGCAAGAGATGGGCTTTAAGAGCGCAAGTGCTGATATGTGGTTTTCTTTCTCATCATATGCATTTTTCTTTAGTTTTTCCCATCATTCCTTTTCTTTTCAGCCGCTTTTGATAAAAACGCAGGTGTGATACAAACAAATCAGAGGTCACGGTGGATGATTAGCAGCAGTACCGGTTGAGGACGACTGACACGAGCTGTAGAACGACGTTTCTGACAGTTTCCGCATTCTGGAGTGTTGCGTGTCTGTTCCGCTCTGTGCCCAGCGGAGAAAAACCTAATTAAAGAACAGCTATTTACGCTTACAAAAACGCTGTCTCAGACCTCCTTCCAACTATAAAGCCCTTGACAGTTTAATGGGCCTGAATTATTTAGTGCATTTATTTATTAAAGCTGAATTGTGAAAAGAGATCTTTGAAAAGTGGTACGAATGAGTAAACTATCAAGTGTTGAAGAATTCCCATTTCAAACTTGGCTTTAAAGTACTGTAATTTAAGTGAATTGCCAATAGTAGCATTTTATTATGGAATTCCTTTAAACTATACACTCAGCTGCCATTTCATTAGGTACACCTATGCCCTTTTGTCTACAGAACCACTTTCAGAGCTGATGAGTTCTACATTCAGAAAAGCCTTTCTGCAAACCCCTGAACTGAGCCCTTATTCTCTTGTGGCCTTCCTCTTAACTTTGTCTAGCCATTCTCCTATGACCATAAATAAGGTGTTTTCAGCTACATATCTGCCCTTGAC
This sequence comes from Hyperopisus bebe, assembly GCA_026777045.1. Classification (NCBI taxonomy): domain Eukaryota; kingdom Metazoa; phylum Chordata; class Actinopteri; order Osteoglossiformes; family Mormyridae; genus Hyperopisus; species Hyperopisus bebe. Next base: position 22,619,191 of record JAODJW010000094.1, read on the forward strand.
TTCATGTTTTTTTTTTGTTTGTTTGTTGTTGTTTTGTTTTGTTTATCGCACCGTTCTCTGTAAACTCTAGACACTGTGGGGCCTGAATATCCCAGGAGGGTGACTGTTTCTGAGATACAGAAACCCCCATTTCTGGAATCAACAATCACATGATGTGTAGAATCCCTTACATCATGTGGTGTTCTAAAGCTAGTTGCACAGTCAAGTACTGATTCTTTATGAATGGTGTGTATATGTATGTATGTATGTATGTATGTATGTATGTGTATGTGTATGTGTATGTGTTTAGTCTTGGCAACACTCTGGAAATATGTATCTGTGGTTGTTTTGGATCTGGCATTGTGGCACCAGCATTTATAAGCAATACAGCCTGGATTAGAATCATGGCATATGTTGTCAGATATGAAATTTACGTAAATGAAACAAGACCTTTCATGCACGGTGCTACATCCTGATATTGTATGACAACAGCTGCACATTGTTTATTTTGCCATATTAAAACGTCCCAAGCCAGTGAATTTGACTTTTGTAGGCTTGTCTGCTGACAGTGATGTTCCTAGTGAGGTTCCCCTGTCACACCAGAGTCTATAATTTTATTAGTAGCAATGCACTAATAAAATGTACTTAAGAATAGTGGTGTAGGTGCGTTTGTGTGTGTGCGCAGGGAGAAGGGTGTAACTAATTAAAAAAAATAAAATACTATTTATGGTTCCTGATTTACAGGTGTGTGCCTGGCATACAGCAGACTTGTTTTTCAGCTTCTCTCCTGCCGGTTTGTAGTCAGATGTGATTTTTAAATGTGACGTCAGACTATAAAAAGCAAATAAATACACTGTTTTCACTAATATAGATGTAAAGGCAATGCACTGAATTTAGAAAGATGTCTTTTTAAAGTAGTGGGTATAGCTCTTTTTATAAGCCTTTAATCTTTCTGTATTTTCTGTTGAAGGTTTAAGGGAATTACACATCCAAGGATTATGTACAAAGTTTCCCTTTTGCCCTAGAAAACTATTAAGCAAGAGCTCATTAATGTCTTGATTTTCACATAATGATGCACCTACAAAACAAATGATTTGGAAAAAGCTTTTTCTTTATCTTCTGTTGAATTGTCAATCCATTAAATTAAATTTTAATGAAGAAACATTTACAGTGATATTTAATGGCAAATCTAATGACCTTCTCGGAATTTAAAAATGCACAGTAACACTGTCTAATAATAATTTAAAAAGTGGCAAAAATCATAAATATGTATATGTATGCACAATACACTTCCGTGTCAGTTTATATAAAAACAAGCAGTGCTGTTGTACTGTTAGTATGTTGATGAGATGTACCTCTGTTTACTGCTTAAATTAAACATTTGCCATTTAAATTCCACTGGGAGATATTGTCACATGGTTTTGAGAAGGAATACAATAATTGACCATTATGAATTCAAAAGGTTCTGCTGGTAAATGTACTATTTGTCTCACTTGCACTTGGTCGAAATTGTTTGGTAAATAAATAGTGTTTTTTTAGCATGTGTCTTATCTGTGATATTTGTTTTACCTCCTGTTTTTAGGCATTCGGATTTCTTTGGTACTGCTTGGGTTACTGGAAAATGTTTGTGGCCTGTTTAAGTATGCAGTAAGAACACATGGCACATGCTAAATTTTATCCAATCAGAATAATCTTTATAATTAGAACATCACCAGCAATGTGGCACTTCATACACTTGCTGTCTCACTGATAATCACTTCTGAAAAAAATAGGCTTTGGTAAATAATTGTCATATGTAAAAAAATTACTGTTAAAGTTATTTCATCAAGCAAACATTAGGAAATCCATTCTCCATGTTGGAAATATTTAGTGCCCTGAAGGGAAGCAGCGGTATCGTTATGTGACGAGCACCCTCCTTAAGTGACAAATGAATGTGGTTTTATTGGTTGGGCTATGTGGGTCAGGGACTGGAGGTTGTGCAAAGGGTCGCAGTAGTGGCCTAGTTGGTGACAGAGTGGGTGTAGCTCAGGTCTGACAGAGGGGATAAATGAACAAAGAACTTTACACAGCCCACTGCAGTAACAAAAGTTATTTGAAATGCTGACCCTTTGTAACGAGCCACCATGTTCTGTGAATTTGTTTTATTTGGACTCTAGACAAACTGACTGTAATTTCTCAAGCAGCAACTGAACTTTCATGTGGAGCTTCAAGCAATACTTGGAACGGAGCGGTCGTGTATGTAGTGCTCTCTTATCTTTACTCACATTATCTTTTGAATGACTAATCAAAAACAAACAATTGTGCAAGATGTCGGTATCTGATTTGGGGAGTGAGGAATTGCATTTTCCTGTTCTGTTTGCCAATGTAAATGTACTTCAGAGTTCAACATTCAAGTGGTTTATCAAGTCTTGACGTTAGCGCTCTGGCCTGTGCTCAAATTTTAAGCTCCTTCAGTAAGTATCAGAGATGGCCTTATGCTCCGACTCAGTATTTTTCCACACGGCATCATTCCATGCAAGTAGACAATTCTAAAAAGATGCCCTGAATTTAGAGATGTTAGGGATTTTTATTGTGTTAAATGAAGCATTTACAAATTCTTTTTTTGTTTTTGTCCAGAATTGAATTCGAGTCACCTGGAGTGAACAGCATTCCTGAGAGTGGTTTGGGCTGTACTAAACGTTAAACTCTAACTAAACATCAATAAAATGCTACCTCCTATATATAAATTTGACAGAATAAATATGGCAAGTAATGATAAGGGGCATTTAGTGTGCATGTATCTACGTCTATGTGTGTATTTTGTCTATGTATTGTTAGTCTCCATTCTGTCTGCTGATTATTTCCATGAAATGGATAACAGGAGTGTGTGTAAAGTATTCTTTTCTGAGACTGCATGACACTTTTATCCCCATGGAAAAAAATATTAATAACAATAACAGTAGTATGGTATTTCTAGCAGTTACACTCCAGAATAGTGCTGTACCAAGTAATGTCTGCCTCGTGTTCAGGATTTTGATTTAAACATCAGTTGTTGTTGGCTTTTTTCCCCCATTAATTTTTACTAAATGCGTCTGTGGAATCTATGGAAAATGATGGGGAATGAATATGACCATTAAGGCTAAAAGTAAATAAAGTATAGAGTTCAGCAGCTAATCTCTCCTTTCTTTCAATTGCTTTTTTTTCCTCAAATCTCAACAGCCAAACTTGTATTGTTGTGCAGAAAAAAGACTAGATCTCATCTCACTTCTGAGGAAGTTCATTAATTCCAGGAAGATCAAATGATTTCCCTTGTTCAGTAAAATCAGCAGTAGGTTTTAACTGTGGCTTGCTGCTGACGTGGAAAAATAGGTTTTGTTCTCGTTCGTTGTTTTTTTTTCCTTTCTTTTATTTTAGATACAGCCATCATGTTTACAGATTACTGAAATAGTTGTTTGTTTGTGTGCATGGATTTGCTATCTTTAGAGAACATGTCCCTGCAGTGACAGTAACTGCAAATAGAAGTGATAGATATGCAAGTTTGTGCGTGTATTCTGTGCCAGAGTAGGTCCATTTTCTAGATTGTTTTTTTTCCTGTCTATGAAATGGCAAGATGAGTCCACCTTGGGTGGATTATTAAATTGCTGTCAAACAAAGCAAAGCAAAATGGCTCTGGTTAAAAATTTAACCCGGTTTTGGTTGAGGATGAAGGGCATTACCTGCCGATGCCGACTGAGAAGGATCTCTTGGTTTCAGGAGCAGTGTGCTAATTTGTGAAAAGCTATTTTCAACATTTTCTCAACGTATTATTATTGATGATGTTAACTGTGTTTGTGTCTTCGCCTGCCCTGTCTGTCAGCAGGAACAGCATGCAGATGTGTTGCTGGGGAAGTCTTGGTAGGGGGTTGGTGGGAACAGCGCAGGGTGAGGTTGGAGATGATCAAGCACACATGAAGGCTGAAAAGGCAGCCTTTTCACTTTGAAAGGACTTACTGATCCGTGTTCATCGGAGCACAGCTTTGCTGGACAACTCCCTTGTGTCATTATGGCATGGGCTGCAGGCCCTGCAATCTCCTAGGATAAGATCCTCTCCATATAAGATCCTGCTCAGGGGTTCAAGGGGTGGGGTGTGTGTGTGTGTGTTGGGGGGGGGAGTAGGAGAATGAGCTCTGCGCTGTTAGTACCCGGCTGCTTGTCGAAAAGCTCATTCCACATAATCAACTGATAACCTTAAATAAGCAAACCTCTCAAATCTAAGCGAGCTGGTACAGACTGACGGAGTCTCAGTGCAAGGTCTGTCACTTATCTGGCCAAATTAGCATATGTTATGACTTGCGGATATTCCCCCTATCTGCTGTGAATACTAATACATCCTGCTGCTTGTTCTTCACAACCAGGGAGCAGATAAAACACGCCTTTTGGATCAGATGGTTTTTGGTCATTTTTGAGGTTATTTCTGTTTGGGTTTGTTGTCCTGTTCATAGATGGTGGTCACTAGACTACTACCATTGTTGATGTGGTAGGATGTGGAGGTATGTCTGCTTAGGTGCTATGTCAATCAATCAATATGCTCTGGTAATAGTAAAGTGGGCCGGCACACTAGGATTATAGCGGTGTTGCACATCACAGTTCACTCTGTATCCTAGTCTCTGGTTCTGGCTCCCATCTAACATAGGATCAGAGTGTTCAGACGTGTTCTGGCTTGTGAGAGCCAACCTTGCCGGTGAGTTTGGACCAGGAGGCCTGTGATAATGGACCGGTCCTAGAAGGCAGATGTCTCTGGAAGTCCTCATTGTATCTCTGAGCCGTGAATCACTGCTACATGACACAGGAGCTGCTCTGACTGAGTCTTTGTGCGATGGCCGGCCTTAAGACTTGGTCTTGGTTATTCTCTTGAATGTTCTTAGTGTTTAATTTCCTGTTGCCCAAGCCATGCTATTTACAAGCAGCATCACTCATTCCTGTGCTCAAAAACCCCAGTGTTGTTTTTCATGTGGAACAAAGGAGGATTTTATTTTTAACATTGTCGGTACCTTTCCTTAACATGGTACAATTGAATGTTGAAATCCTTGGGTAAACTGTCAGATTATTATAAGAAATATGTCTAAGTCTGTGCATAATTGCCAATTAGAAGTTCTCGAATTACATTGTCAAGGATATAGCTATAGATTACTATTGCTGGCAGTACTTGTTAATCTTTTTTTCCCCATTTTAATGTATGTTTTATTATTATAATTTTTTTTGTTCTGTGTTCTCCATTAAGTCCGCCATAAAGATACCAGGCTCGTGTTCTGCAGAATTCTATCTGTAACTACAAAGGACTAGAAATGGCAACAGCTTTGGATAAATGCCTTATTTGACGTCTGCTTATGAACAGCAGCTGGAGAAACTTATTAAATTGTAATTTGGTGATAAGTGATTTGAAAGCTGATGAGATTGAGTTTCTCAGACATAAAGCCCTATGGCTTAGCAAACAAGGCTGTAGTTTAATTTTTTCATTCTGTATCAGGGGACTCAGATTCCGCCTTCACGTTCTGGCTTAGCCTCCGTGCCATTTCCTTCATCCATACTTGAATTTTTAGTTACTTTGTGAAAAAGAGCTGGCTGAAAACTTTACTCAGTAAAGGCTCATGGGAGAGGAATTGTTTGGAAAATGTGTATTTTTTTCTCACTCTCTCTGAAGTATCAGACTTCTGTGTGGACATACACCCTTGGCTGTTAAGTCTTCTGTCAGCATGCAGTTGCTGTGAAGTAGCAGACACGGAGGGGAATAGCAGGTTAATGCAGTGCTTAGTAAATAAAGACGCTGACCGGCCGCACTGACTCAGCTCTCAGACTGACTTGTGGTGTGGATCAGCAGCCCTGCTACATGCTCATGTGTTTGCAGAAATTCTTTCCGGCGGTTAAACCTGGTGGAGTGTGTTTTTGTAAAATTTCTGCCCATTTATTCACATTCTGGGTGTGTCTATGGTATTTTTGGATGCTTTTGCAGTATTTTCGAATAACATGTTAGCCTTACATGGTTTTTACACCTAATTATACCTAATGAATTACTAGCTTACCCAGTTATTCATCACTTTTCATTCATTAGACATTTTATTTAATATTATACTACAAGGAAAGAAATTAAACTTTAACTAAGGAGTTGTCCTTAGGAATAGTAATGTCTACAAATGCCAGCTTTAATATAATCTAGTAAAAAGTAGGATACAAATAACATAAAACAGATGTACTTTTCCTTAGTTCTCACTAGGGGTAACAGCGATGGTTATTTTTGTTTCAATCCTAGCTTAACCTTGCCAGAAATCTTCTGCATGAATTCATGTTCACTTAAAGCCTGAGTTGCCACCTTAAAATAACAAAAATGAGTGAACGTTTATTTGTTATTGTGAAAGAAACACCATAAGTCTTGCTTTTTAAAATGTAAATGCTGGAAATAACATGGTTGCAATCATGAATGGCAAAGGGCAATATTAATAATAAACTAGGGAGTTCTGGATTTCAGTGGAAAAAAGATATATAACTACTTCTAGCAATTATTTTTAAAGGGAACGCACGGGTGTATTTTGGCCATAAAGCATTCCTCAGGTTTAATTCTTATTTGAATTTATATAAGCCCGCTCTCCCTTGACCCTTTACAAGCAGTAGGATGAGAGCTACTTTATGTGTTAGATAAGCTGTACCACAATAGATGCAATCACACGGGAAATACAATTTAATGTTGTAGGCGTAATGAATTCTAATTTTCTCTTATTTGAATTGGCGGCAATGCAAATTCATGCTAATTAGATGGAATTTATTGTAATTATCAATGTACTAATCATTGCAAGTGTGGTTGTTTATGCCAAAATTACATTTCATTCTGAGCATTGTCTCTTTGGAAAGAACTGTAAACACCCATCTACTGTGTCATTTTATATCTGGGATATCCCTTTGTTAAAGGCCTCCAGTGTCCTCTTAGCTTCCATGAAACCTCATTATGAATAAACGGTGTATATTGTTTCTTTATCTGTAAGTAACTTGACCTTCACATGTTTTCAGAAGAAGCATAATGAAAAGGCAAGCTGTCTTCACCGCACTGTCCTCTAAATTTACCCTGCCTGTGTGCTTATTCCTGTGGAAAACCAGTTTTGTTTTTTTTTTTTTTTTTGTTTTTTTTTTTTCAAGAGTAATATAAAAGGGAAAAAAGATGTTCTGGAACAGTTACAGCCAAGATGTTGTGTTGTCCTACTTTTTCTCTATTCGTGCGTCGAAGGCCACACCTTAGAGCCTGCAAAAATAGATGTCCAGTGTTATTCTGTTAACCTAGCGAGCTTCAAGTGTAGTTGAAGTAACAGATGGAAACTCTGGACCATGCAGACAGGGCAAAGGTCTCTGGGTGCCTGGGGGAGGGTGTGGCACCCCCTTGTTTTGTTTTACGCATCCATTTTGTAATACTGAGAGACGTTTGTTTAATAATGGACGTGTTATGCTATGCAGATCATGTCGGCTTGAATCCCTGTGCGTTTCTCTCCCTTGCACTGAGATGAACGCGTGAAGGACGAAGAGCCCCTGTGTCGACACGTGTCTCTGTGCCACACGTCATTAAGCCAGGTTGTGTAATTGCAGTCCGGCACAGAAAATTGCAAAAATGCAATCCGTGGGTCACTTGCATTATTTAAACAATGTCCGGTGACCTGTAAAACACCAGGCCTAACATAAATACATCAGCCAGGCTTTGAAAGACGAAGGTCATGTAACAAATGTGTCTTGTTAATGCACACCGAGACGACACTGCAAGGGAGGTTAATGCTGATGTCTGCACATGTAGTTGACCTTCTAAGTGAACGATCCTATGTTGTCCCTGTTTTTCTCTTTCCCTAGCATTTAGCATTGTTTATTCATTTTAGGAATGATTCATTTTTGTTCTCTCTGTCATCTGTAGCTCACTACTAGTCACTGTTGTTCCCTGCTACCGACCCAGCAAACCAGGCTGAGCTAATGTATGAGATGAGAGAAAAATAATACATAAACTCGAGCTCAGACACAGAATGTTGATAAAAGCAGAATGAAGAAAAGCAATGCGAAGCATAGGAAAGAGAAACACCCTTCAAAGTGACCTCTGCTCCACTGTACAATGAGGAAGTCCTGCAGCCGGTGGTTGCTGAAATCAGCACGAGCAAGATGTTCCCCAACAAATTCAAGAATGCAACTGTAATTATGAATATTGGTGCAGCATGAGTGAGCCCAGGGAGCAGGGTCGTGTTTTGAACAGGAGTAAATAAAAAAATTAAAAAACACAAATGAAAGGAAGTGACTTGTAGCTGACAGGAAGGCGGGGCAAACCGAATAGCTAACAAGAAGATTTAAGTACCTATCAGGGAGCATAGGAACAGTAACAAACATGTTTTGACATGCAGCTATGTTGACTGAGGGTGTCTCAGGCCTTTTAAAGAGATTAAACAGAATTTCTGCGCACCGTCCTGGATTGAGCCCTGTCAGGCTGTCATTGCAATGGAATTTAGCCCATCCGAGTTGACTTGTCAGGGCAGGAAAATCATGCTATGTGTGTTGTGTCCTGTAGCTGCTATCAGGAATCAGCTTATATGTGGGTGTATTTGTGTGCTTATGCATCCCTGATCTGAGAAAATATGTCTTTTTTTCTGTTTTGGTTCATTAAAGCAGTGGCACATAAGATAGCCTGCCATTTAAACCCTGTTTATTTTCATTCAAAAGTGGCACTTTTTGTTTATATGAGGTTTATCCTTTGACATATGGAAACCAGCAGTGGCCTAAATAAAATCCAGAATGTTATTTCATTAATAATGAACTGCAAACACACTACATCTGACAACATTAGATTAAGAAATGAACTGAAACTAATATGTGCTGTTTTTTTCCTGAAATGCATTGTACTGTATATTGTATCTTGGCATAGTTTCAGTGTAATTTGTTCAGAAGGTTTTGCTCTACTTATAAATGTCTAATTTTCACATTGCATGCGATTAACAAGATTTACAACATACATTCCTTTACTTAATATAAAAATGACACCGTACAGGTTTATTGTAGTCCTTTTAACCTAGTTATGTTGTATTAAGGATTCCTTGGAGATGTTTCTTGTCTAGAGTATTTGGGTTTCAGTAAAATGCTGTATACCAGTATTCTTAACATATTCATATAACAGTCTGAAACGGTGGCCCTTTTTTAAATCTATTCTGAGCTCATTTGAGCCAGGTCCTGACATTTATGATTCTTCCCCCACTCTTGTCTAAATTTGAATACTTGCTGAATTTGAGTGTTTAAGCAAATGAAGATGTTATGTTGTGCATGCATGAATAACAGGTTAATTAAAAGGATTTTTATACGTGTTGTAGCAGAAGGGCTGCTTTGTATGACAGATGAAGACAGAGTGCTTGAGTGTTTTAATGGCCTCATTTTTCTTTGGTTTCCTTAAAGACCTTGAATGCTAATTAGACCCCCCCCCCCCACACACACAGACACAGACACACTCACTAATTTACAACTGCTCTTTCTGAAGTGAGTTCTGTAGTTGTCTGTGTTTAATTATGGGGGTGTTGCAGGGGTTTTGGGAAACCTCAATTTCGGGCCTCTAGATTGCTGTTGAGGTGAACACTGTCAGCAATTATGACATTTCCCCCCCTCTTCCCCACCACCCAGTTTGTCAGTGATTACGCCCTGTGGCCGGAATGAAAAGAAACACAGTAAAAGAAATTCCATTTTAGCCCTAAACCATCTGACCTGCTGATCTCAATGAATTTAAAAATGTCTCTAGAAAAAGAAAGAAGTACAATCTGTGTGAAGGAGCCCGGAAATGTCCTCATAAGAAATGTCACATGTTGTGTCTTTTATAAACTTTGGAGATCAGGGAAATTTTAAGAGAGACTGCATGGCTAATTACTTGCGGATGCCCTTTTATATTTTCTTGAAATGTCCTCCCCAAATTGTTTATAATCTTGTCGTGTGTACGCACTAATTTGCCAGAGATCGAAACCAGTTGTCTGCCAGGTAATCCTCCTTATTATGCGACATGAAAAAAATCCTCAAAAATATTAGCAGCAGTAACAAGATTGTAAGCAGCTTCCTAAGAAATGCATTCTCAAAACCGTCTACTTTAGTAAATACTGACGGTTTCTGTGTTTGGGTTAGTGTCCCTTAAGGAACAAAAAGCAAAAACAAAAATTAGCTTCAATAATTTTTTTCCCCAGGTACAATATTTTGTTGCCATTTTTGGCAAAGTACCTGCTTTTAGTGTATATTTTAGCTATTTCTGCCTTTCCGTCTGGTATCGTTACTTTGAGTTTCGCTGGGTGACCCATTAAAAAGAAGCATACAGAAGTGATCGATGGCTCTGTTTAATAACATGTATTTCTCCTGTGTCCTTTTCCCCTGGTATTTTTATTAAACGTTACGTAGTGTTCTCCGTACCCTTGATTTCATAATAAAGGTTACTGAGACATATTATTTATATTCCAGGTTGGAACTGCAGGAACGTTAGCGGGCCAAATAAGGGTGTTTCTTGGGCCAAACCCTGGCATGCGGTGATGGGGAGGAGGCGGGGGGTTGGCATGCATGCGATGGGGGCCTGGGTATGTCACTGATGGAAGGAGAGGAAATGCATGTCATTAATTTGCAGGTTTTGCTAGTCCTGGGGGTGTCTGGGGCAGGTGAGATGCATGGCAGTTTCTCTAGTGCCTCTAGTGCAGAAAAGCCACTGGACCAATACAACAACGCAGCCAGTTTGTTCAGAGTCCCCCCATTACCAGGTGTTTTGGCCTTACATATGTTAGACATGAGACCTTGTAGCATTTCACTGGAAAGGTTTTTCATGCTTCGCATAGGAGGTCACAGAAGCTAACTGCATAATGCGTGGCTGTGACTGTGTGTGTGTCTGTGTGTGTGGGCCATGTACATATTACATTGTTGGACATAAATGTCCCCACAATGTAATAAAACCCTGATACTTTGACATTGTGGGGGCCACCTTTACAGTCCCCACAAGAGGAAACTCAGTTTTATAAAAATCAGTGACTGCAATCAAAAATGATCAAAGTCTTGTATTTTGCTTGGTTACTTATGGTTAAGGTTAAGGCTGGGTACAGGTTAAGATTGTCATAGTTGGGATTAGAGTTTTCCCTATAGAAATGAATGGAGAGTCCCCACAAAGAAATGGATATCTAATCTGTGTATGTATATGTGTCTCTGTGATGGTTTGAAGCACAGCCTGGTCGTGTGCCCTTTCTAATTTTCCAAAGCCTGCATTTACATTTATGGCGAAGGTTTAGATTTAGTATGGGGTTCCTATACTAATTCTGTGCAGCATTCAAATATAACACAAAGCCAGTCATCAGCATTCAGGTTCTTTATTCCTTCATATTCCTCCTCTAAGATATGTATGATAAAAAGACATCAACATGACCATGCAGAGAGAGGAATGCATTCCTTTAGGTTAAAATTATTACCTATAATTTACTAAAAGTGAACACACAAACGGATTTGCTTAGAATGGCAAGGGCTTTTAAATTTTTTATTTTTTTATCCCCCTGGTGAAAACATTGTTTATCAAAAGATTATTCCTGCTGCATGGTCAGCCTTTGCCTCCAGTAGTGAATAGAGTGGGATTTTTCTCTATTTACATTATTCTGAATTAAGTGCTCTTATAGTAGCCCTTCTTTGGAATCCATTATCTGTAGTTGGTCTTAAGTGTCAGGAGTAGCTCTGAAACGTGCCTCTCGTTATACATTTTGTACATTGTGGGATGCAAACAGCCTCGCTCGCGAAACCCACTTTGCGCAAGATTTATGTAATGCTGTCGGTTTTCCTCTTTTTCTCTTCCTCAGACGATGCCTTCACAGCCGGCTCTAGCTCCTTTCTCTATGTTAGCAGTGGGCTGGCTGGCTCTTCCACTCATCACAGGGCCCACACCCACATGACCTCTGACCCCTCCTTCAGAGCTCCAACCACATCCAGCCTCCAGATGGCCGAGCCCTGGGCCTCCCACCCTCCTGAAGGTAATATCCAGACCCTGCTTCTGAGTCTGTATGTCTCCTAAGGTGAAATGTGGTGAGGTGTCCGTCTGACGCGTAGCAGAAGCATTTCAGCTCGTTCCTTTGGAGAATGTTTGGCCCATGGAAATGGATGGATGTTGGAGCTTGTGAAACAGGGGTGTCGAGTGTTGTAAGAAGTCCAGTCGTCGGAAGAAGCCGGGGCGAAGTGCAGGAAATGGAGAAGGTTTAAGGTTTGTTCATTCAGATATCAAAATGAGAGAGAGCACAGGATTTTGGAGAATGTAAAAGATAAAGATAAGTTTATTGATCCTCCTGGGGGATACTGTAGTCCAATAATAAGGATATAGCAAAAAGAGTGTAGTGAAAATAAAAAATAAAATAGGAATCAGAATGTATACTTGGTATGAATCATAAATGAAGGCACAACACATTTTTCATCAACTACATTTCAAGAGGTAGTCTAATAAATAACTTGAGAACACAAAATCCAAAATAAACTGCCTAGAAGTGCCAAAATTATATTTTATATTTATATATTTATTTTATGGACACAGGAAAATACCTTTTTCTGGACTCATCACTGCCTGTGCCCAACTATGGATAAAATCCTTCGCTGCACAGATTGCAAAGTATATTTATAACAAAGGTGTTCATATCTATTTATACTGATGCAAACTGTAACTGACGTAATTTGAAGTTAATACTGTATGATACATGTATAACTGTAAGCCCCAGTGTCCTGAAACTTGCAGACAGTGCAGCCAGAATTGCAGAACTGCAGGCTGTGCTCTTTCTCATTTACCCCGAAGCTCTTTTGGTTAAGAATAGTGCCACAAAAATATCAGCCAGTCAAGGCAGCCCCTGTGTATGAATTTAAAAAAAAAGTCCTGAGTTGTACCTAAGAGAAAACAGAAGTTTTGCTGTCCCGAAGTAGGGTAAAATGCTGTGCTCTTTACCCATTGTACCTTTCATTGTGAAGCTGGCTGAATGGCTCAGTGGGTTTAATGAATGGCTCCCTGGTCGTCATCAGTAACTCACTTCTGCTCGATTCTGTAATCAGTCCTCCTGCGATTGCAGGGCAGCCTTTCTGCTCTGCTCTTGTAAAAACAGGCAGCGTTGTTGCTGACTGGTGCTCAGAGGTGCAGCTGGAGTTGGGGGCCGACGACAGCTGCAAGGCCTGTGGATCTGTCTGGGATGCCCCACCCCCCCAATGTGGTCTGTGATCTGTCTCTGGTGGCTTTAGAGAATGAGAGTGAAACTCTGGTGTCATTCCACTTTTTCAAAATTAAAGAGTGAATGTACTGAATCTTTGTTTACATGGCTTTACTCGTGTATTGTCATCTTAAAATGAACAGTAACACTGTACTTTATTGCTATACTAGACAAGGTCGCTGTAAATGCTACAGCAAGGGGTATGTTCTCCAGATGCACTTCAGAAGTTTGTTTCATATGTCTCTGATTGTATATGAATTCCTCCTTGTAGATGTTGTGCAAGCTTATATACTTCTTTTTTTATCTGCTTGCAGTAGACGTACATATGTGCTTTTTCCTTGAAGACACATATACTGAATGAATACTGAAGTAACTCTGGTCACCTACCACTGTATGGTTGTCTCAAATGCGACATTTACTAGATAGCTAAGGCATTAAAACTCTAAATGTATAAGGTACAAATGTGCATACTTCGTGACATTATTGGGTGAAAAAAAATGTAAACCTCCTCCCCTACCTGTTAGTCATTATTGCAATGTGCAGTCCCATATAATGATAGGTGTTTCCTTTGGGCTTCTAGCTGTTGACTTGTCTTTGTATTCTATTGTATTTAGGGGAAGGTTTAGGAAATATGAGAACCACCTAGTCGTATAACAGGGGAATATGTTTGCGAAGGAAAAGATGAGTGACTAATATCAAGCAGGATTCTCTTTCACTGGAGACAGCTCCTCGTTTTGCTGATAATAATAAAGTTAACATTCTCCCAATATTAGCAAGGGTGAATTCAGACTGGGATTAAAATGCTAGCTGAAACTTGCCGCCATATTCAGGGCGGTAATTTCTAGTATGTAGGGTAGAGTTAGGCATTTTGAAGGTTAATTGTCCAAATCAGATAGTTCCACAAGGGGAAGTTAACTGGAACATTACTCGTTTCAAAATGCATATTTCCCTACTGCATTTTATTGCATTGTACTGTAACCCTATCCTATCTACATAAGTAGCTATCAAGACGATTTGCTGAGCCATTCTAGTGTTCACTGAGAAGTTTGTATTTGCAATTGTATAGTCATCCCATTTTAAACACTTAATACATGGGATGAATAGTACTCCTTATTATCCATCTCTAATCCGTTTTGGTTGTTACTTGGTTTTTATCTAACGTGAAGAATGGCCTTCATTGAAGTTCACATGGCAGGTTATCTAATGCATTTTGGTTCAGTGGGATCAAGTGCCAAAGAGCACTTGGGGCAGGGAAAACTAATTATCTTGCACTTTCTTGCATATGAGAAACAAAGATGGGGTATAGATAAATGAGTTTCTAATCTACAATACAATTTCTATATCTGTGTATTTAAAGTTATACATGCATGATTCACATTGATCACAGTCCGTACTATGGAGAGAAAAGATTACCCAGGATTTTAAAGTGCATATCTTAAATACGTTAATGGAATTTTATATTTAAAAACAATCAGAATTCAACAGATTACACAGAACAAAGTTAAATCCAGTCCAATGATTTGTGTATATCCATCCATCTATCTTTTAACTGCATATTCTGGTCACAGTCTCGAATGATATATTTCCTGAAAAAAGCAACCGCCCAAAATTAAGATCCTCTGTACAAGAGGTTATTCAAGACAAAATAGACTTGGAAACCATTCAGACTTCCATCTAATTTTAATGTCCACTTTCCTACTTCGGTCTGGCTCACTGTCACCCTTTCTCTGAAAACGGATGCATACATATATGGTACAGAGAAGGGCACTCCCAAGACATCAGATGTTCTCCTATGCCTCACTGACTGAGTGTCTGACACCTTTGGCAACTAAAAAAATGTTAAGACCTTTGCAGTACAGAAACACTTGCAAGAAAAAGTCAGGATATAATCATTATAATTTTGATGTTTTTAAGAAAGCTGTCTTCTCATCATCGAAGAAAATCTAAACTGCATTACAAAATGTGTTTTAACTGCTTGGTTATAAAACTGTAACACAGTTAATCACAGAACACATTATCAGATGTCTTGCCAAAAGATGCTGAGAACTTATCGACTCTGCCTGTGCTTGTCAATTTATTCTTTTATTTGTGGTTGAACACGCCATGCTTCCAACCGGCCAAAAATTTTGTTTCACCATATGCATGCGTGGGTTTCCTACTCTGCAGCATGGGATGAGTTTGGTAAGGTCTCAACTGCTGCAGGCAGAGCCATCTGAAACAAACCAGTTAGCTACATTGCACTGGTGCTCATAAGTTGCAAAATGCCTGCGTTTTTGTAGCGCAATGGCTGTGGTGTTTAATGGTAGGTACCTTCGGTTGGTCGACTGCCGAGCCTTTCTGTTCATCCATTCAAATCAGCGGAAAAAAATTGTATTCGCTTTTTTGGCCAATGTATGTTCGGATTTCTTTGCAACCCTCTCTTTTTAAGGCTTTTAAAAAACAGTATATTGAATGTTTGGCTTCACTAGCCATTCTAGACTCTGTATGTGTTCTCTATTTCAAAATAACCCCCTGCTTTATCTGTACTATACACATAGGCCCTTGACTGGGCCAGAGGATCAGGGGATTTGGCAGGGCCAGACGTGTAGGCTTGAAGGACAGAGAGAGCCTCATGTTGTCATGGCTCACGCTCAGAAAAAAAACCTGGGCAAAAAAGCAGGCATAACTAATCGCTGGCACGTCCTAGCCAAAAGACACAATGCAGCTGAGTTGTGTCTGAGACACTGAGCCTGGTGAACGGGTAATGGAGTAAGGTGGGAGACATCTGATGGCGCCATTGTCCAATGCTGCTGACAGATCAAGGACTGTAAAGATGGTGGAGAGGGAGGCTGCCCTACCGAAAGGAGAGTACCTGAAATGGCAAGAAGGACTCTTTGATTGAGTTTAAATCCTAAGTGGCGGCAATCTGGGTGGTCATTCGACAAGAGAGAAGCACGAAGCAGTGTTTACAAGAGCATGCTATGATGTTTCTGAAAGGAACTGGAGGAGATTGTGGCCAACCTTATGATCCAGTGGTGGTGTATTGTGAAATGCCATGGCACATTTGAATGTATTGGAGAAGGAACCAAAGGGATGGGAGGAGATTGTGACCAACCTTAGGATTCAGAGGTAGCTATAGAGGAAAGGTGTGACATGTGTGTTTTAATGCAATGGGCAAGGAACCAGAGGACAGGGAGGAGATTCCTAAAAGTGGAGAAGCTAGATCAAGTGCTTGGGGGTTGGAATGAGTTATCCATGTCAGAGTACAATGAAGAAGAATAGAAAAGCATTTCCTAACTTGTGAAATAATTAGCACGTGACTTGTGCCAGTATTACAATGGACTCAGGCCACAGTTTTTTTGTTTGGCTGACCTACTGATTTTATGTTAGATATTTTCCTTGCACATCATAGAAAATGCAAGTGAAGCTTATTAATGACAAATACAGGGAAGCCAAGAGTATGTATGCTATATGCCAGTGTTTGAATTCCCATGTTGTTAGCATAATTAACTTATTCTTCCTTTTAGTCAACTGCTTGTAGTGTGTTTGTGAACAAGTAAGTGACTGTAGCTGAACGTGAGATAGTGTCTTTTCTTGTGACAGACAGATTACTATGTTTCAGGGTTTAGACTGGTGTCCTATCTAATTCTGCATGAAATCATTCTGGCTGATTATACTTAAAAGCAACAATAATGAAGGCCTACTTCAGCACATAACATTTAATTGAAGGACATGATGTATACATCCTGACACAAAGGAACTTTTACCTCTTCTTTGTTCCAGATGTTTATTTACAATAATTTGTCTTGTTTTTTGTCATTAGTTCAGCGAACAGTTTAAGGAGAATGCTTAAACTGTGTCTGCTAAGGTGACCAGTACTTTTCTATATACACCACATTAGATTTCTGTAAATATATGTCCAGATAGCGAAGATTTGGTTCTTAATTGAAGTATACATTCAGTCTAAATAGCAAGCTGGCATTTTACTTATATGGTATAATTTGAGAGATTTTAACAGTAAAGGAAGCTTTTGTTAAGGCGGAGAAATACAAATCTCTTACACATTGCTTTCTCTAGACGCCATATGTCACCATTTCTGATGGCTTGGTTCATTCTTATCTAAGTGTCAGTTTGACTGTGGATGCACGAGTATTTTTTTCAAGGTAAATTTAACTGAACAGATACCTTCCAGGGGAGGATTAAGGGAATGAGTATCATATATGTCAGGTGTGATGTGAAAGGTCTGTTGCAAGTGACACCAAAAATTACAAAGCTGCCCCCGTAAATCTAGAATGTAGAGAGGAACTTCAACTAGATTCATGGCCACCTACAGTACTACTATGTGCAGTGAAACGGGGACATACACAGACCCAGAACAGAATTCTCCTTCAGGAAGTCATGTTACAACAGCGACTTGGAAACAGTTAAAAGTCCTCTTTTCCGATGTTCTCTTAACCACGGAAGACTACAGAAAGCCCTTTGATTCACCTGAAAGTTGATGGTAGGTTGATATGGAGTGGCTGTTCCAAAGAGGTCAGGTTTAGGTCCTCTGTGATCACTAGGTTTCATTCTTGGGTGTTACCCCAAGTCCTATTCCCAGAAATGTTATTCAGAGTATTGTGCCCTGGCTACAGATGACATTTGTC
>JAODJW010000094.1:22637090-22708586 GCA_026777045.1 Hyperopisus bebe
GAAGTAGACCAGCAAAAAGAATCCATTCTTCATTTAAGGTGGATAACCTTTTGTAATGTCACTGTAAAATGGGTCTATCTTTCCCCCTTTGGAATTTGTTTACAATTCAACTATGTTCGGCTCTTTTAAAAAGTACAAAGTGTGGAAAGGTCGCATGTATCAGGTGACCTCATGCCTGCGTTTCCTGGACAAAGAGCTCATTAACTGGCCACAGAATGTTCTCATGCTGTATTCCTAATCCTGTTTTGGCTCTGCATTACTCCAGACATTTTGTAGTTGAGGATAAATGGCAACCGTACACAGACAACAAAGACGACTGCAGTTTATGGTTGTGCTTGTTATGTTTTCACAAGTATAGCTGGTGTAAATGAAAATTGTATGACTAGTTATAGTACCAAGGCAAACCAACCCCTGCCTTTAATTTTTATTATTTTTACAATCTTACAGGCTTCACTGCATGTGGTAGACTCTCTAAATATGCAACTGATTGTGATACCAGCAAATAGAGCTTTCGTTTGTGAAATTTCTGGGTGAGGGATAGTAGCATGGTAGTAATGTAATATTTTGGCTGGGTTTCACTGAATGTTTATTGTATCCAAGCATCTCTATCAGGGCTATCTTTGGGCTGTGAATGTTATTGTGTATTTGGAGCGGAAGATTTATGCTTTGCCCTTGAAGATACTGTAGCTACTAAAAAGTCTGTGCTAAAGTGTCAGGCTCTCAGCAAAACAAAACATCTATAAATCTTAGTAAACTCATCTCTTTCTCTGGTTTATTTATCTCTATATATATTTTTGCTTTTTTTTCTTTTACTCTTGGAGGGAAGTGCCTATACTAAATTTTAGTGACAATAATTTAAATTGCTTGACCTGCTGCCCTCACAGGACCTTGCCACTATTCACTATATCAGCATTTTAAAAATTTTGGCAGGTGATGTGATTTGCACTGGGCGGCAATATAACACAGGAGGTATTCTCAGTGGTTCTTATTGTATTCAGATTGGGTTAGTGTTTTAAATGGTGTACAGAAAAGGTGTGTGTGTGTGTGTGTGTGTATGTGTGTGCATCCGCTTTTAATTGTGTATCTCTTTTCAGTAAGTTTTTTGATTTTCTATAATACCACAACAAACAAATCATTTAAATTTGATTGAGATTACTAAGTACTTGTTGTTTTTTTCGGTGCTCTCTTGCTTAGCATAACAATCTTATAGCAATGCTATACATACTACTATACCTAGCTGTTATGAAATATTTTCCATTTTTCAGTGGACTGTGGAATTTTCTAGGTTAAGCTAAAGTACATGTGACATCGAGTCTCAGATCAGAGCAGGGAAATAAAGGCTTGATGTCCATCTGCTGACCAGGACTGTAGATGGGTCAGTGAGGGCATATTAAAGTAAATCCCTTATGCTAATATATTTTTATTAGCTATTTATCAAAGCCCTTTACATTCTTTCCTTGTCATACAGGTGTACGCATAATCCACGCCTGTGTCATGTGGACGGTCTGTTCATCTGTACTGACGACTGAATGGTTGTTTTGCGCTTCCAGGGTTTGCACATTTGCAGAACAGTTTGTACCCCAGCACCTACATACCACTGAGACATATCAATCACACGACTGGCGGCGGCTCTCTTCTTGCCCATTTGAGCCAGAACACCCCCTTTGACTCCCAGAAAGGTAAGTGTCCCTTGTCTCCTGGTATTTCTGTCGTATACCATTCCTGCTGTAGTCACCTGGAAATCTGATGCTGGTTTACGACGGAGCCAGTGTGTAGGATAAATTGCAGAATTACAACTAAGATCTTTTTCAGTAGGTTCAGCAGGGAGCGATTGTCATAGATCCAAGAAGTTACGCAACATTAAGTTCCCCGGCTGTCTTGGTACCACCCCCCCCCCCTAAAATTAGCTACTAGCCTTTAATTACAACTGAGGTGAAACTGAAGGCAGATGGTAGTCATTTAAGAAGAAGAGTAATTGATCTTCCCTCCTTCAGAACAAATACTACCCTGATGCCTATGCAGTGTGGTTCACTGTAATTCCTAATGTGCCTGTATTAGCCAGGCAGAAGAGCAAAGGAAATGTACACTCTCATTGAAAACAACTGGGGCATATGATGTAGCTCAAACATGCTTGTTGTTCATTGTAAGGCGACATTGTACCACTGTCTTGTATAATAATTATGTACCCATTATCATTCTTGGCCTCTTGACATGTTGATTAATATCTGCCTGGGCGTAAAACCAGCTGAGCACTGATAACCTGCAGTGTTTACACATTAGGTTTTGCTGATGTTGTGGTTATTCCTATTTGTATTTGGAGTCTATGTCATGCAAGTTTTAGCTTGTAGGGAACTTTCCCCGAATGACATCATATTTATGACCCAAACGAAAGCTGTTGTTCTCTGCAAAACTACAATAGTTCATGAATAGTAATACCCTAGAGAATAGCAAGATAAAACTACTCCTGAACAGCAGCTTGCATGTAACAAACTGGTTTCAAATTTGTAAAATGCATGAAGGAATGCATTGCTATTGGTTTTATGGTCACTGTGCTTATTACTATCAATGTTTTGCCTTGTAGAGAGTTTTTACCTGCCAAGCCATACCAGACAGCCAGCTCTGCACTCCCAGTCTGTAATCTCCAGGACACCAACTACCCCTACATCTAGTTTGTTCTCTAAGGAGAAGGAGACCCCAGCACATCTCAAAGGAGAAAAAGATTCAGACAGGGAAGAGGGAAAGGACAAACATTTAAAAAGTGACCTGAGCCAATCTCATTCTCGCAAGGAGAGGGATAGGGTAAAGGAAGTGTCCCGATCACATAAGGTCATGGACCTAACCCAACATGTGAAGGTGGAAGGGGAAAAGGAGAGGAAACTGAGTGCCGTTGATCAACCATTTAGGAGTGGAGAGCAAACTTTGTCTGTCTTTCATGAGCAATCACCTGGGCATAAGACCCTAGAGACAAAATCAAAGAACCCCTTGAAAACTTCCTCGCTCAGCAATTGTATTAGTGGCTATGATAAAACCTCCCTGAGATACAGGGAAGCGGAACAGGACAGGGGCCCCAAGGACTTGGCTCATCATGATGAAAACATGCGGCCAGGGGAGCATATCTTCCTAGATCAGCCGAAAAAATGTGACTCAGTTGTTGCGTCTATTGGCACTTTACAGGAACCTCATAGTGGTCCCTCCCCTCATGATGGCTCTTCTCAGTTGCCTCCACGACCGATCCCTTTTGGGATGTACGCTCCTCCTCACCATATCACATCCAGGATTCATTCCGGCATGTATTCCACGGTAATGGAACCTGCAAGAGAACACAGATTGTCTGGGCCCACGTTTGTGCCTTCTGTTGAGGTGTACGATGAGCGAAATGGACCAACCCAAATGGCTGCAAAGACTCAGGACAGTAAGAATGACAAAAATATGGAGATCAATAAAGATGATAAAAAGGGAAGTCAGTTTGGCGGTTTGCAGTTCATAAGTGAGAGGAATACTCATGAGGGAGAGTCTCGGTTCCATGGGGATTTTAGAAGAAGCAGAATGTTAAGGGAAGAAGGTTCTGTTATCAGGCCAAACTGTTTAAGTCTAAAAAGGCCTCAAACTGCAGAAACATACAGGAGCAAATCAGGACACAGCCCAGACTCAGTAAAATCAGTCCTAAGTAGTGCCTCATCCAAAGAAATGGTCAACATGAGGTTGGATGCTGAATCCTGCGGTAATGAGTGTAGAATCATCCAAAGGGAATGTGTTAAAGATTCTGGCAAAATTAACAATGGAACTGACTCTGCCAGGATCCACCAGGAACAGCAGTCAGCTAAAAGCTCAGTCTGCCCTGAGCCCAAATGGAAACCTTTAGAAATGGGAAATTATGCCACAAGCCACATAGCAGCACTTGTTACTCAACATGGAAATGGAGCGGAAGAGGAGGGTAAGAAAATCTACTCCGATCCCTTTTGCTTCCAAAGGCCTCAAGTGAGCAAGGGCACCAGTTTTAGCTCTGAGGCTCGACCCTTGGGCACTCGGAGAGAGCTGTCTGCTATGCAAAGCCTAATAAAATACAGTGGTGACTTTACCAAGGAGTACAATTCCAGACATGATTCGGACAGCAGGATTCCCTTTGGAGGTCTGGGGAACTTGAAGCTGGAAATGAACCATTTCGAAGAGCCTAAAATTCAGCAACCTTTGAAGCAGCAGAGGAGGGAGCCAGAGCAAAGTGAAATTGCCAAGTCTTTCGCCCGCGAGGGTGTCACCTCCCAGGGGGACGTGGAGATCAGGCATCCACCAGTGGGGATTGCAGTGGCTGTGGCTCGACAAAGGCAATGCAGCAAAAAGCTGACCTCCAATGGGTCTGATCAGGACAGGCCCCTGTCTCTGTGTAGCAAAGGTAAGGGACTACAGCCTTCATGCCAGACTATCAGCAAAGTTTTCTCAGTTGCTGATAGATACTGTTATGTTAATTGATACATTGTTTCTCTCGTTTTATAATTTTCTAAATTGGTTTCTGTTCAGCATGCTGGTTTAGCTAGGTCCTCTTCTATACATCTGCTGTTTCTCTCTTGGGTCATGCTGCTCGAGTCACGGGTCTGCTCTTTTTTCCATTAAACATGCCTTCACTGTTTGCAGTAAAAAGCTTGATTGGCAACACCATGGGAGTGGAGAAAGGCTAACACAGTTTTTTCTTTAGTCCGAGCAGCTGTGTAGCCATCCATCAGGGCAGAGCTCATTTGGGATGCACTGCTTGAAACCTTTGTCTGTGACGCCAGTTTCAGCAATGGTACCCCTCATTCATAGTGCTGATTCTAAGTCTAGGGAAATGGTTTGCCTTCATTTATATACAGCTCAGCCATACTGCTTGCGACATAATTTATTGAGCTAAATTGAAGTTAAAAGCTGCAAACAGCATTTAAGGTACAGTAGACTGAATTTTGTTCCTAGCCAACACAGAACCAGAGAGCAAAATGTCAGTACCAGGAGGCCGGTACTGGTGGCACAGCTTTCCATGACCCATGACGTTGGCATTTATGAAGGAATGTTTGTATTTAGAGCTAAATTTTTGTAGCAGGGGAGACGTCCTTCAAGGGTGAGGTTAGTAAGATCTGTATGGTTTCCTCGAGTTGGAAGCACCAGGTTTTCTTAGAAGCACATTTTTTGTAAAATGTCTTTCTCTTCATCAGGTTATTATTGCAATAAATAGCAATGTTTTCTTGGAATTTGTTATATTCTTTTCATCTTTCTAAGAAATCATGTAATAGGTCTAACTTATTTTTTTCGTTCTCTTTGGTTTATTTTCAGATAGGTATAAATGTCAATTTTTTGAAGAATATGCCTCTCTTGCCTTGAGTCTGTTGGATTAAGGTTGCCATTGTATTCTGATAACACAGATTTGCTTGTAAGTCACATGACACAGTTCAGTGTAGAGATACATCCCCCCTTCTCATTCGTGGTCTTAGCTTGTCACTGAGTGCAGTTGCAGCAGAGTGTGGTCATTGGGTGAGGAACTAACTTTACACCCACAATAGCTGCGTCACTGACCTGCACACGGATTTGCACACACTACGGCTTTTAGACATTCATGAACATGCAAATGAATGATGAGTTCAATGAATTATTAAACAGTGGGTTTTATATAAATTATGAAAAGGAGAGATATGAAGAATTACTTGTTAGATTCATATTATCTTGGATTGGAAGTAACTTGAAATTTTGAACATTCAAACCTGTACAGAATCCAAGTCACTGCTATACCTATAGTGGGTGATATTTTGGTATATTGGGCCAGTTTGGTATTGTGTGGCTCAGTGGGTTAGGACTATATGTGATCAGAAGGTCACCAGTTCAAATCCCAGGTAAGACAGAGTGATTTCCCCATTGGCCCCCTGAGCAAGACCCTTAACCTTGATTGCTTCTGGGATTGGTTAACCCTGCTCTGTTAGGTGAAAGAAAACATCAGTGTCACAAATGAGTAATGCCATCATATTGTTTGCAGCAGCAGACCATGCAGAGGATGATCACAGGGATGAGCGAGTCCGCCGTCGTGAGGAGTGTGTCCAAGCACGTCATCGGGGACACGACCAGGAGAAGCTACTGAGGTAAGAAGAGGCTGGAAGCTCTCTATATGTCATTGATTCATATCACTTCATTGATAATGGAGCAAAACACTATTCTGTACTTACTGCACTTGTGCCAAACATTATTCTGCTTTAATCTGAAAACAGTTTCACTTGTTTGTGCATCAACATGCAACATGAAAGCTTGTGCTGTACAGTATTTGGGGTAAATTTCATCCTTTTTCAAAATATACTTTTTTGTTATTTATTCAGTAACCTGACATCGGGATGCAGTCCCATGATATTGTTTCAGAGAATGAATAACTTTTTTTAACCCAAGAAGAAATGAAAAGATCAAAAACTTGGTATAAAAATCTCATTGAATTATTCTTACTTTGTTTTCTCCTCTTTAAATCTCGAGTGGCTTTGTTTTATAAGATTTGTTGCTGTTGTGCTTATGATGTTTTTAAATTATGGAAGCAAAAGGATGGCATTTGAAACATTCTCAGAATTACCTTCATACACTGTAATTGTGTCCCTGATGTCTATCTTTGGACATGTATATGGAAGAATGATATATGGAACTGAATATAAAGGTCCAGTTTTCCCAGTTTTCTCTAAAAGGTGTGGAACCAGAATGGTGATCTCTTTTTCCTTCTTGTCTCGTGGAGATAAAGGCGGGTAAAGGGCGAGGATGTTTGTCCTTTGAAGGTTATTTGTTAGAAGAGCATTTCCTATGAGTAAGACAGGCTTAGAGCAGCGTAGGCAGGTCTTGGCAGCACAAACAAATGCTTGGATTTTTGTGGCGAGGCTCAATAATGACTGATTATTCTGTGAAGTCAAAAAGGAACGTCAAGGCTGGTGAAAAACGAAACTGGCTTATCTCAAGCAAAAAGAACAAGATGATTAAAAAAACTGATCATTAAGATGAAAAATGTGGTAATGAATTGTATTGCTATATGAAAAAGTAAATTGTCTCAAATACTTTTTTATTCTAAAATGAGCTACATTTCTCAAGTTCAGACAGGAGCTTTTTCAGCTCTCATAGCACATATTTATCTAAAGGGAAGATGGATTTTTAAGTACTTTCTCAGCTCGTATGAACTTTTCAAAGTGTTGAAGACATACCAGAAGACTTGTGGAAATTGGGAATAATAAAAGACTGGATCCTTCTCAGCATGTCTGCTTTTAACATGCAGCATACTGAAGTAGAGCGATTCAAAGTCAGGCAAGCTGGTGTTGTGTACTGCGTGTGGCATTTAATGAGCCTTTTGTGCAAATGAATAAACATGCTGTGTGGCTACTGTGTTGACTAAACTACTAATAGCAAGACTAGTTTGTGTACTAGTCAGTTTTTATGTCACGACTGCTCTGAAACTTAAAGGTAATGGTATACATATATAAAGCTGAGTGTCTCTCAAATGTGGTCCCGAAATGACACTGTATTCTGTAGTTCACTTTGTCTTTAAATTTATAACTAGATGTCTCATCTCAGTTGCTTCTACTAATGAGTTACAGAACTATTTCTACTTTAAATCAATTTCCATCAAAATGTTGAGTGTAAATTTGTTGTTCTACAGAATCATTTTTAACATCATTATTACTAAAGTGTAATTTATGAAGCTGATGTTTCTTAGAACATTAACTTCCTATCTTTCAGTTACAGTATGTGTGTTCTTTTGGTTAATTGTACATTTGAAGTGAGTTGTACATTTGAAATTACGTTTAGCCACATTTTTTTGTCTTTGCAGTTCTCTCTCTTCATAAAATGTGCTAGCTATAGTTCAGCCTTTCTTTGTTTACGTTTCCTGATATCCCCCCCTGGATTTTTTGTTTTTGCTCACAGAGAGAATAAGGAACTGGCAGAGTACACGCATATTCACCCACCCCCGGGGGCTTCTGCTGGCTTATATGCCAATTTGATGCTGACCGGGGGCCCAGTCGTGGCGGGATCTGGGCGATGGCCTGTTGAGGCTGGTGTCCAACTTGCCACTTATTCCTGGATGCCCCGCGCCAACACCCCTGCAATGTGGCTTCCCAGATCTCCCTACGGTAGGCTGCTGAATTCCTGCCTCACTGCTCTCATTCTCATGCTGGACAACGCCCAAGTGTAATAAACAGTGCTTCCATACTGCTTTCCCACTTTTTTTTCCCCAGCATTTTTATGGCTATTTACGAAGGGAAACAGTTGCTTCTAAGAGACAGTAGTTATATGTTCTGTCAAAAAGCATAATGTCTGTGTCAAGTAAACATGACTCACAAGTGACTGGAATTGTGTCACAGGGATAATGGCACTTATTTCATTAAGATAATTAGGCCAGCTAAAGGAAAGTACATTATGTACACAACATTTATAACATTTAACTTCTATGCGTGACGTATTTTGGAATGTGAATTATTAGGTACATGGCTGTATTATTAGGTCTTAAGTCTTATTAGGTCTTATTAGGCTACGTCAGTCGAGGTTTTCAAGACCTGCCAATCTGTTACTTGTTTATGTGACCATGTTGAAGAGACTTATAAGGAAATAGCTGGGATTTGAACTCTGTCTAACTCAGTGCTGACATACCTCCTCAACCAGAAATAACAGCAAATAAAACAATCACATCAGAATTCCTTCATGTACAAACTTAAGTCTAGACAGAAAGTTAAACAAAAAGCAATTCACCACAGTGTTTTGAAACCTGCCATACTGACGGATTGATCTGAACCTTCTGAAGCTCGGTCCTTTGCATGGCACACAGTACAACCTGAAGATGAACAATAAATCATGAAGGTAGAAAACCAGTATTCCTGATGGCTTTATTAACATTATTTCCTGACCTTTCTATCTGGACAGGCTTGGAGCACTCTCTCCATCAAGGCTTGCCTTCAGGGTATTCCACCACCCTTCCTGGGTCCATCAGTTCCCCATACCACATTGCACGAGATCCCCAATCAGGACAACTGTTGGTGGTTCCTACAGAGCACCTTGCTCACTTCGGTATGTGTACCATCTCCCATCCCTTGCAAACCAGTTGATGCCAAGCCTCTTTCGCGTTTTTAATCAAGCTCATCTCCGCCCCCAGCAGCAGCAGCCAACCTGATGGAGCGAGGTCCCCCCGTGTGGCCATACATGTACCCCCTGACAGACAGCTCTCTCCAGCATGCCCACCAGCTGCAGCTCCTCTCCCACCAGCAGTTGATACAGCAGCATGAGCTCTCCATGATGCAGCAAACCTCGCAGGCCATGGAGCTTCAAAGGAGCGTGCAGCTGATGGTGAGCTTTTCTCGCCCTTTAATTCTAGAAGGTTTAAAAGACTTAGCAATAAGCAGTATATTAGGCAGTATTGTCAAACCACAGTTGATTGATCCACCAATGCTTGCCATATTGTTTCTGGCCTTTTAGCCAGAAGTACATTGTCATGCATGAGTACAAACATTTATGTGTATGAACAATGGTCATGTAAAGACAGGAAGTTAATTTAACAAAAGACAAAGAAATTGACTGTAACATGATGCTTAGCTATTAGAATAGCTATTGACGTGAGATACCATCCATCCATCCATGGTTATTATATCCATATCTTATTTAATATATTGCTGTAACCAGTGTTGGAAAGGTTACTTTTGAAATGTAATAGGTTACAGATTACTACACTGCCTAAGCAAAAAAAAAATGTCACCATTTGATTTTAAATTAGCAAGTACTTAAGAACCAATGACTGGATCATTATTACAGCTCAGCAATGTTATGCAGCAATAAAGTGAAATCAGCGGAGTACCTGAATCTACTGAATGGTCGGGTTATCCCGTCAATGGATTGATTCTTTCTGAATGGTATGGACATATTCCAGGATGATAATGCCAAGATTCATCTGCCTGGAATTGTCAAAGAGTGGTTCAGGGAACATAAGGAATCATTTTCACGTATGAATTGGCCACCATAGGGTCTTGACCTTAACCCCATTGAAAGTTTTTGAGATGTGCTGAAGAAGATTTTACGGAGTGGTTCAACTCACCTATCATTAATACAAGATCTCAACAAAAAATTTATGCAAATCTGGATGAAAAAAATGTTGATGTTGCATAAGTATGTGGAAACAATGCACCATGTGGGAACAATGCACCATATTTGTTAGGCAGACTAACAAAATATTAAGTGTGCAACTTTTTTTGGCTAGGCTGTAGTCCCCCTATTAAAATTGTAATAAGTATAACTATTTTGATTACTTCATCAGTGTAATGTAACATTACATTTGATTACTTTTTGATTGCTTTTCTAACAAGTGCTTAAAAATGGGCAATAAAGCTGAAAAGTCCCAGTGATCTTGCTGACTGTGGTCTGAAAATATGCCAAACGAAGGCATTTCTGAACAGCATAGAGATGCAGAGCTATAGAATATTACATTCTACATTACCAAAAAGGATATATTCAGATGTAACCCCTTTGTAATCACCAACATTTTTATTAGTAACTGTAATTTAATTCTGTATTTTGCCCTTAGAAACTGTAACAATTACATTACAAAACAATTATATTCATTTTGTCATTTCATCATGTAATGCAGTCATTCCCCCACACTGGCTGTAACATTGCTAAAGTAGTTTAAAGTCCATTATTTTCCTAGTAATATCTTGATTGCACTGATTTTTTTTCGCTGTCAAATGCTTGTGTTATTGAGGGACTAGTGTTATTCAGCAGTGCTGCTTTTTTGTTGGAAAGAATTTGTTTTCTGAAACTCTGCATATGCTTCCCTGTCCCACCTTGAAGTGAGCGATCATATATGTTGTGATGAAATGTTTTTAGTAGCTCCTCCTCATGAAATTTTTGCAGAGCGATGTTTGCAAAATGTATTTCTAACGTTGTTTCTGCTAATGTTAAAATAATTCTACACAGCAGACATTTTTCTAACTGTTTAATATGCGGGTGTACAAAGCAATATGGGCCACCATTTTAAAGGGCATTATCAGTGGTAAATATCGGCTCATTTTTAACCGTCGGCCGATACCAATAGTTGGCCGGTGCATGATGTGTTTGGTGTTTATTGCTTAGTGGTTTTACCAAAGGTGTTTTTTCTCCCCACAGGATAGGCTAAAGGAAAGTGATCATAGAGCTGAGCTAGATGACAACGCCACCAAAAGAACCAGTGATAATGTAAAGCAGGGTGTCCCAGGCATCAACACGGCTTCTCAGAGACCCCATGAACGCTCCACAACTCCCACATCTAGCCACAATAAAGCTCTGACCCCTATGCCCATTGTGATG
The DNA here is from genome assembly GCA_026777045.1 of Hyperopisus bebe. Classification (NCBI taxonomy): domain Eukaryota; kingdom Metazoa; phylum Chordata; class Actinopteri; order Osteoglossiformes; family Mormyridae; genus Hyperopisus; species Hyperopisus bebe. The sequence goes on from JAODJW010000094.1 coordinate 22,648,392, forward strand.
GTACATTCTCCCACTGTTAGCCTTAAGTCTGAAACCGGACAGGAGGCAGAGGAGCGCAAACATCGGCAGTCTTCCTACATCCACCCGTCCGCTAGAGCTCGTCCTTCACCGAGTCCTGCCTCTGACCCACCTATACTGCTTCCAACTGGATTCCCCAAGAAGGAGGCTATTCAGCCTTCAGAGGAGAAAGACTTTGGTTAGACACTATGTTTCTAAGAGATTATCGATTTGTATGTGAGTGTGTGTAGTGCAGCTTTGGTCTGAAGAGATCTGTTCCATGAAAGTGTCATGAAGCCCAGGTTCTCGAGTGTAAGGCTGTGATTAATCATTTTGTCACTCTTGTCACAGGAAGCTATAGCTCACTAAAAACCTTTGCTTAATGGATATACTTTGTGAGCTTCTCAGACATCTCTTTCATCTCTTTTGGCAGATGTTTCTTCTGGTTATCCATACCGATCGATGAATGCTCCGTTCGACAGCCCATATCCCTACCTCCAGCAGACGGCCACTAAGACTCACACAGACCGACAGACACTGGATGTGATGTTGACAGCTAAAAGTTTGGAATGTGAGGCTTCTTCGGTTCAGGAGAAGCCCGTAGATTCTCCTGGTGTCATGCAGCCTCTGCATTCACTCAAATCATATCACAATAAGCTCAAGGAGGAAAGCCTCCTGAGGAGAGGAGAGGAGGATGAGAACCAGGGAAGTCAAGGGCCACCTCAATTAAGTAAGTCGGAAATGAGGAGCCAAGACCCTCAACTGAACCCTGAGCAACTGCACCGTTCATCATCCATGATCACCATGGATAAGGTGGAGAAGGAAGTGGAGGATTTTGAACCGGTGAAACCTGAGGAGTCCTTAGTCCAGAGCTGTCAGATTATACCCCAAGTTACTGACTCCAGCTCCAAGCTGGTACTGAAGGGAGTCCAGGATGGGTCAACCTGCCCAGTAGCCCACCAAGCTCCGGGTCCAGGAGAGGCCACAGAGTCTGACCACTCCCCGCAAAGCAGCACAGTGCCCATCTGTCAGAGCCAGAGACCAGACAATGCATTTTTGCTGCCTGTGAAAGCAGGTTTAAGGGCTGCTAAGAAAGACTCTGTCCTCCAGCTCTCTCAGTGTGTGAACCGGTTTTCGGGTGAGGATCCCCTTCCAAGATGCCCGCCCCCTGTTCCGCCTCAGGGCCCCGAGACAGGCATGATCGCACTGGCAGCTGCCAGTGCACCGCCTCAGGCTTGTTCCTCACCATCGGTAACTGACACCCTTCATGCGGAGCTGCCAAACGCCTCAAACGTGGTGCCCCTGGAATCATCAGCCTTCGAGGGAATTGCTCTCCTGAGTGAAATTGCTGAGATGGAACTGGAGAAGCGCCGCTGTAAGATGCACTTTCATTAATTTGAGAATCCATTTCTGCTACTTTGTATCAGCCAATTCTTCCCATGTAGCAAATGGGAAATTATTCTTATTATGGACCTTCCAGGTATTCATTTGTAAACTCTGAGGTGCTGGAGCTCATAAAGACCATGATGATGTCATACACACAGATCGGTCTTTAACGATGCAGTATTTTCCACCGCCACCTGCTAGTTACATCAAAATTTTCATCTGATTTTATAAATAAAAATTTCTTTAGTTCAATTAAGATTTATTTCGAATTAATTGTAAGCTTAATTATATTGAGGCGCTCGGTGCTCTGAGCCAGAGGTTCCAGCAAACTCCAGCACAAATTAAGACCTGGACCTACCTATGGAAATAATCAGTGGTATCTTTACCTATAGATTTACCTGTTTTATGACTGATATCATATTTGGTAAGGAAGTGAAAGATCCTTTATTTTTGTTGGTTAATTAATAAAAGGTTCCTTGGTGTGGTAGCTAATACATTGTACTTTTGCATGCAGGTATGATACAGTATAGTTTGGAGAGCCTTCTACTGGCTGGTAGACAAGTGCTGCTTGAAGGGCTGGAGTTTGATCCAGTCATCAACATTCGTCTTCCCAGAGAGCTCAACCCAAACAGAAAGTATAGCTGGATGCAGAAGAAGGAGGACACTGTAAGTGGATTGAGGATGTTCTGAATTAAGTTCTTCAAACCAGCTTGCATATTGCTCATTTTGCAATAACAAGTTCACACTCTCAGCTGCTGAGTAACTGGCCTTTATACTTTTGGCAGAAAGTCTGGTTTTCCACTGATATTTTGACCTTCTGACTACACTCACAACCCCAGCTAAATAGTTTTTATACTTTTATGTATTTTAAAATCATGTTTTTCATTTTTATAAAAAACTGTCAACATCTGGAAAAAATCTTGATACTTCATTATAATGCTGTCCAGGTTATAGACCATAAAAGTTGAATATACGTGTCTGTTTGTAGGAACTGACTTCCTGCACTTATCTGAATTCCAAAGTTAGTGAAGTAAGGTTTTTCCATGTTGAAATGTAGAGTTTGGGAAAAGTTTAAAAAGCTCTCTATAGTTTTTCTTTAGACTTGAAGGTCAAGCCATCCTCTACCTCCAACCTATTTTTCCCTTCTGGAAAACTCATTGGATGTCCTTCCTAAAACATTGCTTTTATACTTTGCCCTACAGCTGCTCTCCATGAAGTCAGGCGTAGAGGGTATGGGTGTGCTGGAGGTGGATTACCGCACGAAGCTAGCTGAGCTGCAGAGGCGCTACCAGGCCAAGCAGAGGGAGCTGCTCAAATTACACAGACGACATGAATCTACGTCAGTTATATATTTCTGTATATACAGTACTGTGCAAAACTCTGTGTATATTTGCTCAGTACAAAAAAAAACACAATTTAGCTTAAGAGAACATGCAAATTATATGAGACACAATAAGATTAGTAAGAATTTCGTCTGTTAGATAAGAAGCTACTGATATCTTGGAAGGCTAGAAGAACACTGCTTCGCTTTCCAAACATCTCCTCAGGGGCACCATCAGCTGTTCCATGTATTTGTTACATTTCACAACCAGCTCACTTAATTAATTAATTGAATTGTTTTAAAACGTCATTGATTAGCCATGCAAGGTGGTGTAGTGGTTGAGTCAGAAAATGAACGGGTGTAATGGGTGGTTGCTGCATATATTGGGGTGATTTTAGCAGGAGTTCTGGTATGGCTAAGCTAACACACTGTTACAGGAATAATAACAGATTTACAGCAACATGAAGATCATTTAAACATCAGTTTCTTTGACTGCTTAAGACTTTTGCACAGTACTGTACATTTAGTCATGTGTACTTTAAATTTTTTATTGTTTTCATTATTATTAGTAGTAGCTACAGGTATTTATGACCTTTGTTTTATTTGACAGAGAAAAGCAGCAAGAGGACACAAACAGCATCTCAGTAAAGAGAGGTCCAGGGCGACCCAGGAAGAGGAAACACGGTAGCAGTTCTGCGCTCCCATCACCAGCAGACAGAACAGAGGCCAAGTGTGGCAGGTAAGTGCTAGTGGAGACCCCCACCCTGAAACACAAAGCTGAAGCCACCGGCACACTCAGGCTGCTGCATGGCCTTCCCTCAGCTTCAGCCAGAGCCTGCTCCTATCTGAAGACTCTGAAGCTGGAGAAGCAGATAGGAAGCGATTACGAGGCCCCAGCCTTGACGACGAAGAGGAGACGGATAGTGGGGTTGTCTGCTTCAATAGGAGAAATCAGGACTGGAACAGCAAGGAAACTACAATGAGATATTTTCAACAGGTGAGATCTTCATTTGCTATATTTGCCTTCAGGTAGAGTCATCAAACTTGAATAACATTAGCTAAATTTTTCAGGCGTTACACAGGCAGTCCCTAGGTTAAGAACGTCTGATTTACAGACAACTCGTACGTATGAACGGGCTGCCATAAATTTGGGTTAAATACAGTGGTTCACAATAAGGAAAGCACACACTATTCTGTGACTCATGAAAAAAGTGTGGTTTCAGTGGTTCATCGGCTTGAAGTACAATAAAGTACTATATGTAGTCATTATTATTGTACATTAATTAAAAGGTACACTATTATTATTTTTCGGATTTAACTAAATTCGACTTAAAGGGAATGGATGTCGTTCATGACCTGGGTACTGCCTGTAATACAAGTGCCAGATTGTTCAAATGTACCCACCTTATAGATGCCATCGAAAAGGAAGTGGCAGAGGGTAGCCACGCATGAACTGTTGGCCACAAAGCTTGACAAGGCCCTCTCCCTGACCGACCTGAACAAGCACGCAGAAGCCTCACTGGATCATTACAAAACAAATTCTGGAAGTTGCAGCACACTGTTTATGCTCCCAGGGTTTGAGATGAAAGGTGAGTAATGAAATAAGAGACCCTTATCACCCTCCCCCACAAGACAAGGAGAAGTTGAAAGTGAAAGGTCAGCTATGCACTACAAAATGAGCGGCCACTCATACAACAGGAGCTGTGGAGGATTGCCAGACTGTTATGGGATTTTCCTTATTTTCATTAAATAACAGTTAAATATCAAATGTTTTTTGTGTTAACAGAGGACCACAGGAGATTTTAACCATCCACTCATTTTCCATACCCGCTTGTCCTATGCAGGACATTTAACATGGCCTTTTTAATATTAATTTAAATAGTAAATTAATATAAAGTTACAGGTTGCTCTTAATTTGAAAGAGAGGCTAGTGGCAAGATCTGTGATTCATTAAATATTCCAACTTTTGTTTTTTTTATGTTAAGCCGCTTTGTACATAGCTTGGGGTTTTTCCTTATTACTCTGTACACTGGGTAATTTGAATTTTGGTATTTATTTATAATACATCACTGTAAGTTGAACAGCAATATGGGAGCCCAGTTATTATGCTTTAAATGACATTTACGTCCTGATTTGCTGCAGACACCGACTCTGAAGAGGATGGTGATTCTGTAAAAGATGGCTGGCCCACACATACAATACTGGGCCGACCAGAACTACGCAGCCAATGTTCCAGCCCACCAAGCTCTGGGTCCAGGAGAGGCGAGTCGCTGTTAAAGAGGACTGCGGTTTCTGGAGCCCTGAAATCTGCACAGGTCAACCAGACAAAACACAGGCGCTTCCCTCCTCTGCTGCAGTCCTTCAGCGAATCCTCAGAGGACTCCTTTGATCAAGGTTACCTGGCCAAGGCCTTGCTTTGTTCATAATAATATAAACATAGTAGTTACTCTGTGTTTACATGCCATCAATGCTCCTACCATTGGTGACCATGCGCTAAAGACCACTGCTGTGTGGTTTGTGTGATTGGGTGTAAAACAACTGGCTTTCTTTGAGCTCCTTTAAAATCCTGTTTACGCTCTCAGCTTTATTTGCAACATCTGTATTGGAATTGCAATGCAAGTGTATTTGCTAAGTGTGTTGGTAGGTTTATTGCATTTCTGTGAAACATGCTGAATTTATTTTGACCTAACTCCTGCTGTTATTTCTATTAATTTATTAGGCGAGCTCAATCTCCAGCTGAGATTAAAATACCCCTTCCAAATATACTCTAAATTTGTGTTGAATAGAGACGTGTTTGTGTGCATGTGCAAACATTCTTTGAAAACCAATATCCATGAATTTGGTTTAGAAATAATTGTGAATCAGACTTTTAACCGGAAGGCAAACTAAATGCTCAGGACAGCTAGTATAAGAGGAAAATGTCTGAGCCTTTCTGCAGGTTTTGGCCAGTGTGGCTGGCATTTTTGAAGTTACGTAGCTTGTTGTTTTACTGACTGATGCCCTGTTCACCAGTCATTAACCTGCTTTTTCATACTATTTAATTTTTCCTCGCAGCCACCTGACTGTTGCTTCCCTTCTGGCTATCCCCTCTTAAACAAAACCATTCTTACTTGGCTGTTTTTATTACACATTTACTGTTCCTGTGTGAGGCAATATTTTTGCCACTAAACGCAGCAGTTTAAATTTGAATCATAGTACATACGGGTAAATTAGTAACAGGAAGAGATGTGGTTATTTGTGTAATCACAGGCTTAACCTTTCTTCACCGTACCATATTTAATGAAATGGACTTCTTCATAGAGATGTTTATGTATTTTTCTATTTTGTGTGTGTGTGTGTGTGTGTGTATGGTGGATTAGGTTTATATTACATTGTGGGGACCAAATGTAATAAAAACCTGCTGTTTTGATGTTGTGGGGACCATTTTTCAGGTCCCTACAAAGATCTGTGGATGCAATCAAAAAAGTAAAAATGGCCAAAATGTCATTTTTTGTTTGGTTACTTATGGTTAAGGTTAGGGCTGGGTGGGGGTCTCACCTACCAAATTACTAATTTCATTTGAATATGTGATATGTAAAAGATCAGTATTCCTGGTCAGTGACCTCAACATCCTCAGAGTGCACTTTATTTTGTAACAGTACAATATGGAATTGAAGCTTGTGTGGGTCCTAAATTAAAACTGAACTGTGTAATATTTCAGTGCAACACCTGGGATAAAAGCAATTAGTCAGTCATTCTGTGGTAGGCATGCAGATTGCTTTATTATTGCTACATATATATGTATACCCAACCTCTGTAATATATCTTTGCTGCTTATACAGTGTGCTGTGTGGTGTGTGATATGCAAGTTTGTGAGTATGCCCATGCAGGCTGTTAGTGTATTTATATCCAGATTACAGTTCTACTGAGTTTTGTTTTTTTGTTAAAGGCGGAACATTTACTACTTTTATCCAAAAAATATCTCAGATGCTCTCTGTCACATTAGTATTCTACAGAATGTGGAATTGATGGGGTATGTAAGACTCTTTGATAGCATGCAGTCTTAGATGAGGTTCAGCCTTAGCTGAAGAGGATGAGTCCTGCCTGAGTTTTCTTTCATTGTTTATGTCAGCTTTTTACACAGGGGACCCAAAACAGAAGTGATTGCATGTACTGTAAATAGTGCTGAGAGAAACGTGGCTAGCCTGTTTTTCTCAGTGTGACTTTGTTTTATTTTTTCATCTCTTCCAAATTACAAGGCGCTTCATCCGACTCCTACAGCAGCTGCACGTTAACACCCTTTTCTGGTCGTTTGGCATAGTTGCATACATCGGCTAGGGTGGTTTCTCAATTTCAAACGTGATCTTGGGCCCCGGCAGCCGTCCTGTGTTAACATGTCCTTGTCTTTGATTAAGCAAACCCTCAACGTTGTCACTTGTCCTCCCTAATTAGTTGTTGAGTATGTTCTTTGACAGCCTGTATTTTTTTATTTTTTTGCCTCTTGACGAGATCCTCGCAGAATGAAGAGTTAATAATTTATGTTGTCTTTATTGGGGATTTCTGCTTGTAGCAGCGAACCCGCTCCCGCTCGCCTACTCATTGTTGTGCTGAGCTGTATCAGCTTGGGAATGCTGTCTCTTGTTAGGTCTGCCGCTATCTGTGCCTTTGCATACCCAGCCTTTCACCTTGAGCTGCCTGAATGGGAATCCAGCTTTAAATTGTTTCAATTTCGTTGTATTTATGAGCAGTGTGCCGCCCTGCACTGTACCCACAGTAAATCATGCTTGTTTCTCATGCTTTAATCATTTTTATTGGTGAGCAGACCTATGAGCAAATTTAAAGGACATATCTATTATCTCCAATAAATTTAGCCTTTGCCACAGTACCGTGACAGATGACAATGATGGTGAACTACAGCATACCTTTTTTTTTTTTTGCCTGCGTGTCTCATATGAATTATTGGTATTGTTGATATATAACTTGTCCTAGAAGGGACATTTTGGACTCTGTTTAGGATAAATATTAAATATTTTAAGCCTTATAGATTTAATGTTGGGTTTAAATAGGATCATTTCAGAATAGTGCTTTGTTTTCCCTCACAGATTTTTCCAGGAAGAAAGGCAATGACATAAACGAAATGGAGAAGGAGGACGGCTATGGATTTGTGCTGGACGAAAGTGTTGGGCTGTGCTCCTCCTCTCCAGAGGAAAGTGGACTGGGCCTCCTGGCCCTCTTTGCAGCCAGAGTTGTGCCAAGCCCAGTCACGTCCTCCCCGCTCTCCACCGTGAAGCCGAAAGCAAAGCAGAAAGCCAGAAACAAAGAGGACAGACAAAGCCTTCTGGGTAACGGCCTTGGCACTTGCCTCTTTCTGTCAGTCTCATAGCCCTTTATCTGCAGACGTGGTAAACAGTGCACGTCCTCGTAACGATCAGTCATAAAAAACGCAGTCTGCTTCATCTGAAGTGAACAGTTTCTGTCCTTTGCAAATCAAATGAAGCGGGACCTATAAACAAATGCAATCATTTGGTGTGTTGCCACTGTCTGGTTTTGAATGTCATCTGTGAGTGCCCCATGCGTGTGCGCCACTCGTGCAGAATGAATAAGGTAGAATAAACAACAGTTTAAAAATAGCTTTCCGCACATTCGTTCTACCCTGAGAGTCCTTTTGCTTTTCTCCTCGGTAAATCTGGTCGTGCATTCTCCCTGGCTGGATTCTTACTGCGCATACCGCACTACTCGTGTGCTCCTGACAAGTGCTCAATTAAGGAATATGAGAAACCGTCTTCCTAATTAATACCCCAGTTGCTATGTTATAAGTACGTGTTCATAGTCCATTCCCACGCACATCCGGTTCTGTTAGTAGTCTTACTGAGTGTAGACAGCATTGTTAGTCTTGGTATTGTTAGAATAATAGAGACAGCAGGAATAACCTACAATGAACTGGTGGTAACAATAGGAGTAGCTACTTCAGACTGAGAATGAAAATGTAGGGAGTTGACAGTTCATAGAGAGAGCTCGACGTCTCTTGGCTCGCCGTGCAGAATACTTGCATGCCAATTGGTGACCTTTCATTACAGATCTGCCATCATTCTCGGACGAAAGCGCATGTGACTTTATTGATTTTATTGCTCATCATTACAGATTTTTAATGTTGGCAAATTCTGGTCTTAGATCAGGAAATAAAAGTGCAAGCCTACTACGTAGTCTGCTTTCATGAATAATTCAGACCAAGGCTAAATTATCGGTCTTTGTTTAAAAAATATATTATTTGCCCTTTTAATAAAGAATGCACTATGTGACACAAAACAGATTGTCGTCTTTCATCCGCTAAGAGATCGCAGGACTTGTCCCTGCAGGATTATTCCAACTTCAATAAAATCATTCCCTCGTAATTTTCATATTTCACATGCAGGGATTGTCATGTTGATTCATTATTCATCATCATTCCATCCTCAGAGCCAGTACAGTCTTTTATCTGTTCCCCAATGGTACACAATTACACAGGTTAAAAGCCTTATTGTGGCGGTTAATCTGTTTGCCTGAAACCTGAACCTGGTTTGGCAAAGGGGATTTTAGCAGTGGGTCTTTAAAGCCATGAGGTGCGACGCCTGACAGTGTGCGTGCACACACAGAGCTGTATGCGTGTGCATCTCTTGAAGAGGACTGGTCATAACTGTTAGCCTTCTTTTGTTCTGCCATTGTTCTTTTCAGCAGTCAAAGCCAGATGCAGACCACATCTCATACGTACTGACGGGTTGTCCAGCTTTCGGATTTATAATTCTGTGAAATCGTCCTTATTTAGGGTGGGGGGCTTTTATGTTTCCTTTCAAACTATCTGGTCCAGGCACGGAGGTGGGGTGCACGGATTCCGAGAGCGACGTAGCGGCCAGGAGCACGTTTGCCCCCCCGCGGCGTGAGGGCGGCCCACCGGAGGAATCCGGGCCCGGCAAGCCCATGGCCACCTCGGAGTTCCCCAAGAAGCCCAGGAAGACGAAGGCAGCTGAGGAGCTCGGCTTTGATCCCAAGGCGGAGGCCAACGATGAGGAGCGCTGGACCCGCCGGAGGAGCGAGCGGATCTTCCTCCACGATGCCGCCGCGCCCGCCCCCCTCTCCCCCTCCCCCAGGAGCCCCCCAGCCGCTGAGCCCAAACCCGGCCGCTGCTCTAAGGCTACACCGTGCAGCTCCAAAAAAGCTGCTGCCGTAGCCAGGGAGGTGAGAAGCGTTGCCAGGCTGCAACCCGTCCCTCTATTTACGTGAACCGAGTCGCGCTGACCCCTATTGTACAGCACATAGCTCGTCCCCGCCAGCCATGCCCACAGAGCAGACGTGGGCCACGGGCTTACGGTGTTCTCACAGCGGGTGTTCTGGAGCGTTTCTAGTGCAAGCCTCAGCCTCCCGCTGAGCTCGCCGTGTTGGGGGACACTAATGCATGACCCAAGACTCTTAGTGATCGCTGCCTGATCTCTCACTCTCTCTCTCTCCATCTACATCTCTGTCCCCCCCCCCCATCTCTCGGCTTCACCCTCATCCCCACCCCTCTGTGAGACACAGAGATTACAGGCTGCGGTGGTGACACCTGAGTGTCCTATTCAGCCGCCTATAAAAGGCATGCAAATAGAGCACTCGACATTTGGTGTGCGTCTCTTCCCTTGGGGACATGTTAGGAGTGTTAGGAATGCAAACTGATGGCGTGGCTGTTGGGATGTTTTTCAGAAGAAGAAGGGCAAAGAGGCGCCAAGGTGCCCGTCTTCTCTGCCAATGTCGGAACCCATTTTGGGGAGTCGGAGAGCCCTCGCCCATTCACCCACCTCCCCAGGGCAAAGGCTCAAGACCAAGCCCAGGCCTGGGGGGGGCAGGAAGGAGGTAAGCACACTTGAGAGTAAAATACATGGGTAGACTTAGGGCTGATCTGCTTTTTAGCTCTGGTCACAGTTCAAATAATTATTTAATTAAATCTTTTTAATTAGTCTTTTTTTGATACATACTGGGGGAAGCAGAATAAAGTAATCCACTGGCCAGGCTGTAAGGGACCATCTCTCAAATGGCGGGTTGTGGAATGTGTGTGTGTATATATACACACACACACACAAACACGTATATAGTTTTTTTCTCTCATTTTGTCTTTGGTGTAACTGCACTTTTTTTTTTTTTTACCGAATAAATTTTCATTCAAAATTTTTAAAATTTGGGCCACAAATTAATGACCAAGGAAATGTGGCACCTGAGACACAACCGGTGGAGAACTATTGCTGTGAGGGATAATGAGATGGAGGGACTGTTTTTAATGGTCATTTGTCATATATTTTACCCACAAAATTAGGTCTTTTGTATTTGTAAAATATATTGTGCTTGTTACACCACTCCCACAGGGGCTCTTGTAGCCACAAATTTCTGTGGATACTTTCCTAATGCTGTAACATGCTAATATGCAGAATTAGCTTATTGATACTTGTGTTGCACCTCAGACACGTGGCAAGGGTGGGGCAGTCAGTAAGCTCATGGAGAGCATGGCAGCTGACGAGGACTTCGAGCCCAATCAGGACAGCAGTTTCTCCGAGGATGACGGCCCCGCCCACTGCCAGCGACCTGGCACGCCACGTAAGCCACACACTCAGTCATTCAGCAGGGATTAATCATTAATAGATGCATTTTATTACTGTTTATGTAGAACATTTCCAATCATTTCAAATATGCTGATTTTTTTTATTATTATTATTTAGCAGAATCCTTTAAATCCACCTCACCAGAAATTCATCTGCTCTAGTCTGCCTCTCATTTTGCAGTGAATCATATTTAATGGGTATCAGTTTAAAAAACACAAGTATGGATCATCAGATTTCATCTCACTTTCACAGAGGGGATGTAGCCAAATAAGACCATGTTTTGTTTCTTACCCATTGCCTCCTTTGCTGCCTTAAATGTCTTAAAGGGACTAATCTGATTTTCACATAAGAACTGATCAAAGAAGTTACAGTGCAAAGAGAGCTGATTCTCTGTCGTCCTCAGCCATCCCTTAGCTGCCACCCAGGTCATGTTCCATGCTAAACATACAACGACGTGGTTTGTGCAAATCTACCGTGTGCACGTCATCTTTCCGATTCACAGTGCGACCTGAGTGACCTGCTCTCCCTTTTAGAGAGTTTCTTAACCGCAACCTACAAAATGGACATAGTGCTGCCCTGATGAACGCCCAAAAAAAGACATAGAAGTCCTCTTTTTTCCATGAATTCTTCCCGAGGATGAGATGGGAATTCTAGGGGCACATTTGTGGGCTTTAGCGTTGACCACCGCGCCCCTGTTTCTCTGCCTGACTGTGGGAACGTGGCCTTGTGTTGCAGCCCCCCGGAGCTGTGTGATTGACAAGGACGAACTCAAAGATGGACTGAGGGTCCTCATCCCCATGGACGACAAGCTGCTCTATGCCGGCCATGTCAACACTGTTCACTCCCCAGACATGTAAGGCCTCCACAAATTGCCACAAACGTCAAAGCAGCTTGTTAGCCGTCTTCCTCTTTCAGCGCGTCTGACATTGTGTTAGCGAGACGGCTTCAGGCTGCCAGGAAAAGCAGCGGCGTGATACTCTTACACTCTAACTGTGGGCTTTTGTGCAGAAACCGGGGGGAAAGGAAAAGGGGGAGAGAAAAAACTTCGGCCTTTGATCCTGTAAAAGTTAAAAGAAGCGAAAGGCCCTTGCATATTAATCGGACGTCCAGGAGAAAATACTGCCATTTTCTTTGTCGCTGTATGATTTTGAACACAGACATACAAAATGATCAACACACTACTTATTCTTTAAGATAGCAAAATGCAGAAAGATTTCTTTGGTGCGATTACTTAGTTATTGTCATGCTGGGATGAAATATATATTTTATTTCCCCCGAAATGGTTGTGGAAAGCACGCGGCCAGTGCCTCTGATCCACCTTCACCTTGACTCGCCTCCCTGTTCGCTGCTAAACACAATGTCCCCCTGGTGAACTGTGGAGCGGTCTGCGCTCTTCAGTCAGCAGCTCCGGTAGGAAGGCGTCTCGCAGCGGCTTCCTGGCCCTGGTTCAGCTTAGCTCTTGGCTCGCGTTGGGGACGCTGCTGTTATAACCAACATTTGGAGAGTCTGTCTTGGCTTCAGTGAGCGCTAGCTAAAAAAAAGAGACTATGCGAGTGGTCTCACAACCCGTCCAAGAAAGTATAGATGGCTTTAATGTTCACGAGCTACTAAAACCACATTTGTGCAGTTCGGAATAAAGCAATTTAACTGAAAGTCAATCCGAAGGAGCTGCAAGGCAGTTTGAAAATGGGAATATTTAGACAATATGCTGTCCTGAAGCAGTCAACAGCAGAATTTTCAGCAGGAGGTATCTGTAGTTTCTGCTTTTGGCAACGTTTCCATTATATCATGGGTTCAGTAAATTTTGGACATAATCAATTGTCATATGCAACAGAAACTTAACATCAGTTTTAAGGCATCATGGCAAACAGTTTTTGTTGATATTCACACTTTGAAATTTAAGTTTTGACCAGCACAGTCATCTCATTTCGCTGATAAACATACGGTTCCGTTCAGAACGGCATATCTTGTGAGGCTTTTTGTTTGCAGAGGATTAAATTGTGCAGCACTCCCCATTGTTGGCCGCTGTGATTTCCACACCATTTCTCATTTTGTTGTGGCATAAAGGCCTTCTCCCACCCTGTAAGGGTCCTTTGTCTAAGGATGTATTGGTTTCCCAGTCCCTAACCCCAAAGCTTTGCGATGGAAGCTTTAGCATCACAGTGAAAACCAGTTTTGAAAAGATTTTTAAATATCCGTGCTGAGGGGGGGAAATACAGACTCCAGTCTATATGGACGGCCGAATGGAACAGATTGATTGTTCCCTATCTATTCTCACATTCAAATTCAAATCCATGTTGTACACAACACCTAAATGCATTCAAAGGAGGGAAAATCTGTTCAGTAGTACAACACAGTCTGGTGAATGATTATGATAATGCACAGTGGTATATGTTTGCCCAGGCATCCGCTTGATTAGTCGGAATGATCCTGTAGGGGTGAATGAATTACTCTTCAAGCTATAGAAAGGGATAAAGGAGTAAATATATACAAATTGCTGTCCTGTTAGTCGTCCACAGGACAGCTTTTAAAAGGGTGGAGAAAAGCAAAAACCCTGGAACTCTAGGGGGTAAAATCCTACCTTGTCTTTAGTGGCCGCTGTCATAATGGTTTACAAGGTGATTCAGAGGGAGGAACAGGATAGGCTTTAGTTATGTATCGCTCGTGACTGGAGTCATGGGTTGTTAATGAGTAGCAGCATTCCATCTTTCTCCTTTCAGGGGTTTGCTGTGGTTTTCTTTTTATGCGCAAAATGATTTTCTCTTTTTTTCTTTCCCTTCACTTTTCCAATGAAAGTGAGCATTAATCTTAATATGATGTTTGTAGTTATCTGTGCGCTCCCAGAAAATTACTACTAATTATGGTGCTTTCGACGTTGCCTTAAATCAAAGGTAAACGCAAAATCTTTGAAACACCTCCTGATTTTTGTGTTGTACTGTAATTTTTGCATTGGCAAGAACTGTTTCCATATAAAATATCAAAAGGGCAGGACCACTTCGTAATACTACAATTAGTGCTGTGGACTAATTACCGTACATGTTGTTGCCTTCTTTGCAGTGACTTGCGCTCGTATCACGTTATAATCTTGTGAGAGGAAATTGTTTGGATAGTTCTTTGTTCAGCAATCCATGAGCTTTGATATATTTTGTAGCAGACTTGCTTGGACAGTCTTTGCAAGGGGCAGGTGGTATCTTTCAGAGCTATGTTCGGAATTATAGCCCATCTGCCTGTGTTCCTGGTTTAGTTCTGTTATCATTATTAGAGTCCATATTACGTGTGTCAGGGCCTTCCTATGTCCGTAATCTCTGTACGTTTCGGGTTGTGAGACCATAGGATTCTCCTCTTCTCCAGTAGACATCAGACATGCCCGGTACAGTGGACACAGCAAAGGAATGTGCAGGAGAGCCTAAGATGTATTGTGTCAGCTGCTTTTGATAAAGAGTAGTCTGTACAGAGAGAAGACAATGGAGCTGTATTTGTAAAGCTAAACCAGTGTGTTAAATATCACACACCTCACTGATTCTTTTTTTTTTACCGTATGGAGGATGTAGATCTTTCAGTACCTGTTAGACATGAGCGGAGGCTCTACTTAAGGACCGCTCTGGCTTTTCCCGCGGTTTCTCTGTGGGTTGTTACGGTAGACGGCTTTATTGAATGTCTGGCAGGAGAACCCTAGAGACCTGCTTTGGGTAAAGAAGAAGGCATTATAAACAGCCCCCCCCCCCAGGTGTGTCAGTGCTTGTGGTGCGTAAGAGCTGCTGAGGATACACGTCTGAGTAGTCTCTTCTGACTTAGCCACACTGCAAACTGACATGACCTTCCCTTAGACAGAAACTCGGCCCTCTGAGAACAGCAAGGTAAATAACCTCTATGTCAGCCAATTGGTCCACAACGAGCTCGACTCGCTGGAGCGAAGCGCCATAGCATTTGCTTTAGGTCCCTCCAGTCGGTGCTCCAGTGGTCTGAAGTACCGGCAGCTCACTGCGATACGATGAGAGCAGCCACTGCATTTTATTAAACAGATCAGCTAGAAACTGGGGTAATATATTATGCTTGAGTGCCTGTAATGTTTCATAGCTTCTCAGTTTCACTAATAATTTTAAGCTGGACATTCTTAAACTTTGGGGAGTTGTGCATATTAATATTCTTAAGCTCTCACTTTGGAAATGCTTCTTATTTAAAGTAAAATGCCAGGATGCAGTCTTTTTATGTTATTTTTACAGTATTAATAATTTTGCTCAGTTTGCCAAAAAAGTCAGGTTACAATACTTGGGTCAGTTGAGAACATTTTTTTCCCTCTTATCTCTGTTTGTTTTTCCATTTTAGTGCATCACCTTAAAGTTGTTATCTATGCGCTATGTAAGACTCTTCCTCCCTGAGGAGACACCCTGAACTAGGGCTACCTGCCGAGGTCAGGCGCTGGTGGATATTTTGTCTGAACGCCTGTTCAAGACTGCATTTGCTCCTCAAGGGAGCCATGAATTAATGCTCGCAGCTTCTTCTAGCTGTCTGGGGGTTGCTGTCTCGAATAACAAGATCGAATGAGAGAAAATATCGCCCCTAAGAAAGAGCAATTATGACCTTTTCTCGCTGATCGCATCTCTTTCCGTGACCATGGGTCTGCATGTAGAGATTCTCGATGGCGTGCAGAGGTGAGGGTGTATGAGACAGGGGGTTTGTTTACATGGCTGCGTACCCTCTGGGTGAACTAAGCATTGTGGGCCATGCCTTGCAGATACAGAGTGATGGTGGAGGGCGAGCGAGGAAACAGGCCACACATCTACTGTTTGGAGCAGCTGTTGCAGGAGGCGGTGAGTAACTGCTTTCTGCTGACTAGGGGATCTGCAAGGGCAGCTGGATGCAGTGCAGGATCACTCCAAAGTGATTTTTTTCCTCCATGAAGGGATTGCATATGGATGTCTATGTGCAAGGTTATAATGTGCATTTTTTAAATAAATGTATTCCAGTGTGCCTTATTTTTATCCATGAATCCCTCTAATGCGTTAAATTTACGTGCATGTGACTGAAGAGCTATTTCACAAAATGTGTCGCATGTGCAGATTATTGATGTGAAGCCTCCCTCTGTGAGACACCTTCCCGAGGGCACGAGGATCGCCGCCTACTGGAGCCAGCAGTACCGTTGTCTGTACCCTGGCACTGTCGTCCGAGGTAATGTCCCCTTTCTCATAGTCTCACTGTGATGTTAAGCAGCCCCACCATGTAGGGCACCGTGGACGTTTAAAAGGTCAGAATGTCCTCACATTATCACCTATATGTGCTTAGCATGGGGAGGACATGGTGGTGTAGGGGTTAGCGCTGTTGCCTCACATCTCTGGGACCAGGCTTCGAGTCACTGCCATGGCTCCATGTGTGCGGAGTTTGCATGTTCTCCCTGTGTCATTGTGGGGTTTCCTCCAGGTACTCCAGTTTCCCTCCATGGTCCAAAAACATGCTGAGGTTAATTGGAGTTACCCACACACATGTACAATTTAGTGTGAGTGAATGGTGTGTGAGTGTGCCCTGTGATGGGTTGTTGCCCCATCCTGGGTTGTTCCCTGCCTTGTGCCCATAGGTTGCAGCCCCCCTACAACCCTGAAAAGGACAAGCAGTTACAGACAATGGATGGAAGGATAAGCTTAGCACTAGCTAATATATAAAACAGTAGCAGCTGGTAGATGATGCATCTTCAGGGTTTAAAGGTCATCCACAGTGAACTTGTACTGAACCTTCAAGCTAATTTAATATTTAAATATCCATAGTTAATTCTGAGATTAAGATTTAACACTGTAAAAATTGTTCTATACATTGCTGGTGTTTGCTGCTTCACCGTGTTAAAATGTGAAAACATTTTTACCATATTGGCCCAAATATAAGACGACCCCCCACTTTTTGGCAACTATTTTTAGCAAAAATATTTTTGGAATACCAAATCTTACCTTAGAAAAATAATTTTATTTGAACATATAAAAAGTTACCCAGCATTCACACCTTAAAAAACAACCACAGACAATCAGATTACAGTAAGTGTATTAAAATAGCAAGCATTACAAAAAACAAATGTATTATTGGGGGGCCTGGGGGCTTATGAAGAGGGTAAAAAAACGTATTGCAGGGAAAGGTTGAGCCATATTAATAAATGATATAGCAGCTCTTTTAAAATGAATGTTACTACAATATCCTTATTTGACCAATGGTTGGACATAAATTGATCTGTCATTTATGAAAAACTAAAACTGTATTATGATCCAGCAATGAAACCTCATTAGCTAGGCAGGATGACATGTGGTAGGAATAATATTTGTTAGCGCCCCATGGATTTTCGTGTAAACTAATTATTAAAACTGGTTGATTACGTTTTAGTTGTTCCTTAGACTACAGGGAGGAAAAAGGCTAAATGAATTCCTTAATACAATGGGCTCTGTAAGTCACTGTTGGGCACTTTATCTATGGCACCATTAGGAGGGGAAGAGAGTTTTTCCTCCTAATGAGGATGGTGTTTCCAAAAGATCGTCTCTTACTGTGGTCATGGGACTAGAACTAATGCTGATTGGACAGGAACTCATCGGGATCAGAGAGGAAACTGGGCTGCAAAAGCTTCTTTTGGAAAATCAGTTAAAACTCTCCACTGGGAGAGCATCTGACATGAAACAGACTCTGCTGAGATCCTCTGTGGCCCCTGCCTTGCTTTTTCGACAGAATGTGGCAGAGTCGGCCTTCAAAATCAAGATCCTATAATAAGCAAGTTTAGTATTGGAGAGTAAATGAATGTTATTATACTGCAGAGGTGAAATTGCAGACAAGCTGGCAAAAGTAATAGTTTCTCTCTAAGGTAGGTGACACATTGGCTCAGTGTGTATGTGCAGTTAGCATGTTCTTGTGTTGTAAGAATAAGAGCATTTGGACTAATTGGAATGTCTAAATTGTGCATAGAGTATGACATATGATGGTATCTGCAGGCCCTGTTATGAACTTCTGTGCACCTCTGCCTTTTGCCATATGTGGTGATGGATGGATGGATGGATGGATGGATGGTTCTAAGCCTTCTCTTGTTTTGTGATTTCAGGAAATTCTGATATAGATGCAGAAGATGACTTGATAACAGTTGAGTTTGACGATGGTGATGCAGGACGAATTCCCTTGTCGCACATCAGGTTGCTTCCTCCCAACTACAAGATACAATGTGGGTATTATGTTAAGGAATACTAATTAGGATTTAATAGAAAAATAGTAAAAGTTTGAATTAAAATTTTTCTTGAAATATCAATATAATTTTAAGCAAATTCAGAATGAACATCAGTGTTTTATTTAGATTATGTCCAGGTGATATTCTGTTATGTGAAATTCGCATTTGATAATAAACACAGGTATCTGTCAATTTCTATCTATCTCTCCCTTATAACTATCAAGATATGCCCAAATTGACTTGCGTCTGGTTGTCCCATTCCCAAATGCAGACTCAAGTCAACAGATACCTATACTGCAAACATATTGTTTGTTTAATAATTTAAAGTTTAAATGTCTCAAGATTATTTATCAATCTGAGGTGAATCGTTCTGATTATGAACACATAAAATGGCCTGTTCTAACCCCTGAATGGTTAACACTCCACAGGTGCTGAGCCCTCTCCTGCTCTCCTGGTGCCCAGCACAAAAAAGCGAGGCAGGAAGTCCAGTAAGGATGTGTCTGAGAACCAGGAGTCGACGCCACAGACGCCCGAGGAGCGTGCTCCAAAACCCCGGGGCCGAAAACCCAAACTGAAGCCTGGTAATTTAACATGCCCAATTAGGTCACTAATTACGAGGTTCTGTGGACCCGTTCAGCATTTGATTTCTATGCCATAGTCTGAATTTTTTATGCTTTTTACATATTCCTCAGCCATAACATTAAAACCACTATCTAACTACAGTGGCACTTGTCAAGGGTACAGTTATGTATTAGCCAAGTGAGAGGTCAGTTCTTGAAGTTGATGAGTTAGAAGTGGAAAAATGGACAAGCGTAAGGATCTGAGCGCCTTTGACAAAGGCCAAACTGTGATGGCTAGACGACTGGGTCAGAGCATCTCCAAAAAGGCAGGTCTTGTGGGGTGTTCCCGATATACTGCAGTCAGTACCTAACAAAAGTGGTCCAAGACAGGCCAACTGGTGAACTGACGATGAGGTCATGGGCACCAAAGGCTCACTGATGCATGTAAGGAGGGAAAGCTACCTTGTGTGGTCTGATTCCACAGGAGAGCTACTATAGCACGTATTGCTGAATTAATGCTGGCTCTGATAGAAAGGTGTCAGAACACACAGTGCATCTCAGGTTGTGGTAGGGGCTGTGTAGCCACAGACCGGTCAGAGTGCTCATGCACTGTAAAAGGTCTTGTGGAGTCCATGCCTCGATGCGTCAGAGCTGTTTTGGCAGCACTTTGGGGAGTTACTCAGTATTAGAGAGTTGGATGTAATGTTTTGGCTGATCAGTGTACCTCCAATCATGTTAGTCAATAAACACATTCATGATAGAAAAGGAATTTATTGCAGAATCATCAATACTTAATATATAAACCCATGCACGCTTACAGCACCTGACGACATTCAAGAGGATCATACAGAGCGGGAAAGTCCTACCTCTCCTCAGACATCCACAGAGAGCCCCCTTTCCTCCTCAAGAGCAGGGCCATTCCAGCAGGTCAGCTCCACTGGCTCCTCTATTGCAGGGGCTAATGATACTCAGAATAAAAGCATCAAGACCTCAGCTAAAGTCACCTCTCAGGTGAAGTTGCCCTACACATGCCCGCTCTATGGTAAAGTTCTTTCAGTTGATATCTACAATGAGCCGTCTGGGTCACAGAGTTCGGTCACTTTGAATGACAGCAGCAACCCAGGAAATGTGAAACTAGGAAAGAAAGGAAAGAAAAGTGGGGAACACCAAGAAATGGGTCTAGAAGCAAAAATGCAGAGAGAATCTTCAGAGATTCTCATCAAGCTGGATCACGAAGGGGTGATGTCGCCTAAAACGAAAAAGACAAAAGCCTTAATGATGATGGAAGACGCCGCTCTCTCTGGTCGGGAAAACAAGGCTGTCATGGGTGTAGCTTACTCAACAGGCCCGCCAGGAGATGGCATACAGCGAATGCTTAGTACCAAAACTTCAGAGAAGGAGAGCCTGAAGACAGATTTAGTGGGCACCTGTAACACTGCTGTGCTGGGAAGCAATGAGGACACACTGGCTAAAGTGAAGAACTCCCAGCTAAAAGGGGAGGCCATGCCAAACAGCACCATGACCGGCTTGGAATTAGTTGAGCAGGTCCGAGAAAGGGGAAGTCAAGACCATGACAGATCCACCAGCTCCAGGGCGTCCAGTCCAGTCTCCTCCAAATCCTCCCACTCCTCCACCAGCAGTTCGTCATCCTCCTCTACCGCATCTTCCTGCTCTTCTTCTTCCTCCTCATCATCCTCTTCCTCGTCCTCCTCATCCACAACATCAGACGATTCCTCTTGCAGCTCCGACGAGGAGACTGCCGTCTCGCCACAGATTTCTCCCACAACCCAAAAATCTCACCAAAAATCAGAGGACAAGCTGCCCAAACAGTTCCAGGAGTCAACTCTTATTCCACACAAGGGCCAGGAGAAGAAGAAGAAACAGCAGCAGAAGCAGCCTCAAGGAAAGAGCCGTCCCAAAAAACGAGAGGGCATACATTTGCCTACCACCAAGGAGTTGGCAAAGCGGCAGAGGCTGCCTTCGGTAGAGAACCGGCCCAAAATTGCTGCTTTTCTCCCAGCAAGACAACTGTGGAAGTGGTTTGGCAAACCCACGCAGGTAAGAATCATTTTCAAAAGCAGAAATCGCTTTGTTCCTCCATTAATGACTCATTGGGAAAAAAAAAATAACAATGACATCTTAAATCCGCAACACCTGTTTTTCAGAGGCGAGGCATGAAGGGAAAAGCCAAGAAGTTATTTTACAAAGCTATCATGCGTGGGAAGGAGATGATTCAAATTGGAGACTGCGCAGTGTTCCTGTCTGCAGGACGTCCCAATCTGCCGTATATAGGCTGCATCCAGAGCATGTGGGAATCCTGGGGGAATAACATGGTCGTCAGAGTGAAATGGTTTTACCATCCAGAAGAAACAAACCCTGGCAAGAAGTTTCATGATAGAAAGGTTTGCTGCCTAATATAATCTCAATCTGTTTATGAGGTTTAGTCATACTGAATTATAGGGTATATCCTTAAAAATAGTCTGAATATGGAAATGAAATGTGAGATGAGTATCTCTGCTTATGGTGTAACTGTAAATACCCCCTGCATGTGTGATTTTATAGGGCATGTATATATAGAGCCTGTTGACTGCTATTATGGCTTTTGTAATTTGTCATATCAATATAAACATAACATTTTACTGTTACCATATCTTGCCAGAGCTGGAATCAGAAATCTGCAAAGGGTCTACCAGCCACTCTACAAGCCTCCAATCAGAGGAAGGATTTTATGGAGGTGAGATATATAGTGTTTCATTACAACGTGATAACCACTTAAAGATGAATTTGTGTATTAAGAATTAAAATCATTCTTTTTCTTCTTCAGCGTGCCCTCTACCAGTCCTCCCACATTGATGAAAATGATGTACAGACTGTTTCTCACAAGTGTCTAGTAGTCAGTTTGGAACAATATGAACAGATGATTAAAACAAAGAAGTACCAAGACCGTGAGGATCTCTACTACCTGGCTGGTACCTATGAGCCCACTACTGGGATGATCTTCAACACAAATGGTGTTCCGATCATCTGCTGAAGACCCCTCTCTCTCATGCCCCAGAGTGCCCTAATTTCTGATCTTCCACACTGCAGTAAACACGATTCAAACCAGCTGCCTGTTAAAGGTCATAGTTAGATTCACACGCTGCAGATGATTGGTGACAGCGAGCAGAAGCACAGTGACGGTGCTCCCTCTCAGATGATGGTGTCAAATGCTTCAGTGTATCTGACATGCCCTGAGGACATATCTTCCTCTGGGTTAATAACTTATCCCGAGAGACTTGGAACTTAGACGGGCGAAAAAAATTAATCCAATGGCAGCTCATAATGTAAATATATTGACTTGGATGTCTTTGAGGGCATACTGATATTCAGGTGCCAAATCTGGAAACTTGTCAAGGAAGATGTCTTTAACCATTTTAAGAAGTGAAGAAGACATTGATTAGTAGCCTTCCTGGAAAGTCGTGATCTTCCAGTGAGCGTGAAACTTGGCATCGTGGACTGAGTGTCAGAAATGTCTGTGGGGCAAAGTAAGTTTCACAGCTGGGATTCTTATGTCTGCAGCAGTATGGCACCACCAGCCAAAGACATCATCGCCACCATTGGCTCCACTACCAGCAGGACTTAAATTACAGATGATACCACTGGAAGGTTTGCTTATAATAATCCTCAGGCATATCTGTATCCCAATGTCCGGCACAGAAACCAACCATTCAGAGATGACAGTATGCGTTCAACAGGGAAAACAGACCTATCAGGCAAATGCGACGCTACCGTCATCATCTCTCAACCTGCTGGGAACATAACGTGGTGCTTTAACAAATAAGGGGTTTCTCATCCATGTTGACAAGATGCCTCACCTTGACTTTCTGCCACCGACCACTTTTCTGTGTCACAACATTAGTCTGACATTGGAAGCCAGGGCATGACTCTTGAAACAAGCATGACATACAAAGAGAAATGTTAGGCTTCTTTTAACCTTTGAGTACCATGCAGCTGAGCAGACGTTTTTGAGTCGTGCGTGGTTTGTTGCTTATATTCTTTGAGATGTACATTTACAACAATTTCTACACTGGCTTATCCAGCTTTATCAGTAACCAAATGCTGGTCTATTAAGCAACTTACTTAAACATGGGAGGATACCAACAGCCTTCCCAAATCCTAAGGCTTAAATAAAGTTTAAGGGATCCCAAAATTTTGTGTATACTTCATGCTATAGCTATAAATGGAATGCATTTATTAAATGTATTCTTGTAATTTTTTTAACTGTTTTTAGAATGGAAAAGCTTTATAAAACTGTGAATATGGTCTGGAAAAAAATGGAATATGAAACTGTGGAATATACTATTCTAATTTTGTTGCCAGAGTTTGCATTGACAGCACACAAATTGTACGTGCTAGCTAATTGTTTCACAGAACAACGGGGCACAAGAAAGAATGTTCCGGAATCCTTAAACAGTGTTGGAGTCTGCTTTGAATGACAAGAATGTACAACAAAGAGCACTTATTCATTGCCCATGGCTTTGTCAATGACAATTCATCCGACAATCGGGAGCGGAGGAATACTGAATGTGTGGCGTCTGTTATCTTCTGTGGAAGCTGTTATTAGTAAGATGGGATTCACGCTTTGGGCATCTGCCCTTGTCTTCACTGGCAGAGTCTGCTTCAGTCCTACATGACTTGCTTTCCCTATTAGTATTACATGATGCCACCAATACATTCTATTTGGTGTTTAATGGCACTTTTGAGTAACAGCTCAGGAACCTGAGTAGCATTCAGAAATACCAAAATCCCTGGTGTTTGAGATTAAAAACATAATGCATGACATCGAATTGGGAACTTGGTCAATTCCATCTTTTTTTTGTAGAGTGTAAAAAATTCTGTTGCCTTGTGCATGTTCCAGAGCACTTCAAAGTCTATCTTAGATTTTGTCATAAGCAAGGTGAACCAGATATATTGCTATATAAAAGCCTTTCCTGTGAGAGCCTATAACCGTGTAAACATATTGCTAAATGTTGCTTATTGTAAATGTTACCCTTATTTGTAAGCTGTATTTCAATCCAAAGACCCAAAGGCCTCACTCCCCAGAAACGTGTGTACTACTCAGTTTCTTTAAATACTACACTTCAAATGAAGACCAATCATTTTATTTTTCAACTCTTCACAGTAGTGTGTCTTTTAGTTCTGCATTTTCCATTGTGTCTGGTTGTATGGAATTGTTTCAATGGTGATTTGATTTTAACATTTTCTGAATCAAAATGCAAGTCTTATAAGTTGATATAGATCAGTAAATCCATTTTAAATGCTTGGACCACAGAAACTGCATACCTATTTAGGATTCATAAGGGGATACCTCAGAGATCGAAATGCAGCAATAATTTAAATTGCCATCACACTAGCCATGAGGTACAGCACTTACGTAATCTCTGGAATCAGTGCTTCAGCATTTTTAAAATTTGTGTTTTTTTAATTCATGACTTTGCCATGCTATACTACAAATGACGTGTATATTAAATCTAGTGCTATATTTACTTGTTTTCTCTTGCTCACCCCCCCCCCAAAGGCACTGAATCATGATCTAGCTACTGCATTTCAACATTTCCTGTTTACATGTAAAGCCTATTTTCTTGATTTTTTTCCCAGCTTAAGTTTTCCTGGAAGACGTTTTGCTGGAAGACAGAGGCCAGCTTTAACTATAATCACATTAAAACAGAACAGCAACCATCCTGGAAATTAAAGGGACTTTTTAGAAGTTGCGGTATCAGGCACTAAAGCCACGGACAAGCAACCCCAGTAACTCCTTTCCCAAGCTTCTAAATAGTTGCTCTATTTGGGTGCAGCTTCACTGCAGGCTTCTGGTGGCATTTCATGTGAGTCCTAGCATTTGAAGAGTTCCCCTGTTAGCCAGGATATTTTCTTTACACAAACACACATCCAGCCCAGTCTAACTAATAATAAAAAGAACTCTGGGCATGGTATATTTCTATAATCTTATAAATTCAAGAGAATACGCGAGAAAAGGGTAGCCTACATGTTACCGCAAAAATATTTTTACTTTTCATTTTCAACATGCATTTGTTTTTATTCCATTGCCTTTCAATGTATTTGATAGCTTGTTTGTACACGAGTTGGATTTCATTTTATTAAATGATTTTTTTAATTATTTATTTTTCCCCGTTTTTAGTATCTATTTTACTTGACACCCACACAGAAAAATAGTTTTCAGTGTAACGTATTAATGTGCAATACTGCTGATTGGCTCCCCGGAGGTGGCTACTAGTGGAAAGGCACAGAAGGATGTAAGAATGTGTAAAAGGATGTAGACTGGAGGCTGGTCCTTCACTGGTCTTCGATCCATTGTTCTTTCAGTGTCAAAGTGCTGCACAGAGGACTGTTACAAGACAATTGTAAAAAGGCTTATTGTGAAATTCTAAATCAACTTAGGTGTTTTGTAGAGTCATTTCAGAAGGAATGTTTTGTTTTTTTTTTTGTTTTTTTTTACTTTATACGAATATTTACCCATGTGTATAAAGAGTCAAGCAAATAAAAAAACAGACAAAAATGCTTTGCTTTATGTACCATACATACATTTTATGCGCAAGTTGTCATGGCTTTAACAAAGTTTCAATGTTTAACAACATATTTATAACTGACAATTTTATTGAATTTTATTTATTGATAGCTAGATAACTTCAAAGCTATAGTTAAGGTAGACCTACAATGATTTTTATTTTATTTTTCATTTAGCGGATACTTTTTTTTATAAAGCGATGGGCAAATGAGGAATGTCTAGGGATCGAGAGCAGAGAGAGTCAGGATCCAACACCCTTGGAGCACTTAGGTCAAGGGCCTTGCTCAAGGGCCCAGCAGTGATTTAATTACTATGCCTATTATTCAAATGGATCCCTAAGCCATTAAAGCTACACAATGTAACTTTTCTGTGGACTTGCTACATGGTTAACATGTAGCACGATACTGATGTGGGGATGGGGGGCAGGAAAAGTGTTTGTACCATTTTTTTATGTGTACAGGTCACAAGGCACCTTACGGTTCTGGATGGAGGACACTGGAAATAGCACACTAACCTTGAAACCTTGAGTCAGTGTGCAATGAGTTTTCCCTTTGAAATTTTCTGGAATTTCGCATAGTACAAAAACATGAATCATTTACCACCCGTTTTACCTAGCTATAAATGCAAATTACAAAATGTCAATGTAAGATTTCCTTATTTTGAACAGAGAAACTTGCAGCTACAGTATAGTAATGCTTAGATGTAAGGAAATACACACACGTTTACTTGAATCACTGACTCATAAGAAAAGTATTTAATAGCTATGGTAAGCAACTGAGTATAGCCGTTTTGTGTTTTTATAAGTTCTTATTGTACAAAGGACACCTGCTTAAAAACTAGCTGCTCTTTTTATCTCCACTGATTTTTTCCCATATTTTTCCAGATTAAGAACTATACTATAAACTTCACAGTATTCCATTATGTAGCCAATATGGATATCATATGCACATTCTCTAAAGCTTTATGTACATGACCTGTTTACTAAACATTATAAAAATACTACCACTAACTTTATTCTAGTCCAAAAGCATATTGTCATACAAACAGACTGATACTTCAAATGTATTTTGTAACTCGAGCAAAAAATGTATGGAGAACCAGACGGATAGAAACACCTAAACTTTATGCGCCACATTAAAACATTTCTGAAAACATGCTATCACATATTTAAATGATGATGGTGTGTGAAGTATTTTGAAGTAAATGGCTTGGTGGACGTTAGAAGTAGGTGGATAACTGTTTCAAAAATTAAACCACAAACAAATTTATTTTGGCTAACAGTGTTACATATGTACAGTGAAATAAAAATTCCCCACATATCCCCACTGGGAAATTTAGTAAAAAAAAAAAAAAAAAAATTAAAATAGTGATTGTCAAATTTCCACATATTACGCACACATCTCCATTCATCCAGTAACTATTCAACGCCATATAACAAACTCCATATGGTCAGAAAAGAATTACTGAAACAGTATGTCTGAAAATCTAGTCATCCGCCCATTCATTCACCACACTGCAAGAACACAGATGTTCAACAGTCAAAATCAGAAAATCAACAGAAATAATAGCTGTTTGAAGTGCTAAGACCAAGAGGATAGTACATTTTGGAAAAAACATAAAGAGAAAGAAAAAAAAATGGACCTGATCACTGAAGCAGTTAATTAAACTCACAGCGTGATGGATTCAGACTCACTGGATTAGGCTTCTTCTCCTTTCCTTTCGCAACTCCCACAAGAAACACTCTCAAAGAGACAGATACATTTGCTTCACTTTGACAGCAGACCCGTATACTGCACCAAACATAGTCAGAATATGACAACATACTCCTCAAAGGGTACTCAACGCCGAGCCATTCATGACAAGAGTGACGCGCCACAATCCCCGTCTTTATCATGCATCCAGGTAAGTTTCTATTGCCCAACACAAGCTGCGGATTTGCTGGAATTTGCTGTGTTACACAATCTGCTGAAGTTTTACATTGGCACGGACTGAAAATCATGGGTGCAGAGCAGTAGGACGAAACACAGAAAACAACTCATGCCAAGGACCTGAAAAGCCAAAAGGACGAGTGCTTCAATCCACAGGCATTAATGTGCAAGGTAAAATCAATGAGAGAAGGATCTCCAGCTCCATGCGAGGGAATATTTTGAGGGCCTGGTGATTGCCGTGACATTAGCAGAGTCTATGATCATCTATAGCATATAAAATCCTCCATGATTGCAAAAGAGCACCAGCTGAGAGAAGACGGAATGGGAGCAAATGGAATCTCAACATATTTTTTCCCCTCCCTCCCTTCCACCATTAGGTTGCTATTCAGAAATTACAGCTGCTCAATAGAAAAATCGACAATCGGTTCCATTTGCTGCGGGGGAGAAATCAAAAGGTGGCAGCTCTGATCAGGAAAGGTCCTTACTTTCTCCTCAGCCATGGCCCTTTCAAGACGACTCTGACGTACCCGGGCCAGAGGATGAGAAGTAATGAGACTGTAATAGCAGACCTCCGCAGAGACCAGACTGGCAGCACAAATTCACAGTCAGCAGGAGCTCTCCATTTCCTCTGCAAGAAAAAGCACGGGGGGGATACGCTCCTAAAACTGGGTCATTTAACTGTGATTGGGCCACACTGTAAACATCACCGTCAAAGAGCTGACAATATCACAGATGGAAATCCAAAGGTGACACAACTACTCAAATAGAGATCTCAAACTGGGAAGGAGAGTAGGGTAGAGAGTGTGAAAATGGGGTCAGAGCTTGCAGAACTTAAGATGACACTAAATACACTTTAAATAACTGATTTATACAGAGATTTGCAAGGGTTTGCCCCTTTTCCTGAACAATTCTTATGCAGAACCTCACTTGAGCATTTTGACTTTGAGGCTGGAGCACATCTTCAGCTGGTGGTTAAGTCCCTTGAAATCACTCCTTTGTGCTAACAAATGGAGACGAGGGACAAGCAGTGACAACTACCACCATAGGTGTGGGGGGTCCTCA
This sequence comes from Hyperopisus bebe, assembly GCA_026777045.1. Classification (NCBI taxonomy): domain Eukaryota; kingdom Metazoa; phylum Chordata; class Actinopteri; order Osteoglossiformes; family Mormyridae; genus Hyperopisus; species Hyperopisus bebe. The sequence goes on from JAODJW010000094.1 coordinate 22,676,976, forward strand.
GCCACACGGCTCTTGAACAGTGTGATCTCGTCCAGGTGCAGGAGGGGCATCTCTCTGATGATTAGAGCCAGGTCTTCATGTAGCAAGGGGTAGATGACGACGTTGAGCGCCGGACGCTCCGAAGAAAACCTTCATATCCAGAGAGAGTGAGATGGACAATGAAAGAGATGGTCAGTAGAGGGCATCCCAGAAATAGGGCATGCCTATTCTCTGGAAGTAAAAAAGTAAATGGTTGATCATACTCTTCAATGGTACTCAAGGACAAAAGCCTCCAATTCATGGACACCGAGTTATGTTTAGGAAAAGCTAAATCTGTGGCGTACTTTAAAACCCTAAGATGATGATATGAAAATTCACTCCACTACAAAATGCCACCAACATACAGGACCCATCATTATCCATTTACTTAAATAACGGTATTTTAAAATGCCATTGACCGTAAAGCTATTTTCAATCAATTATTTTAAAAGCCCAAGGAGAACAGTATGCAAGGAGCAAAGAGCTAAAACCATTGTAAGTATCAGAAAGCTACCAATACAAAACTTTCAGCTTGACTGAGTGAATGAATTTATTTGCAAATGAAAGCACAATCACACCTTTCTGAGGCGACAGGCCCCTCTAATCACGAGTTCTCAAGAACCCTTCACTTGAAACCAATTCAACACGCTTAATAGGTTACCTTTTGAAACACACTTATGTGGAGGAAGGACACAAGCCTTTGATGTTGGGCAGCCAAAGACATTCTAAAGCTTCTCAGTCTCTCCCATGCACCTGGTCAGGTGGCGTCACTTAACATGAGTTCATATTCAAGCTGTAAAGGACCTTCCACCCATTCAAGATGAGTTTTCCCATCAGCAGTGACCATCCCACACTGTTTAAGCAATGATGACAGATACATGTATCAGAATGAAACATTCAGCGTACATCAAGTAGACATTCCAGCTAACCGTTTTTGTCTGGACATTATTTATTCATGCGACAGGCTCTGTTCTCTGTACTGACTTATAACCATTAGGGGGCACAGAGAAGGTGAGGGAAACAAATCCCAATGTATCGCCTCACCACATAAAAATGGAGCGACGCACAAGGCAAAGACAGCGCATCAGTCAAGAACCAGCCAGTCCTCTGTAACATGGTCTGAGTAGCCGAGGGGATGTAATTCTGCAAGACTTCGAAATTGCCGGCTTTAGTAATGGGACCGGTAACATGACGACGCGGCAGCCTCGCACGGTCAATGAAATGCGGCAAAGCTAACTCAGCTCACTTGAGCTGATTAACTAAAACCTCTTTACATTTTCCATATACTAGTGGTCTCCAGAGATGGATTAATGATCAATTGCCATAAATAAAACAAATGGACCTTTACGCCTCACCCCCCACCATTCATTACGTGACAATGTCAGACTAGTTTTTACTTTAATAAAAATAACACATGCACTTTAAAGTCCTTTCAAGAATGTGAAAATAAGACCAGAAAACATCAGGGCGGTGAGCTATCTGATGTGATGATGGCAGTGGTGACAGAGATGAGTGGAGCATCTGTATAACCCAGAAGTTTCTGCTGAAATGACTCATCTGATTTATGAACAATGTAATTCAGCTCCCTCTAATAAACAGCAGAGCACTTTGACTGCCATAAAAATACCCCCAACTGCTGACACTTCCAACCCTCAATTTCTTTTCAAAAATAGCTGAGCCATGTTTAATAGGGTGAATAAAGCAAAGTGGCAATCAGACATAATCGGGCACTAATAGAGATGGCTTCGGTTCTAGGAAATTAGAGCCTGAACCTTCGGGTGAAGGAAAAACTGTAGGGGATCATTCAACATGAAGGCGAGGTCCAGACATCCCCAAGCAGCACTCCTTAGGTAGCCTAGAAAAGTGGGCACGGGTGGTAGCCAGCTACGTTCTGCTCTGCTACACCCATCTCTTCCCCCTAAGCTACTGAGAGTCCCCAGACTGACTGCATGTGACACTCAGGACAGGGACAAAAAAAAAGGGGGGGGGTCTTTCATTTGGTAGTTTTCATTTCATCCTATTCCCCTGGCTCTCCGGTATCAAACTGCAGAGTCAAAAATTTGCTGAACAGAGGACGAGATCGCGGCGCAGGGTAATCGACCGTGTCTGAAAAGAAGCCGCAGTCTTACGCACGAATGGCTTTCAGGCTCCTACGACTGCTTTTCATCCTTCCACTGTTGTGATTATTTTAAATCTTTACACAACACTGCAGCTAATGAATAAACATATGTTTTTTTAATTACTATTATTATTATTATTAATAGAGTTCAATGTGGTCTACTGACACGACTAAGTCACGTTTATGGCCGCCCAGACGTAACAGCGTACGGATGCGTCTCCACTGCTCGTTGCCCTTTGGCCTCCCACTCTGGTCCCTCACGCCCCACCACCTCCAAGACCTCCAAGCATCTGTAAAAGTAAAGCTACATGGAGGAACCACGTAAATATTTGACCGCTGTGACAGGGGGTGGTTTATTTCTTTGGAGCTGGGGCGTGGATAACGACTCCCATGGCGAGCGGCATGCAGACAGAGGAGCGGCGATTCAGCCCGTTTGTGTGCGCGGTCCCACTCCGGACCAGAATGTCGTCCCTTGCTAGGTCAATACAATACATCACGGCGGCAGAAACAGCTGGGTCATTAGGCTGCACCAGGAGAATTTGTCAGTGTAGGTCACGGTTAATTTCGGTCTCCTAACCTCAGGCAATTTTAAAGTCAAGCCAGGTTTGGAAAATCATCAAGAATATAAGCAAGTATATTTTTCACAGCTTTATGAATGGAAGGAGGAAAAAAATATGCAAATAAGTAAATGTCAAATCGATTCCTTATGGTTTAAATATACAAAATTACAAATATGTAAAATAATATATTTTTAAAAAGTAGGAAATCTTAAAATAGTACTCTGAAACGATTGTATATTGGCTTAAATACTAAAACAAGAGCATAAAAGAACAGAAAAAGATGGCCATTTACGTACTGTTACAGTTCCCAGTTTTGTGTCTAAGTGGGACAATCACAGATTACCAGCCAGTATGTGAAATAGGAAAGAGAACGTCCTCACCCTATCCCTGAAGTAAACACAGAGCAGACTACTGTTTATTGAAACGTGCATTTCATTTTTTCCTCAAACATTAGAAAGCAAATCACACAATATCAAGTTACAGGCCTTTCTCCTTATCTTTTGAAAGACAGATTAACAATAAAAAAAAATCATAGCTTTGTCAACATAATTCTCAAACCTAATTAAAAGGGGATAAAATTTCTCTGACTACTGACTGAAAAAAACACAGCTGCTAACAAACAATGTAACCTATCAAAAGGTAATGCAACCCAATCTACTCATTTTCCATAACCACTTATGCTGCATGGTGACAGCGAGCCTGGAGCGTACCGCACCAAGCACAAGGCAGGGGACGCGTACACAGCAGCACACTAAGGATGATTTAGACATCGATTCAGCTACAAGACTGTAAGGGTGACAATGCACGGGGCAACTTTATGAGCTATGTTGCTGACCAGTGTTGCTCGGGCACTTTCCTGTTAATATTAGGCAACAAATTTCTAATTGAAAAAAATTTCGATTGGCAGTGGGCAACTTTTCGTGATCATCCAGATCGAAAATGATTGTCCACTGTCTCGCCTGGCTGGCAGTTGGTCAGCAACATTGTTCAAAAAGTTGCCACCTTAAGAGGAAGCCAGAGAACCAAGAGTAAACCCACACAAACATGGTTAGAACATGCAAACTCCATATACAGAGTGCAAGGGCAGGGATCAAACATTCAACACTCCTGCAGGTGTGGGATCAGCACTATCTAGTGAGACACTTTGCCAGCCTAGCACAAGTACTAAACATTGACTAAAATTTCACAGCGTGCTCTCAAAATCAGACAAAAGAACCAAAGCATATCAACGACAACCAGCAGATCTAAGGGCATGTTGCAAGCTGCAGACAGGTTGTGTCACGTTCCCGTGTTTCTGTACCCACAGAGCTGATGATGGAAGCTCAGCTCCTTGGAAAGTAATTACTGTAATTAAAACGCCCATGTTAGATAAAATAAATTCATGTCTTGCTTTTGGATATGTTGTAATCAAGCCCCTACTAATCTGGAAGACGGCAAACCTGGATTCTCACGGTCTGTCAGGCTCCAGGCATCTCTCAAAACTTCGTAATTTTAATCAAAAATTTTAATGTTGCCCTACAGTTATCTACCTTCCTATAGTCCAATAATCTGTGTGCATGTACATCTGGGCTTAGATATCATCTCTGCACTGCAACAAAACTCATCAAAGTCTTTGATGACATGCTATTCTTATCTGAAGACAGCAGCCAATCTATTCCAATGTTTGTTGTACACCACCATTTTTGAGGCCACAGATCAAGTCTCCAGTTATCGAGGAGCTTATTTGAAGCAAAGGACCCATATCAGACAGGAATATCAATGCTAAATTGCCTTTGTGAAACCCTGCATGGGAAAAAGAGATACGTTATAACCAGCTCCGACTGACCAATGGAATGACCACAAAAACAGGTGTGCACTGGGGGCGCTACTGAAAGATACAACAGAAAACCACCACCTTTAAAAAAGAACAGCTGCCTACATTTCCACAACAATTCAATGAACCACGCTGGTGGGGGCTATAGCTTAGTGCAGTAGCTACAATGAATTATGTCTATCCACCTTTTTAAATATGGCCACGGTAACCTTCGATGGGCTCTAAGCAAACACCCACAGTGAAGTTCTGTAGCACTCTCAAGGCACCAAGGTTAAACACCAAAGACTAAAAACAAGACTGCTTACTTGACAAAACAAAGAGTGACTATAACAAAGTACCGTGGTATTAATGAACGCCAGCCTAGATCTCGGAGGACATTATCCAAAGCTGTGATTAAGTGTGCCGTGCTTTCGACTATGAGGAAAAATTCCTTATAATCAAGTTGTTACAGAGATAAAGGGAAGACTGTCAGAGCCCTGTTAGAGAGCTGTGTTCCCAGCCGAGCGGGAATGCTCCGAAGACCGGCACACCAATCCTTTCGCAGGGGGAGCCACATCTGCTTATCTGTCCAACCTGATCTGCTCGCACTTCAATCAGGGCAACAGGACTCCATCCAAAGAGCCAAAACACTACTGAACCGAATGAATAACAGCCATTATAAGAAGGGGACTTTCTTTTAAAAGCATGATATCCGTTTGGTGATTCCCTAAAAACCCCAGGGGAGGGTGTCATATAATCAACGGTGAGACAAAGGTCATATTTCATCATTAAACCTAGCACCCACCCCAAAGATTCTACAATTAAATAGAAATAGCTAAATTAGCCCTCAATCATACCAAAACCTATTTTACACAAAGTGTAGGGCTTTCTCATTGGTACCAACGACCTAAAATGTGTCACGTTACTTGCCAATCATGGAAAACCACAATACAGTGGTATTAATGATTTATTATTGATATAAAAATAATTAGGAAATTTTTATTTTAAAATGTATTTTATATAATTACTGTTACTGTCTATCATTGTCTAAATGTATTTTTAATGTCTAAATATATGTATTCAGCTAGAGTAAACATGCACGATGCTATCACAGCTAATGCAAGGCTGAGACTGAAGCGTTGCCATATGTTTCCGCTGAGAGACGTGCCACGTGACTCATTTCTCCGTGTGTACAAGTTCTTAGGTTGGCATTCACGTTTTGACTTCTGAGATTCAGATCGAGTTCTAGGTAATTTTTTTTCAAATTGGTTGGTTCAACTTTTAAGAAATTCGAGTTCTAATGAGTTCGAGAACTGAGGTACCACTGTACTTGTTACTAAGGAATTGTGGAATTAATACATGCCCAAGAGATATACTCAAGCACATAAAAAGAACAGGGCTACAAAAACACTGGGGCACAGCTGTAGTCAGCTTATAGTCCTGACCTCATCCCAGAAGAACATTACAGAATCAGGGCAAGGTAAAACAGCCCCCTTCAGCATTTGTCAAGTTCACAAATGTTTAAGAGAGCAGTATACCCGCAACTCCCCACCAGACATTAAAAGGAAGCTTTCCATGACACACTGAACCAGTCACTAAGACCAACATACTGTTAATTAACCATCTACTAAAGACATTCCATGACTTAGTAATGTAAGGATCATATTCAGTATCAAATTATAAGTAGTCCGACACCCATTTTTCCACTGGAAGAGGGGTAAAAAAATGACATCATGACCCAGAGGTGAACTGAAGTCAGAAAGCTTTTAAAAACAACCATATCTTAAATGGTTCACAGTACAGACCAGGGACAAGAGTTTCTCAGTCAGTTAGTCCACAGTTGTGTGCCTAGTATGCCATCATGGCTACCTGAAATGCACGCTACGCAAGTCAATGCAGTTTTGTGCTCAATAAAACAATAGGAACTTTGTGTGAATCAATAAACATTCCCTTTTTAATGAAGCCACACTTCAAAGATCATGTCTATGATTAGGCAGAGACCACAGAGCCTGGAATTCCCTAACACCAGACATAGCGTACAGCCCCACGCAGAATTGCAAATAATCCCAAAAGACCTAAAAATGGCACCACACCACAAGGTCAATGCGAGAGTCTAGTCATAGGCAGCGGGGAGAGAGAGGGAGAACGAGAGAGAGAGGGAGGGAGAGAGAGAGAGAGAGAGAGAGAGAAAGGGGACACGTTCGGCTCTCCATGTCAAATTGCTGGGAGACCATGCAAAATTGTTCAGAGACCTCCAGAACTCATTTCACCAAGGCCAAGAAGAATTCCTTTGACACAACAATACTTAATGTCATAGCAGCCTGGACTCGATGTGTAAAACCCATCTGTCTTTTCAACTTAGAAATCCACGCTATCTACTAAGGCTCATCTTTTCCTTTACTTTTGTCACATAGGGCAGCAAGCAAGAAATTGCCAGAATAAGACAGAAAGGGAGGGGGTACTAAAGGGACACTAGAAAGACTCAAACACCAGTGCTTTCATAAACCAATCTGACTGTGAAAGCTTAGAGCAAACAGCGCACCATTACAGTCAATAAAAACCACACTGTACTCTACGCTAAACACTCTAAATTTAGAGTAAACCTAAAGTTAGGTCACCTCTGTGCGCCACTGCATTTTAAATAATTTGCCCTGCATTCTTCTCAAATAACCTAGTATTCTCATTTCTGGGAGAGGCTACACATTCGTCCTAAGATAACTTTTTGGAAAAAGGACTTCTCATTTGGGAAGGAGATTTATTTTCAGGTTTCCATTAAATACAGCTTCCTACTGTTTTTCTTTCAAAACAGAAAAACAGCTTCTTTAAGTAAAGTCATATGAATAGGCACCACAGGGAGAAGGCAAGCATTATCCCCTAAAAACAAAAAGCTTTTTTTTAAGTTGAGAAACCAGTATCAGGCGTTCAACACAGGCATCACGTGCAATAAGGACAACTTCCTTCCATTTAGAAGCTTGACAGTACCCCCAGATGCAGTGTGTTTAATACAGAGCTCCACATGAACTCACCCATATGGCTTCCAACTCTTTGGACTGTTTACAGAGACACATTTTCATGTTTTCCTCACCTTATACATTTTTATAAAAACATACAGGGTTGTCCTACCACAATAAGGCAAACACCTGTGCCATCTGCTGGCACTCACAATAAACTACAAGAGCACATAAAATCGGTGACTGCAAGGTCCCATTTTCTTGCAAAGGTATCCCCATGACATCGTTATTCCCCACTCATTAAGGCTCATAAAGAGCGACAGCGTAATCACTGCAGAAAATGCTTTGGAGTGTCAGAACATGTAGTCAGAAAGTCGGGGGGGGAAACATGACCAGTAAATTGGGACAGGGGTATCTCTCTTTCAAAATGGATTATGCAGAAAATGAAAAGCGTCTCCCAAAAATATCACACTATCAAGGGCAAGATATGAGCAAGACTCAAAGATGATAGCGATCACACGCACAAAAAAAGAAAAACACAAAAACAAAAACAGTCAAACTGCTCCTCCCCCTCAATCTTTCAAAAGAGGCAGCTTGTAAAGCATAGAGCTTTCATGCACACTGGAAAGTGGCCACTTTGATGGAAGCTGGAGGGCCTCGTGTGAACACATGGCTTCTAGGGCCTCCTTGCATGCTTGCCTGGCAGACTTGAAAGCTTGGAGAAAAGCTTGGAATCCAGCCTGACGAGCTGAGGCTGTGTCACCGGACCCCCAGGGGCACGTTTGCAGGACCGGCCACTCCCCTGGCCCAGCAGAGCTGCTGGACACGCGCCACATAAACCCAGACACCGTATGCATCTAAAACAACTCATATAGAGCAATATCAGCGCGTCAGCGTATCAGAGAACTGACATCAAAAGCAGATCGAACAAGCATGTGTTATTAAAAAGAGTGAAAGGATATACAATTCATGCGCACAAGCTCCTTGCGTGTCCTTAATGTTATAATAAAAAAGGCCTTCAGAAACAGATACTGTTATGTTGTGCTAATGCTCAAGATACAAATCAGCAACAGCCATAGTAAAGCACAACACAACAAAGCCTTTCACATCAGAGTGATCTATGGCAGCGATGCAATCCCCAACAGCCTGATCGATATCTTGCTCTAACCATAAAAGGTGCCTTTGGGCACTCCTCAGAGTCAACACAGCATTTCATTTTAAAAAATAATGATGGACATTCCTGTACTGAAAGCTGGTCATTTGGAACTCAATCTTAAAGCTGCTTTTGCTACGGTTTCAAATCATATAATAAAGCAGGCAAGGCAAAGTGCAAACAGTGTTTTAATGAGTACTATCCCCTGAGGCAGTATACCAATGGCTGAGCACAAGGAATTGGGAATTGGCTGAAAGTCTTTTGGTTTCCTTTAGTGTTCATGTGAATCATGCGCACCATTCCAAAGCTCCTGCAAAGCCTCACAATAAAACAACTGACAGTAAGTCATGCAACATTAAAATACAATGGCAGATGCTTCTCATGGAGCTTCTGAAAGCATGACTATTAAAAGAACCTTTGGGGTTTTAACAGTGATAAATTTACCATAACATGGAAACGGCTGAGAGTTTATTTGGGGAAATTCAGCCCACAGAATTGAAAGTGAATTTGTGATTACATAACACAAACTAGTCGCAGTCAACAGGTCAGACGCATCAATATGGGAAACTGTTCTGCCCACATTACACAGGAGTGCCCATAGAGCAGTCGTAGGGAGTCCAGAGAGGTTTTTGTAAATTAGCATTAAATGCTGGTTTACCAATTGCAAAAAATATTAAGAAAAATGAATATTAAAGCCCCCTGTGGACCTTAATTCTTACTTATACGATGAGTAATGAGTGGTAGAGGGTTCCAAGCTGTGGTCTGTTTTCATTCGGGAGGCCTGGTTTACGAAATGCTGAAAACTCCTACTTTTAGAGATGACAAGTCAGCCACAATTACAGTAGAGCCCCAAAGCCCCACATCCAGTACACCACATCATCCCGACTCACGCGGCCTTTGGCGCCCACCTGTCCTGAAGGGTTTTTTGAAGGTTCCGACAGGCCACCAGGGTCCCACCCATGAACATGTGACACACGATAACGTCGAGGCAGCTCTCCATGAAGGACACGACTGCGTCTGCCTGGAAGGTGCCGTTGCGCGAGATGATGCAGAGCCGACGCAGGGCACGACACTGGCTCAGTGCCTGGAAGAAGCGGGCGTTGGCGTTGATGTAGGGCTGCTCGAGTCTGGGGGAAACAAGCAGGGTGGGAGCGGCCGGTTATGCAGAGCAGCTCAGCTCTGTTTACGTCTGCTATGAAGGCATTCGTCCAAACCATAACAAATTGACAATAGCAGACAAAACAAATTGACATGGGAGACGAAACAAAAGCTGTGTTTCAGATTATTAGATCACATGGCTACATTATTTTAACTGTCTTTCTCCTGCATCAGAACCTGGAATAAGAAATCTGAAACATGTACAAAATTACCCTAACCATCAACAGAGACTTATTTGAGGTATGAATAAAATTTATGAGAAAACACTAGCAAATCTCAATTCCAGAAGAATCAGCTATATTTTTTGTTAGTGAACTGCCAATTTGGCAATAGGCTTTTTGCATAGACACCCTACTTGTTTCAATGAATATTGGCTGAACAAGCTGGGATGACGTGTGGCTCAAAGCAGTTAACAGTCCACTTTCTTCAATGCTCTAAAAAGGGAACAGGACAACATACAACAAAAGGCTCGTTGATGATGAAAGGATCATTAATAACGTGGGTAATAATTATTTTTTAATTCATAAATAAAGCCTGTGTGTAGCTCATTTGTACAGCAGCACCACCGTCCAGCAACAGACCACATTTTTGTTTAACTGAAATCTGCTGCCGCTATAAATCAACTTACTTTTTATGCTCATTCAGTACATTTGTGATTGAAGACATTCTATAGGCAGTTAAAGGTGGAGTGCATGGTGTTATATTGCAGTTAAATATCACAGAGCAGAATGACCTGGAATAAGAAATCTAGTAGACAGCATACACTGTGCTTAAAAAGCTATATCCTAACTTAAGTCAATGAAAAAATAAAAGAACTATAAAATATAAAAAGCAGAAATGCAAAAATAAAAACCTGCACAAGCGCTTATCCAATGCAGAGTCGATTCAAATCAAAATCGGAGCAGCATATTTGAGTGTCACCCAGATAAAATGTTCAGGATCTATGCAACCAACTAGGGCTGTGGCGATCTGGAAGCGATTTCAGGAAACACCATGCGCCCACATGCCTATGCATGCACGCATGCACACACACAGTACCAGATGGGCTACATGCTGGACAGACATGAGTCCGTTGCAGGGCATTTATATGGTGACACAATGGCAATTTGGTGTCAATAGTTTAATTAAACACCACAAATTTAAATGAAAATGGGAAAATTTAAATGCCCAGATCAATGGATACACTCAATCACACACACACACACACACACACATACACACACAGACTGCAAAAACACACAGCTATAGCCAAGTCATACTTCTATTAAGTCTATATGTATATAAAATCTATATCATTTCACAGACTACTAAAATTGCATTTCATATTTTACACATATAAAGACAAATATGGCTCACAGCCCCTTACCTTTACCATCTGGCTTCCCAAATACATTGTCAAAATATAACCAAATAAATCTACTGGCGTTTCATTTGCAAGGTCAAAAATATAACAGAACCTATCGCCCCCTTGTGGGCATTCCAATGAATTACATGTGTCAAGAACTCAACAGGAAGTTTTGATATTGTTTTTTGTCAAACTGTACTTGCTTATACTATTTGTACTACAAAGTGAATATTTTTGCACTCTGCAACTCACCTTAAGTCTCTCAGCTGTTTGCAGTAAGGGAGAGCCTCAATGAGGGATGGCATGTAGGTCATGTTCTTCAGAACTCCCAGGTTGGCGAGGGAGAGCGCTTGCAGGTCCCGACATTTCATGGCCACCTCCAGCAAGCCAGTTCCCTTGAGCATCCCTGGAAGCTGCGCCAAGGTCAGCCTGCGCAGGAAGAGCAGCCTACCCACCACCGCCACCTCCGGGTCCCCGATCTGTCCCGCCAGACTGCAAGCCGCCTGCTCTTTGCGGATGGCTGGCTCATTGCGGGGCATGGCAGAAGAAAAGTTCGACCCTATGAGCTCCAGCTCTTCAAGGAAGGGGTCTCCCTCCAGCAGGGCCCGGAAGGCGGAGCTGGATTCACTGGCCCTAGGCTCCGAGTTGACCCTATAGGTCTGCAGGCCAACACGAGCAGTCTTCTTGAGGCCCAGCATGAGGGTGCTGGAGAGTGGAGCCACACTGTCCTGCACCACCTGCTCAGAGGTCTTCGCACCATCCGAGATGGCGCACACAGGCAGTGCCAGGGAGCGCAGGCTCCTCAGCCTGGCCAGGATGGTGCAGAGATGCTCCTCCGAGCTAGGCGTGCCGTGGTAGTGCGCTGCCGACAGGTTGAGGTGTTTGATGTTGGGACAGGCGCTCACCAGCGACTCCATGGCGCAGCTGTCTATCTGTTCGTCAGCCTTCCACGTACAGTCTAAGAAGAGCCCCTGAATGCAGCCGCTGAGGTTCAGGCTGACTAGCTGCCGGAGATCCTGGACGTTGCTCAGGATGCGGTGGATGAGGTGGCTCCCGAACACAGAACAGCGGCTGAAGTTCAGGTGGGAGGGCACGCTGTGCTTAAGGATACACTGAAGGGAGGAGTGCTCCACCCAGGTCTTCGGCAGTTGCAGGGCCTCCAGGGCTCCGTTCCTGGCCATGCCTTCTAGAAGGCTCCGGGCAGCAGGCCAATGGCCTGGGTTATTCCCAGGAATAGAGATGATGAAAACCCGCAGGTGCTCGGGGACACGGACACTGAAGACAGCCAGGTATAGGTTCATGAGGGTCTGGTTGACCTCACCAGGAGCCAGCCGAGCGAAGAACACCTGTAGGTTCTGGTAGTGTGGTATGCTGCTCTGCCCCACCATCAGCTGACAGCAAACAGTGGAGCCCTCTCGAGTGACATCATGGATTTCAAAGTACAACAGCAGTCTCTCCAGGTTAGTACAGCAGGGGACCACACCATAGGAGGGTGTGTACAAGGTCTGCTTGAGCTCGTTGACCCGGCTCAGGGTGGCCTTGCTCTCACTGCTTAGCTGATTCAAGTCAAAACCGTTGTCTATATCAATGGCCAAGGATCGCAGGCCCCTGAGCACAGACAGGATCTTTGAGAGTCTCAGGGAGGTGAGTCGACAACCTGACAGATCCAGCTTGACCAGACCTTTGCACTTGGTTAACTGGTCAATGGTAGCCCCAGAGAGCCAATAGCAGCCACTCATACTTAAGGTCTGGATGTCACTGGCCAGCTCTTTCACCACTTGCTTAACAGCATCATCACTGGCCTAACGGAAACACACAGATAAGGATATCAGCATGCAATGGAAACAATGGAACCTTTTCCTATAAAGTTGCATGAGCTGACTTTTTTTCCCCTGTTCACAATAAATAGTACAATTGCTAACATATTGAACAGAAAAATAACCAGAAATGAAAATAATTACAAATATTTCCTTACCAGATATTCTTTGGAAAGTCGAACATGGTTAGTGAGACTCTTGTCAAGACTCAGTGTCTTCATCTTTTTACAGACTCTGCCCACGCTGAGTACCAGATCATGACTGGGCACATGCGTGAGAATGTTCAACAAGATCTCATCGGAAAAACCTGAAATGCTGAGGCCACTCTCTTCAACACAGTCCAGACTAAATCTCGCCTAGACAGGATATACAAATACAATATCACAAATTTAAGATCTTAATGGTAAATAAAATCCTTATCACAGATTTATTTTACCCAGCCTCAATGTATAATGCTATACATTTGCACTTATTTTATATTTATTTGGAAGAGAATTGTGTCCAAAGCAACATGCAACTGAGGCAGACAATACATCACAAGCATACGGCTGTCAAGGCAGCTTGGATTTAAGTGCTGCCAGAAACTAGTGGTTAGCCAAGTGCTTACACAAGAGTGCACAGATTTGTTGATATGCAAGAATTAACCAATAAGCATTAGGTAACATTAAGCATGTACCACTGCTTAATTATCAGCAAATGAATCCATTGTGATTCATGTTAAAAGTATTTTCTTAGCTGAGATTGTCAATGAGTTACTTGTGTGATACCTGTAGGATCACCCTAATAAAATAAACATAAAAAACATACTACATTGTAATTTTCTGATAACTCACCCTTGTTGAGTTATAGTATTAAATCTATTCAACAACAGCTTAAAAGTATAACAGTATTTTCATTTTATGATCTTGATCAAACTTCACCACTTCATCAATAATTAAACAAAGCATTCTGGCGTAGAAATATTTTTATTGCTATATTCAATATTCATTACAGAAGGAACAACTTCAAAAGTTACACTACAGAATAAACCAATAAAACAACATCACTGCTACAGTACGTAAAAATAGAGTATTCCATCAGGGATAAAAAAAAAAAACCTTCAACAGCCATTCTGCAAAACATAGGGTTATATAAATACTATGTTTAGGCTTGATGATAGTTTTATCTAAATTAATGTTACAAAACTAATTAAATTAATACTGCTTACGGTTTCAGGAGGTAATCAGAAAACGAGATTAGCTTAAGTTACTCATATGAGGATAGATGATATACCTTAAAAAAGACAAAAAAAAGTTTCCAAAGGACATTTCATCAATTTGTATTTTTATTTTTAAAAAATCTATCGATATATTTTTCGCAGCTGCAGTTTAGCTGCAATTGTAACTTTCCCAACGAAAGAACTTCGCTATCAATAGATAGCTAGTGGGAAATCGTGACACCATTGGATACTGTGTGATTTAACTTACCTCTGTATTTTGATTATCCATGTTCGGTGTCCTCTTTCGACAAGAATACATATCTACTCAAATATTAAATATAAGTCCTTATAATTAGGAACTGATTCGTTTTATTTAGATATATCCCCACTGCGCCCATTTCCAGGAGTAGTTGTAACACATCGGACCCGGATCGTGGACACACTTCCGAAACACAAACTGCACTTCCGGTGTTCGTCAAGTCACGTGATGACCCATGCGCGCGCTCATTCGTGCAGCTACGTAGGCTCATTTCATATGTGAAAAAGAGCGAATCTGGCCGAAATAAATGATGGTAATAGATTGGCTTAATAACAATAATTAACCGTAGCAGGTGTAACAATAAGGGCGACATTGAATCGGCTTAACTTTACACATTACGATTTGATCTTACCTCGGAATGTATATGTTCCTTTACTTTTTATATTTTTTCTGTTTTGTTTTCTCTTCTGAAGTATCTGGAGTTAACTTTTTTTTGAGTAGACACATTACTTGAATTTTGAAAAATTGTAGTAGAATAATGCTGGGAGGAACTAACTTTCGTTTGGCATTAGAAAATGACAGCATTTGCTAGAATTTATTAAATAAAGGGAAACGACACCTCTGTCAAACACCAGTTTTTTATCAAGTAAAAAAGTCACCATCAGAAAAAATTACATGGGTTACACCGATGCTAAAATATTTTCTTGCTTTATTCTGATTTACAAATATCTTAATAGTTGCCTTCCCCTCCCTTTTTTGTAGGCAAGGTAAAATTCCAGTGGCATTCCCTTACTGTAACTGAACTCTGTGGCTTTATTGCACTTGTCATTTACATGAGGTTATTCAAGCTGAATTATAATAGCTGACTGTTGGTCCAAGATAACTGCCGTACAATATTCCCTGTCTATGTTCTGTGATGTCCAGGGACAGATTTTCTGTAATCATATGGAATCTTCATCTTTCAGGGCATGGATGAGGAGAACACAAAAAAGGGGGACATGCTGTGGAAAATCAAGCCCTTATTTTAGGACATCATTCTAAGCCTGCATCACACATTTGTAATATGGCAGTTTGTGATGGCAGATTCTGAGACTGGGTACATGTGGTGCTTCTTCGTATAAGAGGGCCGGAACACTATGACAATAATGAAATGGATTAAGCTATGATTGTCATGGCAATGGTGGTCAACCCCATGTTTGGCAGGGGGTACAAACTGCATATGGGTCATTTTTAAACAAGTTCCACACTTTTTGAAGATCTGTACAGTGCATGCCATCTTGCATGTGGGACAATTCCACCAACTCAAAAGGGCTTCCCAAAAGCAAAGTCTGGTTCCCTGCCAAGAAACGTCCAGAGGGCCTCGATGCATTGGATGGGAATCTCCTCTTTGTGAAATGAATGGACACCAGTGAGCATGAGAGGCAGGTCCCCACCCTCCATTTCTGCAGCAATCAAGGACCATAACAAAAGCATGTGAGTCATGGACATCTCAGATGCCCTCTTAGGGTATTATGTGATTTTCCATAAAACCAAAAATCAATGTTTTTTTCTATTTCTTGGACATTGCCATAGTTATGATGTACAAGGAACTGGCTGAAACACAAGGGCCCCATGTCATCCCACAGAAAGAGTTGAGAAAATCTTATATCTTATATTAGATCTGGCAAAGTTGAGTGGCCCGCTGCATCCTTCAGAGCTCCACAGAAGTAGTAACACTTGCTATCCAGACTATTATACTGTAAGTAGCACATCAGCCAGAAGAAAGTGCAAATTCTGTAGAAGGGTGTGAAATAAAGACCCCAGTGTTTTGCACTAAGTGTCAGGTATTATTGTGTCTGCTGCTAACACACAGTTGTTTCCTGCAGTGGCACATTGAGGGACTGCACCATTGAATTCTATTGAATTGCATGCTGAATATATTTTTATTGTTATTTTTTTTGTATTTTGCATTTTTATATATTTGATATGTATAAATATTTTAAATATTTATATATTCTGCAAGTTTTTCTTTTTTACGTGTGACTGAATAATAAAACTGTATTCTGAATGATTTTCTTTCGTAAGTATACAATGTCCAAGGTTCATTTTACAAAGTAAGGTAGATTTTGCATTTTGGAGTCTTGTGCCATTTTTATAATTTATTGCTCCATTTATATTAAAATGTATATCAAGGCCACAAGATGCATCATAATGCCTTAAGCCGCAATAATGCTTGTTCGAGGCCTCCTTTGTGTTTTTAAGGGCTTCTTTCTGGACACACCAAAAGGAGCCGTTCAGACATGTCTGTTCAGATTTAATTTCCAAATAGAGCTTATATCCATTTTTTAGGTGAAAGATAACATACAAGAGCATTGATGCAAATGGCATTTAAATTATGGAATAAAGTTTTTGCCATTTGCTCCCCATAGACAAAGGTAATTTGACTGAAATTTTGATTACCTCAAGGCCTCTACTTTGAAGACCTGACATATAGTGATTGCTTACTAATCATTTGACAATAGAATTTCCTTAGAAATTATGTGAATTTAGGTGGAATTACTGGAAAAATGACTTAGTTTAACATGTTAAATAAAATTATCCAATTGAAAGTGCAGATTTTTAATAACCATTATTTGCAAATAAAAAGGCGATGCTCATGTTTGAGTTAGGTATATTATGCATTACTTGGAGACTTACTGTAAAGACATTTGCATTAGTCAATGTGTGGTCATTTTAATCCATTACAAACCAGTATTTTCAGAGGCCTGGCACCCTGAACATCCAAAGGTGGAGCGATCCAGAAATACGTAGGGTTTCAGCTTTCAATGAAGCTCATTGACATGTTCCATTTATTTCAAATTTGAGTCACATAGCATTACTTCAACCTCAATCAGGGTGTGGCTGTCCCTTGCAACCCAACTTCATGCTTCATTTCCAGGCAGACATTGAGTTCTGTCATGTGCAGTGTATCCTGGAATTGACTAACCAATGGTGGTGTGAACTCTAGTATGCAGTGCATGCTTACTCACGGGCCCTGCCCCATCCCAAGAAACTTTCACAGTAGCCATTATCAAAAGAATTCAATATTTCCAGTCATAATTGATCAGTAGTGTGCAGATAAAGTCAAAGAAAGCACTTTAAGGTAGCTTTATGCAGAAGTAGCTTGAGGGTTAAGTGCCTATCTACAGAATGTTGAAAGGTGTAAATGCATCAGATTAAACATTTTGAAGAGGTGCATTTTTAAGATGTGTGCACTTTATTGAATTTTAGTCAGTGTACAAGTAGGCTCCACCAAGTCTGGCACTGCCACTTTCCACAAGTTTGTTGAAGGTGGATGTAAACCTTTGTTTGAAAGGTAAAGCTCCTGCATAACAAACCAGACCATGAATTTAAGGCTGAGAAGTACAAAAACCCAGACATTGTTTTTTTTTCGGTTATATAATTTACATAAGCAATACATCAAAATTAAGTATGTGCTCCCACCTCTACAGGGCAGCCTTCATAGAGGCAAACAACTTCTGGACAATGCATTCAACATTTGGAATGACAAAAATGCATGGTTTTTAAGTCCTCAGAGGCATTGTAGACCTTTCAGGGATGCTTATTTGCCAAACCTTGCCAACACCTTCACCATTCCAGTTTTTAAATCCTGAGTCAAGCGCCAAAAATAAGCCATGCCAATTTGTCGTTTCTGGTTTTTCTCTGCACAATTGGAGTCGGTGTGTGAAGTGGTAACAGTCCATTTAGAAACATTTGCGGTGGACGATGGAAGGTCCAGACTCATCGTACTCCTGCTTGCTGATCCACATCTGCTGGAAGGTGGACAGGGAAGCCAGGATGGAGCCTCCAATCCAGACAGAGTATTTGCGCTCAGGTGGGGCAATGATCTGAAAGAGCAGAACCGGTGAGTATAACACTGCTTGAATCAGAACATTGGAAAGGGCTAAAAGCATATACGTGAAAATGACTACCAACCTTGATCTTCATTGTGCTAGGAGCAAGGGATGTGATCTCCTTCTGCATCCTGTCTGCAATGCCAGGGTACATGGTCGTACCGCCAGACAGTACAGTGTTGGCATACAGGTCTTTACGGATGTCGACATCACACTTCATGATGGAGTTGAAAGTGGTTTCATGGATACCACAGGACTCCATACCTGTGGAACAGAATCATTAATTTTTTGCCATCACAGAATGGAAACGAAACTTGCATCAGTGCCTTCAAAAAGTCTATTTACCCAGGAATGAGGGCTGGAACAGGGCCTCGGGGCATCTGAACCTCTCATTGCCAATGGTGATGACCTGACCGTCAGGCAGTTCGTAGCTCTTCTCCAGAGAGGAGGAGGAAGCAGCTGTGCCCATCTCCTGCTCAAAGTCAAGGGCAACATAGCACAGCTTCTCCTTGATGTCACGGACAATTTCTCTTTCAGCCGTGGTGGTGAAGCTGTAGCCCCTCTCGGTCAGGATCTTCATGAGGTAGTCAGTCAGGTCACGGCCAGCCAGGTCCAGACGCAGGATGGCATGAGGCAGAGCGTAACCCTCGTAGATGGGCACGGTGTGTGTCACACCATCACCAGAGTCCATCACAATACCAGTGGTACGACCAGAGGCATACAGGGACAGCACAGCCTGGATGGCGACGTACATAGCTGGGGTGTTGAAGGTCTCGAACATGATCTGCAAGTACATAGAAGAGACCATCAGGACACATCCTGAACTACAAACTCGATGCATGCATTTCACACACCTGAAGGGTTATATAGGTTATTCAGATGCACAACACAACATTCCTTAATATCAGTGCAGGATGAAACAGCAAACAGTCAAAAGGGAGGAAAAACCTGCAGCTTCCAGCAAGAGTGGAGAAATTCAGTGATGAAGAGAATAACTCCTAAGATTTTGGAAGAAATGAAAGAAATGAAACCCTCACATACAAGTGTTCAATAGGATTGTATCTGAAGTCAAAATGAAAGTCAACTAACCTGCGTCATCTTCTCCCTGTTGGCTTTGGGGTTCAGAGGTGCCTCAGTGAGCAGGACAGGGTGCTCCTCTGGGGCAACACGCAGCTCATTGTAGAAGGTGTGGTGCCAGATCTTCTCCATGTCATCCCAGTTGGTGACAATACCATGCTCAATTGGGTACTTCAGGGTCAGGATACCCCTCTTGCTCTGAGCTTCATCACCAACATAGCTGTCTTTCTGTCCCATACCAACCATCACACCCTGAGAAAGAGCACAATGTTAACACCAAGCACATTCTATGCCAGGCATTCAGAACATAAAAAAAATAAAAAATAAAATCAACCAATACAATGGAGGGTTATATACCTGATGCCTTGGGCGACCAACAATGGATGGGAAGACAGCACGTGGAGCATCATCACCAGCAAATCCAGCTTTGCACATACCAGAGCCATTGTCAACAACCAGTGCAGCAATTTCGTCTTCCATTGTTAGACTAGAAGGGGGGGGGGGAGGAGAGAGAGAAAGAGAGGCGTTAAAATTCAAAAGTTAGGCTACGCCTCCTTGTCACCATGTGACAGAACCATTTCCTGTCTTCTCATTTAGCCGCCAGGGGGAGCGCTGGCGCTGCAAACGAGACAAAGGAAGCTCCACTACATTCTCTACCATAAAAGGAAATGGTTTGAGCTGGTTTGCATCTGCCGGCAGCGTGGCCCTTGGCCAGAGAGAAAAAGGCTGAGCCACAGAGAATAGATCTGACGTTAGGGAGTGGCCGTGGCATTGCTCAAGAGCTTAAGCTCAAGTTCATCGATTCCCCTTGAATTGGACTTAGGAGGCATGCCCGTTTAAACAATTAGTTAGTAGGCGTCACCTTCCTCTATGCAGCCGAGACCTACCAATACCGGGTCTAGGTTCTGCAATCGCCTCCTATACAACACTGAAATGCATTAAAACCTCACATTCCGGACAGGTAACCTAATAGGAGATTCCTAAAGGAAAAGCAATGCATAGCAATAGTGTTCATTTCACTCCCATTTCGGCCATCTGCGGTCATCTAATCTCAGCCAAAAAGAAGATTTGGGTACATTTTCCAGATGCTGAAACACGCCTAAAAGACCATGAGCTATAGATTATCAGGAAAGGAGACAGCGTGTCCATTTCAGCAATTAGATGAATGGCGCAGTAGAGACCGAAGGATTATCCTACGCATTTAACTCGGTAGCCTTTCACGTTTTCTTCGACAATGAAAAGGGTTAATAAAATGAAACAAGAGATTAAGTTTCACAAAAAGACATCTGTGATTAAAAAGCCAACTGAAAAGACAATTCCATTTCCATCTCTATCTATAAAGTGCCTTAATTAGGTTGGTCACACCCTTCAACAACCCAGATGTAGCCGGCTTCATTTCGGCCGTTACATTTAAATCCACCACTTAAAAAATTAATAAAAAGAGAGCACCACGTAAGATTTCCAACATTAATGCAAACGGAAGCAAAGCGGCCCCTCACTGCCTTTCAGATGGAGGTTCAGAACAATGGAAGTTAACGATACGGTCAAGGTTACCGTAAAATTACCATTAGTATTGTGTACATTTAGTACCCAAATGCCTTAAATAAAAAAGCACACCCTTATGATTAATTCCATTCATATTTACTGCAGGAAGTCGAGTCCACGCTACAACATTACTGTAACCATAAATTAACATAAATTTAAATATTAACATTTGAAACATTAAGAATACATACATAGGATTGAGATATTTAATTTCAAATAAAATGGGAGGAAATTTGATAAAAAGACTTACCTAGCGTGGAGGTGACTTTACCAATCAGATAAAGGAAACCAGACAGGTCTTTCCCGCACTAGCTGCGTTTGGAGAAGCCCGAAGTAAAGCTACGGGTGCAGGGCGCACAGTTTTATCGCCGGTGCCCTGCCCGGCTCTAGCCATATAAGGTAAACTTTCGGCACCGAGCGATCGGATTGGTCAGCCGTCATGGACCCCGCGAGCTGCGTGCGCATTGCTGCACCTCGTCGTCTCTTGCAACACGAGAAAGGAGGGTAGGGGAAGGCGAGAAATGGCGAAGTATTCAATGCAAAGTGAAAGAAATAGCGACAGATAACTTATTCACCCCGGCGATCTTTCCACTATAGTACTTAAGTAATGTATAGTTTTATTTCACCGTCTGTGACGGGTAGCCAGGAGCATATCTGCTTCGGGATCGCTTGCTTTCTACCTGCTCGTTTCACGATAAGCGCACAAGTAGCTACAGATGCATAAATCTATGTATAACAATATTTACATAAGCCATATATACAGGACATGCAATATCCAGTAATTACGATATTACGAAAAGACTGGCATACGGAAGCTGGCATATGCGTTCCAGCCACGAAGAATGCGTGTACAGAAGTTGGATAAATGTGGACAAGTGTACATATGATTGGCAGTGTGTTTAATTACAAAAACTGACTACATGTTGGGGACGCAACCCGCGACTCCAAGAGCCTATAATCCTACATAGAACAGTCCACTTAAGATAAATGTTTACGAACGACCCCTCCCAATGTCGCTATTATTATTATTATTATTATTATTATTATTATTATTATATTATTAGCATTATTTTAAAAGGAGGCATCCCCGTGCAACAAAAATATGTTTGCGTCATATTTTTCATTCACATCACACTGAACTGGATAAGTAATGTAGTTACAGGAGTCATGATGTGACATATACAGTTTTTGTGAAAATGAAAAAACGTCCTCCCAGTTCATTCCTAAATTTAATGAAGACTATAAATGACCCCCACAAATGCTTGATCTGTTTGAAACATTTTTGAATTGTACTTAATATTATTTTGGTTGTTAGCTGCCATCGAAAGTAGTAAACCGGCAAACGTCAACTTTCTGACTGGGAGGGCGTGGCGCCTGGGATAAAAAAATGTCAGCCATCGCTTCATTCATTGCGGCAGTCAAGTTATCAGCCGAGCAAAGTTTGCTGTCATGGTATGGGCTGCTCGTTCGATGCTTTTCGGCCACATTTTGAACGTTTCCAGTTTACTAATCCAAGCCTCTCAGAACGTTGCGGATTTAAAAGTTGCCCTGTAAGACATGTCCTTTGGTATGAATTAATTCTTTATTTCAAGGATCGCGTTATAAAAAATATACGTAAATAACTCATTTTTGCGCGTTCAGCATACTTAGGATCAACGTTAGTTAAAGATGGGCGTTATTGCACAAAACATTTTCTGTCTTAGCTGCTAATATAAAAGACTGGTGACCAAGGATCAAGTCTGCTGTTGTGCTCTTAGCAACAGCATGTTTCATATTAGGGATCTGGATGCCTGAGAAATCGGTTCCAGTTCTATATGGGTTAATGGTGTTGACGGGTTTTAAAGGACACCTAATGTAAATACTTAAGTCAAATAACTTGCATGCATAATTCTGTTAAGCAAGTTCTTTTTAACGTGTAGGAACATGGGAAATCAGTGTATATTTTAAAGTCATTTTAAAACTGCTAAAGCATTAATCACATTTCCATATTGATTAACAGTATGGGGTCACTGTGAGCTTGGAACTTATCCCAGGAAGTACAGGGCACAAGGCAGCGGACACCCTGAACACGATGCCAGTCCATCCCAAGGTGTGCACACATGCACACACAGTGGGTAATATAATGACACCAGTTCACCTAACCTCATGTTTTTGGACAACTGGGGAAACCTGAGCATTCAAAAGAAATCCATAAAACACATGCAGAGCACACAAACCCCACGGACATTCTGGTTATCCCTGCTTTCTGCTTAGGGCAGTGGAGGTATCACCCTATTTGGAACTGTCAGGTTTATTTTGACTGAATAGTACTGAGCAGGCCATGAGGAAGTCTTGAATCGCTTGTTCTTTGCCTCCCTAAAAGGTCACCATTTTAAGTTCTAATCCATTTTACAGTCTTGCAGATTGGGCAATTTGAAGAGCGGATGTGTGTCAATCTTTAATAATGTACAGCCGGAGCTTTGGTTGCTCTGACTGCAGTGGGTGTAGGTGACAGGTATCGTGTGGCGTAAGATTTTCACAAAGGTGTTTGCTCATGCCATCGTAATAGTGCCTTTATATGAAGGGCAACGTTTTTTTAGATTACTGCACTAATGACCTACCCTGGTGGTTTCATGTTATTGATAGGTAAGCCTTCAGTATAGGGTTAGATAACTCACATTTGTGTGTGTAGAGTCTGCATGTTCTCCCTGTGTTGTGCATGTTTCCCCCTGCAGTTCATTCAAAAAAGGCATTCATTCAAGACATGCATCTTTGTGTTGTGCCTGGTGTATGGGTGCATGTGCCCTGTGATGGACTGCCCTTCAGGATAAGGTCTTCCCCCACCTTGTGCCCTTTGTTCCCTGGGATGGCCTACAGGCCCTGTTTTGAAGAACGGATGGATGTGCGTTATCCAGCATTGACAAGATTGCAAGATTTATTTATAATCTTAACATTCAGAAATTCATATTGTCAATATAATAAATATTCACACCTTATAATGTGAAATCTTTCAGTTACAACTCATAGTTACCTATATTAAGGTAATGCAACTTTGTCTATAAATATGCTGCATTTGGATTATTTGGTTTCAAATAACAGTTGACCCCTTCTTCATAAATAGTTTTTTTCCTTCTTTTTTATGGAGCTCGTAATTCATGAAGATGGACAAAATAACAGTGGACATATCAGAGTACTTTCTGCTTCAGATGAGCCCCTTTCATAACCTGAGCAAAGAAGGTTACATTCTGTCCATTATATTAATATCTTTCGCATTTGTAACTTAAGTTGTAACATGTATGCAATTGACTTCCATTAAGTTTGCGAGTTATTATGACATGCATTGTAGTATTTTGCATACTATTCTATTGCCATGTTGATGAACAGGACTTGAAGAATTTCAAAAATTCTCACCCAGTTTCATGAAAATCTCTTGACCTGCTGCTCAGTAAGACTGACTGTCTAAAGTATTTCTTAAACGTAGCCTTATTGTCATCACACTTTCCTTCCTCTTTGTAGCACATTAAAATGCCTATATATGGCTTTCAAGGATTCACAGTGTGTGGAAAGGCTACTGTTAACACATACACCTCTTGAGTTCTGAGTTGTCCATACCTCTTACATCATGTTGGAAGCCACTTTTGGATTTTTTGCTGTCACCATTGGCCTGAGATTTATGTGGTTGTCAGCACAAGAGGGTCTAATTTATCTTAACTGTTAAATGACACCAAAGAAACATTGAAAGGTATGTTTATGCAGTCTATTGCTGGCAGATCAGCAGAGATGAGTGATGGCTCTACATTAATACTCCATAGTGACATTACATACTGACCACACTAAATCAGCTGAGAAAATATAAAAACACATAGCTAGCTTATTTGGATTCAAATAACTGACTGGAAGTATTCTTATAGAATTGTAAATATATATATTTCTAATTTAAAAATATTTGATAACTATGATTAGAGTGGATTGAGTCACTTATGGCTAAATCCTTTGTAGAAAACAAAAATCTCTATACAGTACGTCATTACATTTAAATGTAGGCTTATTTGGTCATATGGTTTTCTCTTTGTGGATTCCGTTTCTCTTCCCTCGCTGTTTGTCATCCCCATGGTCAAGTTTGGACTGGTCAGGGGAGGCCTGGAGCCTATCCCAGGGAGCAGACGGCACAAGACTGGTGTACACCCTGGATGGGATGCCAGTTCATCACAGGGCACGAGGCTGGTGTGCAACCTGGACGAGATGCCAGTCCATCACAGGGCACGAGGCTGGTGTGCAACCTGGACGGGATGCCAGTCCATCACAGGGCACGAGGCTGGTATACACCCTGGACGGGATGCCAGTCCATCCAGGGCATGAGGCGGTGTGCAACCTGAATGGGATGCCAGTCCATCACAGGGCACGAGGCTGGTGTGCACCCTGGACGGGATGCCAGTCCATCACAGGGCACGAGGCTGGTGTGCACCCTGGACGGGATGCCAGTCCTTCACAGGGCACGAGGCTGGTGTACACCCTGGACGGGATCCCAGTCTATCACAGGGCATGAGGCTGGGGTACACCCTGGAAGGGATGCCAGTCCATCCCAGGGCACGAGGCTGGGGTACATCCTGGACGGGATGCCAGTCCATCAGCCGGCCCAAGGCTAGGTACACCCTGTATGAGACGCCAGTCCATTACACACATGGTCATGCACTATAGGCTATTTAGAGAACCTAATTAACCTACCTGCGTGTTTTCAGACTGTGGGTGGAAACTGGATTGCCAAGAGACTTTGGATGGATATGCAAAACTACACTCATACAGAGCAGAAGCCAGATTCAAATCCACAACCCAGGAGATGTGATGCAGCAGTTCCACCCTTCCACTGTTCCACCCTTGGGATCCTGTCCACATTGTTTACAATACGTCTTGGAATGGGATCCAGGCTTACGCTACATTGTATTTTTACATCAATCTATATTTCCTATAAATTACTACAATTTTTGGCAAATACATTTAGAAAGAAGTGTAAAGGGCACTTTAGTGTTTCAAAAATGCTTCAATGGATGTTTGATGATGAGTTGGGCCAGGGGTATTCCTAGACTTATAGTCGCCGCTCTGTTGCATAGTTACCCTAAAAGTTTTTGGCTCTGCATTATAACCTCATGTTATTGAACCACATGCAGTTCTCTTCTCTTAATTTTTTATAGCTCATTAGTCGTTATTTCTGTTTTTAAGTGTGTGCTTGCACACTGTACACTACCACTATTCAATCACAGTATCTAGCCAAGATCCTTCCCA
Organism: Hyperopisus bebe; assembly: GCA_026777045.1. NCBI lineage: Eukaryota > Metazoa > Chordata > Actinopteri > Osteoglossiformes > Mormyridae > Hyperopisus > Hyperopisus bebe. Next base: position 22,703,099 of record JAODJW010000094.1, read on the forward strand.
AGATGGATCATTAGAATTTATGTCTCCACCTTGCCTAGCACAGGAGTACCAACAGCTACTGGCCCCTTTTGCTGCTGTGCTAGCTTATAATGCAGGAGTGAATAACAGTCGACCCATAGACACTTAGATAAATCACTTGAGCATGCTGCAGAGGATTTTGCGTACTTTGTATCACAAAACTATAGGTTTTCTATAAATAAGAAGTGGCCATCATGTTACATTGCTGAAGCACTGAACTCACAGCCATAAAGTTACGAAAGAGGAAGTTAAGACCTTTTTTTTTTTTTACAGGAACTTGGCAGCGTATTAGAGTAACTTGCCTTAGCATAGCTTACATTGTGCAGAGCATGACATTAAAATATATTACATATATACCCAAGAGAGGAAACTTTTGATTTTTGGAGTACAAATCAACGTCCAAAATATCCCCTCAATACTGTTAATATTTCAGTACATTTTAAACCTTACAATCTGCAATATAATATTAGTATGAGCAAGTATAAGCAAACATAGCTAATTACATGCTTTTACCTCTGAGAGGTGTTTGTCGGAGCATACCACAACCCTCTTAACTTCCTCGTTACCAGTGAAGCTGACACAGATCATTGTTACAAACAAACCTATTTTCCCAGTAGCCAAATAAGGGCATTTTCAGCCAGACACAGGCGTTCGAACAGGAACTGCATTTCTTTGAGCTGACATAGGAAGTTGCTCACAGATAGCTGAGCCCCGGGGGAAACACTAGGCTAAAACACGTATGTACAGTTAGGATCCTTATAGACAGTTAGCTCCCCTTATTATACTTGTTAAACAAGCTGCATTTTAGCCACCTGACAAATTAGTGAGGAAAATCACAGTCTGGATGTACTTGTACCGGCTAATGCAAAGGAGGTCTCATACAGAGCATGTAAAGTAATCATCCTACCTCAAGCCAGTACTATATCTATGAAAGTTTAGAACCGCAAACCAAAAATCGAACACATCCAGCTTAATTTACCAACAAGCCACATAATCACCCTATTTATTGGCTATCCTCTTTTCTAGACAGGTTTCCATTTCTCCATAAACCAGCAATTGATTGTGAGTTGCAGAACCTGCTTGCCCTGAGGGCAGGGTGTGTTTTACTTAAATCATGGATTGTCAGGGATTCAAATATGACCACAGGCCAGGGGCCCGAGGCAAGACTTGATTAAACAAAAAAAAAACTCCATTCTGTAACAGGTGAGTAGTTACAGAAATCAAAAGCCAGGGTCTGTTATATCACTGCAGAATGCAAAGCTGGGAGGGACATAGCCAATGGATAAAGGGGGCGGGGTTTATTTCATAACTATATATAACTGACTATTTTATGAGTTTTATGGTGAAGTAACGCAGTGTGCACCTGCTCCTCTGTGTTCAGCACTGGCATGTTTTTCACTGTGGCTTAGACATTATTACTCCCATAGACTTGTCAGGTTTGCAATGGACAAAAATAAGGACACGTAGGAAAGTATGAATGTGACTCAGAGAGCCACATTTAAAGTGGAACATGAGCACTGTTTGAATAATAGATGGTCTTCTCCAGTTCATATTCATATTCAGAGGTTTGCTCCTTATCAGTATTTCCTTAATGGCTTTGGATTTTCAGCTTTTGTTCTGTTAGCTAAGGGGTGCCTCGCCCACTCGCTTAACCTCTCCCACCATAAATGGAAATCTATCAGACTGTCACTTGCAAGCAATGTCAAGAATGTGAGAGCCCTGTCACATGGGCCTTTCTCAAGGAAATCAGACTGAAACTGTTTGGATGGATAAATGAAATGCAAGATACAGTGGGGAAGATTCTCACTTCTGTTTTGTTACAGAAAATGCCCTTGGCATGTTTCCTTATCCTCTCACAGCCCATTTGTTTTCATGTATGAAATACCTGTAGTGACTTACATTTCACTGCACAGAGACAAGCTATCTAACAGCTATCAGCACCAGTCAGTTCATTTCTTCAAGGTTAGAAAGGAAAATGTATAATTCAGCATTAAAAGGTTACATATCATTACAGAATTTTTGTTGACAATTACATGACTTCTTATTTCTTTATTTTTTTAAGATCTAAAAGCAGCAAATATCATTCATCCATTTATCCATGTTATTTATCCTGTCAGAGTAACAGTGAAGCTGGAGCCTCCTCTATGAAAATAATTAAAATATATGTGTGTCTAACAAGTGTGCACCTTTTTGTATAATATGTATGTATGTCAGCAGTCAAAATTTAAGTATAACGTACACGTTATGTCTGGGCATGTGCTGTAAGATGCAGACTCTTACTGAGATAAAATAAAGGAAGGTCACTAGTTCATAAGCATATCTTTCTTTCTAGATATTTGTCATACTTGTACATGCATGCAATGTACATAAACATCATCTTAGATTCTGTTTCACAAAGCTCCCCATCCCCACAAACACTCACTTCCAGACTTCGCTCTCGCCTGCACACTCTCTCTCCACACAGCAAACCCATCCTTAGAACGAGCTGCGCAGGGCGGAGCTTTGCCTCATGTCTTGTGTTGCCTCCATATATGGGAAAGGAAAGCAGGTACTGATTGCCAAACTTAGTCATCAAAGCCATCCACTCGCTGCTCAGTCAGCATCTGATTTCCTCTCATGTCAGCGCAGTGTTTGTCTGTTATCTTCTCTTTTTTTCTCCTTCTGTACCGTGTGCATGACAGCAGAGAGGAGCAGCCTGGCCTCTTTAACCATTTGTGTGCTGTTTCATGTCCCTGCCTTTGTGAAGCACACAGGTTTCGAAACGCTGTTTCCTGGGACCTTGCGTAGATTGTTTCAAGCAAACGAATGGCCTGCAAATTAGCAGTAATCCCCTGAAATGACATTTTATCACGAGACGTGGAGGTCTCACACCCAGCCTATGAAACTCTGGTATGTCATAGATTGGCCCAGTTTCTATGGTGACATCACTGCTTACTCTTAAAAAATCATATCAAATTTGAAACATCTGTATCCTAGCAGTTGCCCTGCATTAAAAAGTACAGTCACACTAGTCTGTAATTTCTGGCTAAACAGCAAAAAATCAAAGCAGTTGTCTGGGCTTGTGTATGCATCTTAGGAATGTAAATTGACACACTCAGCATCAGCATGCAGCACAACAAAACTCTCAGATCTCTAAACATATTATACCTGGTAGGTTGATGGAGCAACCGAATCTCCAATAAACCAATAATAATGAATCTGATTGTCACCAAAACAGCACAGCAAGGTTTGAAAAGGGTATTGCATTTACTTTCTCTTATTTGGATGATATGCCAGCCAAGGCCAGCAAAGTCCTGTCACTTTAAATGTTTCTGGCAGCGAGTTCCGCTTCACAGTACTTCCTCTTTTCTAGTATTTCTCAATAATGTTACTTTCCTGCGAGTGGAGCGTAATTCCCAGGTCTTTGTGTCAATTAGTGCAAGCTTAAACTTTGTCTTACGAACAGCTCCATCGGCAGTAATTGCACCACTAATCTGAAAGTAAGTTGGTTGCTGAGGAGTTTATTAAGCTTGCAGACTGTTTGAATGTGCACAGTACCCCCCCTCTTATGCAAAATCCTTACCCCACACTTCACCTTCCTTGTCATCAACAAAATCCTAGAGCTGTAATCTTAGTGCACATAATGAAAAATCAAAGAAATCAGTATAATCACATCATCGTAATACATTCAGACACATAATAAACAAGCCATTAGGCCCTGCCTACTTATATCTCCATGAATTAGAGCAGCCTAGTATTCACAGTTCCCATCCCCCAAGGTTCTTCCTGTTGCTCCCTGAACCAGGAGGAATCCAGAATTTTAACTCACACTGTAAAAAAGAGCAGATAGTGCACAGGGAGAATGGTGGAGGGGTCAGGGTGTGTCAGGGTATCTGGCAGTCATGTGCTTCATGGAGAACACCTGGAGAGCTCATTAACCCTCACATCACAGAAGCTCCTCGATCTGTTTAAAAAAAAAAAACCTAAAACATACCAGCTAATGTCCATCATTTTTGTTAATTCCTAAGTCATTTCTGTATCATATATCTTACATAGTCCTTCTCTTCCAAGTTGAGAATAGATTATTTGTACATGGACATGGTACTTTGAACACTCAAAAGCAGTAAACAGAGGCTTTAAAAATCCTAAAATGTGAAAACACTTTGCAACATTTAGCCTGATTTTCGGGCAAAGTAGAAGACATATCATTGAAATGATAAGGAGAGTGATACACGAAATGATCCTTATTTCCTGATGAAAAACTGGCAAGGAAGTATTCTGTAAGGTACTGGCAGTCATGCCCTAAAAAGGTAATCCAAGGCCCAGACATTAGCAGGAGGAAGGGAGGAGTGCTCTGTCAGGATACCTTATGGCAGGTGTCAATGCAGGTAACCAATAAACCGATTATAAAGCAAAACCAGACAATACCACAATGAGTGCTTATTTTATTATGGACCAATAGAACTAGTGAGAGTCTATTCTTCCTGTTGACAGAGTCCAGTGTCAGCAACAGGTAAGCCCGTATCTACTTACAGCCGTTGCCTAAATAAGGCAAGGTTGAAGGTCTTCAAGTATCTGCAATCCAAGGAATGCCAGTGGGTCAGAGCATGAGCTTCACTGGGACTTTTCCCCTCCCCTGCAATGCAGGAAGACAAGAATGCACGTGGTAGATAAGGCTAAGAAATTAACTTAACTGCCTGTGCTACAAACACCAAGTGTTCACTCCCTTCACATGAGTAAGCTTTTGTTTGTAGCTGTTGCATAACTGAATAAGTGTTGTTACCCTTACTGGGATGAAAGAAAGTGCTGTAAAATGATTGGTCAATAACATTTAAGAGGTTGTTTTGTATTTATATGTTTGGCTAAGGAGTGTTTCCTGTTTCCAAAATAGCAACGCGGGGATAAATGGCAGTTTTAAAGAGCCTGGGAAAGAATAGCAGTTATGCCTTAAAATTTACAGCATGTGTATGAAATTCCCTGGTATTTAGAGAAAAGAAAAACAAATCAGCCATGCTGGATGATTCAATGTCTTGAACTGGGGGGATTAACAATGCTTTTCCTTCAGTGCAAAAACACTGCAGAACTGCAGTGGCTTTCCCACGTAGCGAAGGTGCCGTTGCTAGGAAATGACTTTGCAAACCGACAGAATTGTGGGGTACATTAGGGTAGCCTTGAGAAAACTGGATCGTCATTGGTTCAAATGCTACCATGTGCTCGAGGAGTGAGGGCTGGGAAGAGTAGTGGGGAACTAACAAATATAACACTACAGAATTTAAATAATAATAATAAAGCATGCTTATCTCTACTTCCTGTCTATTAATTAAGATGCAGCAGTACACAACTGTACTTCATGAAATAGTTTCTTCTGGGTCAGATTTAATAAAAGGTCTCCTTAGCAATGCACTTCACTTTTAACACTTTCAGCAGTAACAGTCTTCCTTGCACAGAGGGCAGTGCCAAGTTCTGTTGACATCCATTCTTGTGACTCTGA
>JAODJW010000094.1:22708596-22718842 GCA_026777045.1 Hyperopisus bebe
GCCCCCCCCCCCCCCCCCCCCCACACACACACACACACACACACACACACACACACACACACATAAAGCCTGATATCAAGACAGATTGAATCTATATCATTAAAGAGATGAATATTCCTCTGAATTTTAAACCACAAAAAATATTTTTATTTATTGAAAACTACTGACATACTTTTACCAGATGGATTAAAATATAAAATCCAGTGAATTTTATTAGGCTCAGTTGACATAAATATTTCGTGTACATTGGTAATTGTTCTGTTATTATTATGATCACTCTAGAGAGTATAGTATGGCATGATTTTAATTAATAAAATAAATCTTTGTCATGGTTGTCCTATAGGGCTGTAAAAATATCTTTTAAAGAGAGCCATTTGTATCTGAAACACAATATACTAACATAAATAACTGCAGACGCCACGTGAGCAATAGGGGCCCCAGATTTAGCTGATGCTGACCTGGCTTAGAATGTAGAGGGCGGAGACGGCTTACGGCTGCAGGGGAACCTGCCTCAGATGGATTATGGAGCTTAAAGTGTGGCCCTTATGAACCATGTGTCAATCAGCAGCTCCTCCTACCAGATGGTGTTTGTCTTTTGACTCACGTGTTCAGACGGCTGGAGGTCCCAGCATGTGGACTAATTACCTATAGATGTCATTGATCTCTCAAGTTGGTCTGCCCCCCCCTCAAAAAAATAGAACTCTAAAGGATGAACACCCATTAATATCGCTGTTAAATCATCATCGCTCCCATATAAGGCTTTAATCTTTTTAAAAACCTTAATCACATAAATTAGTGGCATCTGGAACCTGAAAAGAGAACACAGGCTTGCTTTCACAAGGCCATTGTGGGGGGGGGTCCTGTAGTTGCTGGAACTACTTGCTTATCTGCCAATGAGTCAACACAATGAAATAATACTTATAAACTGCAAGGTGTTAGTGGTATCACGTATCAGAAGATACCGTCTTATCTATATGCGTATGTAAGCACACAGATACATACATACACATATATATATATATACACACACACACACACACACACACACGTTTGTATTCATATCCTTGTGGACATTCTCTATTAATTTCTTTCACCACAACCCTAATCCCAGCAATGACAACCTTAACCCTTACCCAACCGCAAATTTAACCAGAAGTAACCAAACACAACACAAGTGTATTTCTTTGGTTATTGATGGCTAAGATTAGGACTGGGTAGGGGTTAAGGTCGTCATGTTGGGATTTGAGTTTTCCCCATAGAAATGAATGGAGAGTCCCCACAAAGATATAATTATAAACCTGGGTGTGTGTGTGTGTGTGGGGGGGGTTGCATAGATCACATTTGAGGACCAAATTGTCCCCAAAGTGAAGTAAAATAATCCTTGAAATTTCCCTACTTTTGGGGATATCTTTTGATGCCCCCATTTAGATAACCACAGTTTTATAAAAATCTGTGAATACAAAAAAAAGTAAAAATGCCTTGTATTTTGGTTGGTTACTTATGGTTAAAGTTAGGGCTGGGTAGGGGTTAAGGGTGTCATGATTGGGATTAGGGTTTTTTCCATAGAAATGAATGGACGGTCCCCATTTAGATAGGAAGACCAACTTGTGTGTGTGTGTGTGTGTGTGTGTGTGTAAAAATAATATTAATTGTTAAAGTGTGATGATAATGGTCATAATAATGATACTAGGAATTATTACTGTTTTCCTTTTTGCATGAGGCAGCATGAACATGAAATACGACACTGTGGCTGGCTTCTGAAAGTTCTAACATCTTTACATGACGTTTCAAATTTCTGTTTCCATTTAAAAAATAATTACTCATTATATATCGCATTCTCTATGCATATTATTTATATACATAGATGTCATTAGACATTTTAAGTGCCTCCAGAATGCCTAAATGAATAATGATATGAAATGTATTGGTGCATTTCACTGACTCACCCTGTCCCTGTCACGTTTGGTTGATGCAGTTACATAGAGTAACCAGTAGATGGCATAGGACACTCTCCATTGTAGACTGTATACACACGCTTACTCTCACAATGCCATTACACGTGTCCCACCATACTTTTACCACAAGTAATATATGTCCACACTCAATCAATCAACGCTGACATAGGAGACAGTGCACACCACGATGAGCGATGCCAGCATGACTGTCATTTCCTGGCACTCGCCGGCACCTTCCTGCATGCTCCTCTGTCCCCTCTCTTTGTCAGACTTCCTCTCAAGACTCGAGTGTTGCCCATCAATACCCCATTGTTCCAAATATCACATCATTTACTCATTTGTCTTTCTCCCTGCTTTCATAAGCACACCTGCCAGACAAAAAACCTTTTGCTGGATTGATATGATGTCCATTTTAAAAGCCATAAGCAGATTATCCCACCTGTGTCAGTGTATGACTCATCACTGAATTCATGTCTTTCTGCTTACCATCATTTATCCTAGAGAAAGTAGGGGATGAAACTGGATTAATATCTCACAGTAAAATGATATCTGCAGAGAAAGAGCAGTACTCATCTGATAATCTATGGTATGGCATAGCATTTCAAACTACTGTCACAATAAACAAACGTTATGTAGGTGTTTATTTTAGAAAGTGAACACAGAAGTTAATTTTAATATGATCTGAATTATCCCGGGGCCGACAAACTGATGCCACTGCTGGGCCCCAAAGCAAGGCCCTTAACCAAGAGCATAACTTTGGGTTGAGCACTGGAGGAGTTGAGGCTTCCACCCATTTAAAGGGGTCCAGGGGGTTGTATTGGCTGGTTTTGATTATTGTCAGGATTACAAACCCTACCCCCCAATAATTTACACCCATGCCCTTATCCCAATTTGCTCCAGGGGCACTGCACTCTGGGCAACCCTGTGCTGTGACCCCCAAACTTGCTCCAACCAGTATGTGTGTTTAGGTATCTTATGGAAGGAAAGATGCAGTAGCTGCAAAGAGAATTTCCCCAGGGGAAAAATAAAACATCACCATTGTATTATTATTCTATATTCCATTTCCATTCTTTAATAGCATTTGTTTAATTGCTGTAAAATATTGATTTATTCACTCCACAACAAAGCTTTAAACACATACGCCTTTGCTGCTATGCAGTGTCATTGGCAGTATATGTTCTGTGGCTAGCTAGTTTTAAAAAGTACGTGATAAATTTACAAATAGTGTCATTAATTCCCAGCTCAATGCAAATTTGATGTAGATATGGATCCAGTATGCAACAAAATGCAAATGGCCTAAAAACAGAATCAGAGTGTTTTTGTGTGACATACAGAGCAAGGCTTGTTGGCCGAAGGCTTATCCTCCAAAGTCATTTGGATATGGCAGAACACAAGGAACCAGTGATGCTTTGCATCATTATATCTTAGCTTCTTCCGGTTTATTATTTCTAACAAGCACACGGAATAGTTTGCCTATGTAACAAAAGTAACCAGTCAGCAAACAAATATTTAGAGTATCTATAGTCAATCTGTCCAATAAGAACAGTGTCTGACAATCAATAGAATTGAGTTTGGTTCCATCTTATTTCTACCTGTTAATTCTGTTCAATCGACTATGTTTCCATCATTCAAATTGCCAGTAGTATTTATGGCAATAAATGTAGTTTCACAGTAGCATCTACTTTGAGAAGCGCTTGTTGAAAGTCACACAGGAAGGCGGGCCTTCCTGTAAAAGCAGCTGGTCCAAAATAGACATTTAAAACTTGCACTTTAATCTGCTTAAGGCTATTCCTGATATGCATCTCATAAGCACCAGAGCTATGGCGTGCTCACCAACAACTGCATGAAAAGGACAGACCTGTCTTTTCAGGATCCTTCAGAGATCAGGACATTGGTATGGGATAGAGTTACCTAAAGACGGAAGTAGGAAAAAAACATCAATAGCATCAACATAAGGAAAAGAGAGAAAGTAAATGTTCTGTTATGCCTATTTAATGGTAATATGTTGATATGCACTCCTGGTTGCCACATCATGAGGTACATCTGCCCAGCACCAGGTAGGACCCCAATCTGCCTCATAACAGCACAACATAATGGAATTGTCTGTTCAGAGGAGCCTTACTGCACACCACCGTTACACTCAGCTGTTATTTTTGTTCTTCTGGCCTTCCCGTTAACGTTAACAAGTTTGTCAACTCTCCTTTAGCCACTCACTAAAAAGACAGTTTATCCCACTGAACTGTCACTGACTGGATGCTTTTGATCACCACAACATTCTCTGTAAACTTTAGAGCTTGTAAAGTCAAAAAAAATCCCAGGAGACTGCTCGAGATGCTGGAACCGCCACATGCTTCAGTCACACGTCATTCCCATTCTAATACTTGAACTGTTACAGCATAGCATGGGACAGGCAGGAAAAGGGGGTGACAATCCACTGACTGCACCAAGAGAACAGGGATTTATCAAATAAATGGGTCACATGGGGAAAATCACCAACAAAACAAGAGCACAAGGGGTCAAAACAAACTAGAAAACAGAATAAACAGAAAAGTCCATTAACTAATTACACAATGACTGACTGGGGAAATTAACAATGGAGGGCCTTAAATACACTGATACTGAGGACTAACCAAGGGCAGGTGTGAAAATCTAATCAATAAGGCCATGGAACAATGAGATAATTACAAATAATTTACAATTAACAAGATCAGGAACCAGGGAACCTAACAAACACTAAGGCAAACACTAGAAAAAGACTAGGAACAAGTACAAACAAAACCCATAAACACATAAGACAGAGTATAACAGACAGGGGGAAAGGTGGAATGACCAGCAGTGACTGCTGGCCAAAAAGGGAAAGGTCACAGAGGGCGGGGTCAGGCAGGGGCTGACCCTAACAGTGACCAAACCTCTTGAGCTTATATGTGTTCATCATATATAGTGCTGCAGCCATGTGAAGGAACTGTTTAGAGGAGCAGGTTGTTTGGTTTACTGAGCATTAATGTGGAAAGATCTTTCATGATACATCCATACATGTTAATATGCCTCTAGCCTCCATTTAAAAACATTAAAGAATTACAGGACATACTAATACACATCCTCTGTTTCTCTAATTGTATTTGCAGTATAAGGTTTTGATACATTTACCACAAAGCTGAAAGCTTTTGATACTTTATTGCCTGCTATTTTCTCATTAACGTAATAAGTTAATCATATAGGAATGGTAATTGTAAGTAGGCCACAGTAATAAAAAACACATGAGCAGATGAACAGCAGATCTTGCGATAAACAGATTCATGCACACTGTGTACAAAGGTGCATAATAAAGGTTACAATGAACAGAAAGGGGGAATAGACAGTACCCATGCAATGCTATATACAAAACAATCAGTCATTATCTATCTTTTAAAACAATCATCCTTGGCCTGTTTTTCAATATGGAGAATATCTGATTTCATCATCACTTTATCATTAATCTATTTATTCAAATGTCTTATGAATTACATGAGTTGCCACATTTAAGCTCAGGATAGAAGATGCACAATTACACTTCCTGGAGCAATAAGCTTTTGTCCGTTTATGTACACAGCTTCCATACATTTTGCAAACTTTTCAGTCATAGGACATACAGGTATAGGGTTTAATGTAGGGAGCTGGGAAGTAGCAAAAATGTGGATTTTCTGCCAGGGAGCTCGGAGGGAGCAAAAACGTAGAGCGGCTGTGGGTCCCCGAGGACTGGATTGGGAAACTGTGCTTTAGAGACTCAGTAATTAGCTTCTTGACCTTGTAGGTCTGTACACCACTCCTCACTCAGGCTTCTTCTCTGCATATAATTTTTGATCCAGCTCATTATACAAATGCGGTATAAAAACCCGGCGGCAGTGTGTGCTGCATGCAGACCTTCACGCAGGGAGATTGATATGGACGGCAAGAAACGCACAGCCATCACAATAAAAGTCCCGACCTTATAAGCCCTGAATTATTTACAGCCGATATAGTTGACCTCCATTTTTCTTTAGCCCTACAGGGGTCCTTACCAGTGTAAAAATGATTTTAAACCATGAAACAGTGTAGTATTTCCAGAGACGGTCGAGCGGGACCTTCTCTAGTTCAATAAAGGAACCTATGTGAGACATTAACACGTAATACAATAAGTACATTGAATTTCTTGCAATTTTGCAGCAAAAGTGGCGTCTGCTGCTTACATAGAGTAACCTGTTCCTGTCAAAAGGGTCCTGGGATCTACAAAAGCAGCATGAACCTGAAACACAGGATCTGGGGGCATTTATCTGGGACGCCGAGCCCCTGGGATCCCAGCGCAATGCACCGTCCCTCCTCCCCTCTGCGTCTACAGGCTTGACCTACATCTGCATGCTCTGCATCTAACCTAGAGCCTTTTTCCTTTCCAAAACCATTTCCACAAAGTGATGTCATTCTGCCTTCTCCCACTTGAGATTACTGTGTTTATTTCAGAGTTTTCTGGGTTGGACAGTCGACTATCCTGTTTTGTCAATATGGTGCACCCTATCCTTTTTTCCGTGCATACCACAAGGATTTAATGGCTGGCGGCAATGACAATAAAAAAATGTTTGTCTTGGAATGTATGAAAGGATGTGGCAATAACAGATCAAAAGGGGCAATGCTCGCTATCTGACAGGAGGAAATCGACCTCCCCATGTCTACTGCTCTTGGTTGGCCAAGAATAATATTTTTACTACCAAAATCACAACAACTAGTTATAGCATCCAATGGTACTTTTTGTGCTCATTTGCACTTTGTGCACTGTCTTTGCACATATTAATATATATGCCTGTGTGCTTTACATATCTCACTGTACCAAATGAATTTCCAGCCTGAGATAGAGTATAGGTCTATATATTATCTTATCTGACCTTATCTGGTAGGCACTAGTGCACAAACAGTGAGACTTTTCACCACCATAGCAAACCACACTCATATGAATTAGGGTACCTGTGTGATCCCACACTTTAGCACAAGTTCATACTTCAGACCCTGGAAAAGAGAAGGTCACACAAGATGTGTGCAAGTACCGCTTTTCGAGGGATGACATTTTTTTCTGGCACAATATCAATGACTGTTCATTGCTTTCCATGAGAATGCCAAAAATGAAATCAAAGAAGTATAGATAGTTTCACAAGTAAATCAATATTTATAACTACAAAAAGATAGAACTGCCAGTGCCCTTTTTTGACTTCAAAACATATGCATGGAGCCTTACGTTTAGCATAGATTTCAGGCTTTTTTGGGAGAGGGCACCTCTGCTGGCCATAACCTCAAAGCGGCCACCTGCATACATATAAAGTATGTCATACTAATTATACACCGAGCATACTTCCTGAGTTGGCGATAATTTTATGAGACATGTCTAAATGGACATTAAGCAAGCCAAAGTATTTTACTCTAACAAGGAGGTCTCATACCCTTGAGATGCAAGAAACAAACTCAGCTCTGTTCTGTGTACTGTGATAAACAAGTCCAAGGCATTCATGACATAGATTAACTCTACTGAAGATGATTCAACCAACTTTAGACGACCATTGAAAGACTTCTTATCTGAAACACTCTCATGAAGCACCAAGACATAAACACATCAGCACCATTATTTACAATTTAAAAAGCTGAGGGCATTGTGGATGTAACTAATATTTGTAGATACTCCTGTCTTCAGATGTTTTAAGCAGGTCCATCTGATAGATACTCAACACAGGAAAATAATTACTATAGGAAATGACTAATCCTGGGAGTGTTTCAGTGGAAAGACATTGTGTGGTTACTGTACAAGGGCTTGTTCCTTCACATCCTGTACAAGGATATCACATATAATCCATAGACTATGTCTGCACAATCTGGACATCAACTTAGTCTGCAGTTAAATGCAGCTATAGGCATTGTATTTTCCAGAGGAAATACATATGGTTTTGGGGCTGGCCAGCCACTACAAACATTTTCTTGTTATCCTGATAACTCAAAAAGTGTTTGATGGGTCTTTTCCAGACTCTGTAGACACATTGTATGGGTGAATATCTGGAACTGAACTAATTTTGAGATGGGCTGCATCAAAATTAAAGCAGTGCCACAGAGTGACAACAAAGAAAGGGCAGTTTCAGACACGTATCTGGTTAGAGTGATAACTCAAAAAGTGTTTGATGGATCTTTTTCTAACATCCCAGTAACACTGTATTGATGATCATCTATTTTATTTTAAGACAAATTCTACCAAAATTAAAGCAATATCACTTAATGGCGACAAATGAAAGGACAGCCAGAGATGCAGATTTGGTGAACCTCATAACAATGAGACAAGGTCACACAAAGTTAGGCTTTTTATAAAGATTTTTTGAAGAGGTGGGGATAGTGTGTTGGGGGACAATTATTGTAGAGGTCGGGGTGTGGGAGCAGTTGGGATGAGATGGGGGACAGAAGGGTGAAGGGATTGTCTGGGGAATATGTTGTCATTCTGAAAGCATCTAGTTTTTTAATGATAATAAATGTTCTGGTCATCAGGGAATACAGAAGGAATGACACAAACCCAGAATATGAAAGAGAGAGAGAGAGAGCTTTAATCTCCTCCAAATATTACTCTCACACACACTACCTCAATCAAGGTATACTGACTTGCTTTTTACAATAGTTACATAAACAATTCCAACTATACTGTCTTCTGTCGCCATCACTTGGTTTCAGAAATGAGAACTTCATATTAGCCATGAAGAAATCCAGAAAAAAAACTTTTGTAACAACCTCTATTGGTTAGGGACTTTCAATCGTTGACTCAAATTCTGCTGGGATTTTCATTAATGTGCATTCAGGTCCATGTCACAGAGCATGTGAACAACTGTTGGCATATGGAACAGCACATTACTAAAACGTCCAGAGCAGCAGTTATAGAGTCACATGACCCAAGCACTCACAAGCACAGCACAAAGCAGAACTGGTGTCACATGACTCCACAACCACATAATAAGACACACAGTGACATTTTTAAATATGTTAAAATCCATTTCCATCTCCTAAGCTGCATGAAACGCCCGTTGTTTGATATATTTACATGTATACTTGTTTTACATGTGCTTTACATCGTTATATGATTATGCTAAAATTTTCTCGTGCCAGCCTTGGCACACTGTAGCATGCATACTGTCCATAAAGTTTTGCTGTTCCTCCACATGAAAATTCACGGAAAGAATATTGTTTGATTTGCTCACCTTATCCCACAATTATTACATCAAAAACAGCAATGATATATATTTTCCAGTGGCAGATTGGAGCTTGGTTTCCATAGTCTTCTAAATTCTAACAGCCATCTTTTAAACAATCTAACATGTCTTAACCAAATCTAAGCAATTTAGAAACATATTTAGCTGATGTTAGATTTGATAGATAGATGAACAGACAGACAGACAGACAGACAGATTGATAGATAGATAATCTAACACTTTACCATTTTAGACAATAGCTACCCTGCCTTCTTCCTATACCACTGACATCAAAGATATCAATATCTCTTTTAAAACTAAATATTGCATCACTATACAAATATGAACGGTAAGGGCAACACCACAGCGCCACAGAAAGGGGAGTTGGTGCTCATGGTGCCCATGAGACTATCAGGTGAGATAAAAGGACGGGGCAACTTGCCTGTTAACAGTATAGACACGGGACTTATAATCAGCCAAAAGCAACAGCCTTTACGCAATGATATTATATTCCGTGACTTAACCCGTGAAGTTTTTATTGTGTGAAAAGGAGCCTCATGCAGTGTTCCTTGGGAGGAGGGGGAGGGGGGGCCGCTAACCTACGGTACACTTAAGTGCTGAGTATATTTTTTTTACTTACAGTAGTTCTCACTACACTCCTGGAGGCTAGTTATTCATAGTTCCAATACTGTTACCTGTTACCTCAATAATAAATAAAAATCATATTAGCTTTGATATATTTATTTGTTCTCCTAAATTAGACAAAGCTGTGTTTATTTTGCCTTTTCTTGCTGGAAAACATTTCGTAAAAGCGCTTATAAAGCGTGTTTTTGTCACAGTGGTAAATGCACAATTTCAGCATTGTTTCCCGTCTACCAGCGGGGGGAAATGCAATTCAGAACCACAAACGAACTATTTTATTGCCAGCTTTAATAGCCAAATAAGTCGCAAAAAAATAAAATGTAGGCCCAGCATGGAGAAGATTTCTTTTAAAATTACTGAACACAGTTTATGTTTATATATATATATATATATATATATATATATATACATATATATGCATAAATCTATCTT
>JAODJW010000094.1:22727267-22737284 GCA_026777045.1 Hyperopisus bebe
ATATCAAAAAGCAAGATTTTTTGCTTAGCTGGACAACTTGTCAGATTTAAGGTACCTCAGTTTAAATGGTCTTTATCGTCGTTCACTTACAATTAGCCTGAACTACTATAAATCCGACAAATAATCCAACTAATCATGAAATCCAATTCTAGCACTGTTAATGGCCATTGTTAGCAATATCAGTTAACACATTACGTGCTGTGCTTTACGTATAAAACTCCGTAGCAACACGTCCACAGATAAGTTGGACGGTATAATGTGTGCGACCGATTTAATGAGCCACAAATGAGAAGTAGTGCTTCAGTATAAAACAGTATAAAACTACAACTTTCCCTTCTGTTGATAAAGGGCGCAGCCATCGTGGATTCTGAACTCGGGATTCTCTGTGCTGCTCCAAGATATTTCTCGGATCTCCGAGAAACAGGAGAATCTATGTTAACCCGTTAATTTTGACAGCCCTACTTATACCTTGAATGTATGCAACATACTATGGCTTTTGTTCATATTCAGAAACAGTAGTAGCTAAAGTCACTAAGTTGATATTCATAGCTGCTAGGAACAACTATTGCTTTAAAATGTCTTCTGTGCACAGAGCAGAAAGCTCCTACTTACTTCAGTAATACAATGATGGGTGGAACAAGTTCACCTCAAGCACATTGTATTTAACGACAAAGACCCAAGGCCTGGGCGAAAAGACAGAGGCCAAAAGCCGGGAATCTCACAGCACAGCCTCATAACTAAGTCTTTGACAAAGCCTCAAGACCACAGGCTGCTAGCCTTTTAATTCCTTTTGGTACTATCCTGCCAGTCTCGGCATCCAACCAAGACACGCTTTTGCCAAAAGAAGATGCTGAGATGCTGAAAGAGGCGAGACTGAGCACGGCGGGAAGGTGGCGCCGTGACCAGCGGATGGGCGTCATGCCATGTGGAGTCAATCGCAAACACTGCCGTCTGCTCACAGAGGACAGACACGTCTCGGGAATGTTGGGAAAGACCATACAGCTGGTATGGGCACATCCTTCAGTATTTCACAATTTCTTTATGAAATCTAGCATCAAAACTTCTTTCAACAAATCCAGCATTCCTAACAAAACTAACGTAAATGCAACACAAATGAAATCGGATGAAGACCGCAAAGCGTGCTGTTTCATACTAGGAAACACAAGCATGTTTTCCTACAAACAACTGCACAGCAAAACAATTGTCAGTTTAAATTTAAATGTGGAAGCTCTTCCGCACTTCATTAACAAGCTATAATGTGAGAGAGCTCCTTCCTGTTTAAACTGCGAGCTGTAGGAGGTCCCTCTTCCTGGTGTTTGGCTACGATGAACGATGATAGCAGCCCATTTTTCTCACTGAGGACATTGCTTGGCTGAGGCATATGGTCCACAAAGACACACCTGGCTTCACGAGCCTGGGAAAGAAACTCTCAAGACTGCTAGACTGTAATTTAGTGAATAGTCAACATCTGGGAAACGCATTGGGCACATTATCATTAAAATGGTTCAAAGAATGATGACCCTGCACTGGATAAGCAGCAGAAAGAGATGATGAATGGATTCACAGAATGGTCAAATTCTTATTCATCGGTAGTGCAGACACACATATAGGCAAACAATCTTCACAGGAATCAGGCCCAAAATGTTCCCTGGGCCATAATGCTTTTTTCAAACTTCAGACCCAAGTAAAACAACTGCGCAGAGTAGATGTTGGTTTGCTGGCATTTAACAAAAATCCAATCAGTCATAACCATTACAAAAACACCATGAATCTGAAGTTTTCATTTGAAAAGTATGTAATTTTCAAGAAAGCTTTACAAAGGACAACCTTACAAATTCACTCACACAAACCTGATTCCATACCTCTGTGCTCATCCCTTTCTCTCTGTTGGTACTTTTCCACTGCCAACAAGAACTGAGCGGTACTGTGAATAGACAGTTTTCCATTGTAAAGTATGTGAGCCGTACCCAATCCATGGCCGCATTGACATGGAGCACGGCCGAAAGCATAACTAAACAGAGTTGGTCTCATCACCACCATTTGATTGGCATCAATTGATTGCATGTAGATACCAGTGATCCATGTCGATATTCATGGATTATCTTAAGGAAAGAAAGCCATATTATACATATTCATTATTGGTAGCATCGGACATCATGATATATTCCTGATAATTTCTACTTGAAAAAAGTTCTTTGCAACACCTGAATAGATTGGATTTGTAATGCAAACTCATACAATCTAATACTAATAATGTTTGATGCCAACATAAGGTGGGGTTTCTCAAAGATGTGCTACCAGAAATTAGGGGACAGATTATCATGTTGAACACTGTATAAACGGTAAACAAGACAAACCCCAAACCACCGGGCTCTCGTTACTGCATCTGCATTCATCCTTAGTTTGTATAAGTTTTTTGGTTCAGATATGCTTGTGTATGTAACCCCAGTACTAAAGCAGCCCAGCTTTCCAGTCAGACACCATTGAATTCCCTCTCACCCACCGAGCAACACTCTTCCAGGTCTGACATCAAAAATGAGGAATTTGGACCCCAGCGAGACTCAAATAACCCAACAATATTATTATTCAACACCCACTGAGACTCCACCCAAAAGAATAACCCCACAGCATAATCATTCACCATCCACAGAGAGATCCAACCTAGTTAATAACTCCGCCCAAACTAATAAGCCCATAATATAATCAGTCACCACCCACTTAGAGACTCCATGCAAACTAATAATAATCATTCCATAAACCATCCAGCTGTCAGCGTCTTCTCTGGAGAATGCTATTGTGGATACACACTTAATAGTAATATAGGGGAAAGAAGATTTTTTGAGAGAGATAGTTATAGTAAACAGCTCCCCCTGACATTTGGGTCTGCTTTGATCAACCCCTCCACCTCCAGCCTAAGTTACTGATGTATATGCTGTCCACAAATATCATGGTATTATAAACTCACTAAATAAATCTGAAATTTTACCTATATTTTTCTTGTCCCCCCCCCATCTTAAAACTTCAGACTGTGTGTATGCAACGCCCCACTGATTAGCAACAGTAACAGCACAACTTTTAAACATATTTTGCATTTATTTATTCAGTACAACTTTATTAAACATTTACTCCTTTAACATAAATCGTTCGTGCTTTCCATTACTGTAAGATCTGCCTTCTAAACAGTGTATATAATTATACATCTTGTGCTCTTTATCTGTAACTGCAAAGAAGGTCTAAAAATCTGCAGGCACTCAACGAGGATTAAAGTCTTCAGGAGTGAGTCTTTCCCCCTTCTGAAAATACCAAACCAAAGGCTGTCACATTTCCACCATTCCCTGGATCTCCCCTGACAGAAGGGCAAAAATGGACACACGGGACCCAGGATCGTCCGCATGGCGGGCAGGATCAGGTGCTGAAGATCACATCGGTCATAAGCTGCAGCCCAGCCTCTGGAACACGGCACCCCTGACGTACTCATCCTCATGGCAGCACGAGCCTTCGCTCCCAGCGTCCACGGGAAGACTGCTAACACGGCCTCATCCGACCGCCCACGCTGAACTTTGACAAAAAGTACAAGAGAAACGGCACTGGTGGATTGCGCTCAAGGAACACGACAAGGAACGGCACTGGTGGATTGCGCTCCCCCAGAGTCGGCGTAGAACACGCGAGACATGGTTACTAACACTGAGCCGAGTCTGAACGTGCCAGCAGCGGGTTTGGCAAGTCAACGCATTACTACAACTGCGAGGACAGAGGACAAGAGGTTACGCTTAAAGCACTTCTGCTAGGACCAAGGTACTCATCCTGTAAACTTTAAAAGCAAGATAAATGATGGGCAGCACAGGTATGTGCCAGTTAAAAAACAAACCAAAAAAGTCCAACTTGGCGTGTTGTGCCCCTGTGGGCAGCTGGGGTCCTCAGAGAGGCCTGAAAAAGCGGTGATGAGGTCCGTAGTGCATAGGCATGTTGAAGTCCAGGTTCATGTTGGGGAGCTCATAGTTGATGGGCAGGTTGGGCAGTGGCGGCACGTAGGGGGCGGGGATGGGCTGCACGTGGAGGGGCTGGGGGGGCAGGCGAGGCAGCATGATCTGAGGGGGCACCAGCAGCCCTGGGTGGTGGCCGTGAGGGGGGCCTCCTGCCGGTAGCGGGGGCTCCAGATGCACTGGCATGACTGGAGGGGCAAGGCGAGGCATCTTGTCTGGGATGGGCTCTGAGGGAGGGCCCACGCGCTTCCCTTTGTTGTCTGGGAAGACAAGGAGAGTGCGGTGAGCAGGCGGGGGGGCCAGGCAGGCTGGAGCGGGTGGGGGGTGGGGACTCACCAGAGTTCTTCTTCTGCAGCTCAGCTTCAGCCTCTCTCTGAATATCCTGGATGATGCGCTCGTCATCTTGCTGCATAGAACAAAATGTCCTTTCAACAAACACGACTCACAAATTAAAGACATGAACTGTAGAAGAACCACCACAGAATGCCACAGAACAGTGCTGCTACATGTGTATAAAATTACCAAAGGGACAGTTACTGTTAACTACTGCAACATTTCTGTAACCTTAGCAGGTAATGCTAATACGTACTCTCATACGCACATATCAGAGCGCCGTTTTCGCTTCTGACCTAGTATTACTGTTCTGATGCCTCTTGATGATGATGATGATCTTCAATCTACCACTACCTATAAAGATATGACCCATCTTTTGTATATATTAACAGCAAATATGACAAAGTACACTGTCATTGACAGGTTCAGTTTTTGATGCTCACCAGTGAGCAGGAGATTAAGTGTCTCCTGTCTAAATGTCTGCCTTGAGCGATAGATACAAGACTATTTCCGGACAGGCCTTTGGGAAACCAGCCTGCTAAAACTCTGCCATTGAGCTCTTTAGCAATCGAAAGTTTTCACTGGTTTATGTGCAACTTCCCAAGCAAAGCTCCGGGTCGCTGTTGGCACGTCGGACAGGGCTGCCTGGTTGCCTACCGTGGGGTCCGTCCACAGGGAGCACTTCTTGCAGTGCCGGCACTGAGCCCCGGGGGAGCGGGCGTGCTGGCAGAAGTGGTTGTAGCCATTGATGGGCTCTCTGCAGAGGTAGCACATGAAGGCCCCACAGCGGCACGACATGCGGTTACAGCCCTCGGACTTGACCAGCCCCGTGCCGCATTTGTGACACTTCCTGACACGGGCGGCGGTCATCTTCTCCTCGCTGGGGGGCACATGGAACAGGATGGGGGATATTTAACCATTCAGAGCCGCCATACCGAGACACTGAAAGGGTCGGTAATATTGCTAGAACTTCAGCTCAAGGTCCATTTATTTTTTTTTTTAAAAAAGGACTTATTGACCTATTAAGTCAGACCTATAAGCCACCTAGGGTGTCATCATCAGGGAGGGTGCTAGCCAAGCAAGCTGCTGACGTCGCCCCCCACGCAAAATTGGGCAGGTAGGTTTGCCATGGTAACTGCAATACAAGGCCATGATGGAAGCACAATGGGGACTTCCTTCACATCACAGGCAATCCAAGGTCTTTCCTGTCTGTACCAGGCAGGGATCTGACAATACGAAAACGGCCAGAGCAAACAGGAAGTGCGTTTCTCCATGGCAGCTGCTTCCTCCAGCTTCAGGAAGTCACTACCATGAAACTAGCTTCCTGGACTCAATACAAACTCATAAATATCTACCCAGGCCCGGAGTGGCCAATCCGGAGGCTCGGGAGAATTCTTGGTGGGCTGTTTAGCTGTTGTGCTGGTTAGATTCAAAATAATATAACTTTAAAATTCTAAGACAATGCTTCAGAAGGTTAACCAGTGAAATCTCATGCATACAACAATAAACCATGACTGTGCTGCATACAGAAATGCACAAATATGCGGCACCTGTAACTGGATGATTGCTTGTCACAGAACTAAGTGAGCACAGTGCACGGTCGCAGAGGTGCCACAACTAATCATTTGCCACTGCGAATCACTGGAAGTTTCTCCATCGACTGATGGTTGAAAGATCTGGTGCATCTGAAATGGTCAGAGTGCTTAAACTGTTCAATATGCTAGGCTATTATTTAGTTTGAAATGTCATTGATAAATTTATTGGGATAATAATCCCTGAAATGTGGCATCATTAATCAGGGTTCCCTCACAACAAAGACAAAATGGGCTGGTCTTGGGCATAAAACTCGGGTATAAAATTACTCACACCCTGTGCCTGTATCTAGCTGCAGACGGAGCCTCGCCGCTCCCTGTGCCTGTATCTAGCTGCAGACCGAGCCTCGCCGCTCCCTGTGCCTGTATCTAGCTGCAGACCGAGCCTCGTCGCTCCCTGTGCCTGTATCTAGCTGCAGGCCGAGCCTCGTCGCACCCTGTGCCTGTATCTCTCTCATCCAATGTCCTGCTCATTATATACAGGTACCTGTAGATAGTTTAAACATGTTCTCAAGTTTGACTTGGAATAAACAGCAATATTCAAGCCTGACAAAAGAACAAGTTTCTCCACGAATGAGTTTTTCCAGAGGAGCTTGATGGTTTACAGCCCCCCCCCCGATGCAGCGGAGGCAGGTCACAGGGATGACATCACCGAATCTCCCCAGGGGACTTACAAAGTGACCCTAAGCCGGATCTCATCTCTCTCCTGCACCTCCTCGCAGGTCTTGTCCACGTGGTCCTTCCACAGAACGTGGCAGTTCCTGCAGGTTTCCTGTGGGCCAGAGTAACAGACAGTGAAGTCAGACGCGTGTCTGCGACACAGGTACCGCCTAGTCGGAAGACGACAGCGACGATGCGGGCCCTGGTCAGCCCACAAACGGACTGCCAGACCCACATTTGCGACCCAGATGCAGGATGAGGCAGCCGGTGGGGCAGAGATTCCGAACACTATGGGAGGAATCCAGCAGGAAATGCGTGCAAAGCTTACAGGCCTGAAAGTGTCCCATGGAAGCAGTGCCAGACAATTCAGGTCGCTTCTAGTATTGAAGTAATACAGGAAGAATTAGATGAAAAATACCACCATTCGCGCTCACTAGAGACAAGTCATATATTGGGGTCACCGTGGATCATAAAGTCATCAGTTGTCTTTCCAAACAGGCACATTGCTGGTAAAGGCAGGCGAAGTGTGTTTTTAAGGCCAGCTACATGGAGACAGGGGCGTTCCCCCTCCACCCCCCCCAGCGCCCCCAGCAGTTGGGCAGTTCAGTCGTCTCGATGCCTAGAAATGCGGTTCCCACTCCTGGGCCACGCGGAGGACCCGGTCCAGGCTCTGTGTGGCCCGCCCTTCATCTCGCCACTAGGGACGCCAGAGCCAGCCTGCTCTCCCGTAGCCCCACCTCGCCCCACCCCAGGCCAGGGATGACCCACCCAACTGGTTAAGGCTACGAGAGAGTGAGCTGGCTGATTGCTGGGCACCCTAACATAACCTCGCCTCTCCAATGCTGCAAGTGTCCCGGCAACAAACTCCTGACCATCGATAAACATGTGAGGACTATGAATAATCAAAACATCTGTGAATTTGACCAAGTTACCTCAGGCACCAGCAGCCTAATCACAGGGGAGAGAGTCATCTTATCCCATCCAGTCAATAAATAACACATTACTGTAAGAGTCGAGCAAATGTGTGATATTAAGCGCCAGTCAGTGACATTTGCACATCTGATTAAGCATGCAGACTAGACGATGATTTTTACAACTGTAATAAATAAATCTTCCACCACTTACTAGGTATTAAGCAACAGGAATATAAAGCACCCTATACAATTATTGGCATGTCTTGTAAAAAGGGTTAGGGGGAGAAAAAAAAAAAAACAAAAAAAAAAATCTACCTTTCAGTGAAGTAGCTTCATCTCACTGAAAAAAATGAGGAAAACACCAACCTTTCCTTAAAAAATATTGGGAAAAAAAAAACAAATACTTCATCAAGAAATAATTATTTTCGACAAAAACACACATACCACGATTATTGGCACCCCTGCTTTTAATACTTTGTACAACCTCCCTATACAGTATAACAGTACTTATCTTCTCCTATAACATTTTATAAGGTTGGACAATACAGAGCAGGGCATCTGAGTCCATTCCTCTTTACAGAATCTCTCCAGATCATCCAGGGTCCTAGGCCATCGCTTGTGTGCTCTCCTCTTCAGCTCAGCCCACAAGTTCTCAGTGGGGTTCAGATCAGGGGACTGAGATGGCCATGGCAGAAGCCTGATATTGTGGTCAGCTAACCATTTCTATGTTGACTTGGACATGTGCTTAGGATCATTGACTTGCTGGAAGATCCAATGACGGCTCAGTTTTAGTTTCCTGGCAGAGGCAGAAAATTTTGATTCAAACTGTCCTGGTATTTCATGGAATCCATAGTGCCATGTACCCTAACAAAGTCTGCAGGGCCTTTGGAGGAGAAACCCACCTTCAATGTTTACTACGAAAAACCTCTATTTTTGTTTCATCAGACCAGTCAAAGTTGTAGTGTTTTGCAAACTCCAGGTGCTTATGTTTGTGGTTAACTGACAAGAAAACACCTTTTCCTGGTATACCATCCAAATAACCTGTTAGCAAGAAGGTGGCGTATGATGGTTTTTTCCGGAGACGTGGTAACCCCAAGATTTTACTTTGTCTTGTAATTCACCACCAGTGATGCTTGGGGATTTTTTGCCTCCCTTACAATCTTCCTCACTGTATGTGGGGGAAAAATAAACTTGGGTCCTCTTCCTGGTTTGTAAGAATTCCAGTTATTGTCCAATTTTTTTTTAAATTATTTCCCTAACAGTAGAAATGGGCATTTTCAGGCAAGTAGCTATTTTTCATACACATTCCCTGACTTATGAAGGTCAACACACTTGTCCCTCATTTGGTTTGTATGTTCTCTGATCTTTCCCATGTTGATGAATGGCTAAGGGAATTTGGGATCTGTGTCACCTCATGTTTGTAACCCAGTTAATCAGAAAGTCATGGATGACAGCTTGAAGGTTCCTTTTCACTCCACTCAGCTCAAAGATGTACAATTTACAGGGGAAACATGCTTCAGTTACATTGTGTTCACTTTAATTTCCTAGACTGCCATTAATCGTGGCACGTGTGTTTTTGTTAAAAATAATTTTCTTGATGAAGGATTTGTTTTTCTTTGAATAAATTTATTTCAAAGAAAGGCTTATTTCTTCAGTGTGAGATAAAGCTACTTCACTGAAAGGTAGATTTTTTTTTGTAACTCTTCTTAAAAATCTTTACAAGGGGTGGCAATAATTGTGGAGGGTGCTGTATAATAAACATATACATAAGGGAAATACAACAGGCATGTAATCAGAGCCAGAAAGTCAGAGGGCAGAACTGGAATCGGGGCAAACTCTAATCAGTGACACTTGTCCTGAAATGGGGTTTTGTGTTGAGAGGATAAAACAATGGTGAAGCGTGATGCACGGAGGGGGTGCATCCAAGACGACAGAGAAAGATCACACCCTGGTGGTAATAGGAAGACCTGCAACCAGGAGTGAGAGAACCTAACAGATCACAGCGAGACATTGTATTCCACAGTTTATGAATTCCCCATAAAAGATAACGGCTGCCTGTCTGGCACTCCAAGGAAAGACGACATACGGAAGAGGGGGCAGCTGAGCCAGATCCCTCGGGCACCCCCTGGCACAAACCAGAACCACACCTATGCCACACTGCTGGGACCAGGAGGAACAGGAACAAAAGTCCACTGTCCAAGCCCTTGTGTATATGTACACCGCCAGGTTGTTAGCTCTGATCCCAAAAACAGACACATGAATCATCATGTACACATGACCAGTGCACTGCGGGAACATGGAAACATTAAAATTCTGACATGGCACTGCATAGCGTGTGGTGTAAATGGCATAATACAGTGCCATTTCTATACATTCATTCATTGTGCCTAACACTTCAGCACAACTGGCTAATGTCGAGTTATAAAAATGCACTCAATGTCGTCAAAGCTGCTGACAACACATTTATAAATTCTGAATTATTAAATAAATATGTCGATGGGGGGTGGCTGACGAGCAGTTAGGTAGCAAAAGGTT
>JAODJW010000094.1:22742209-22752394 GCA_026777045.1 Hyperopisus bebe
CAAAAAAAAAATAACAGAAAGCGAGCGTACTTATACAACCCTCACCTAAAAACCGCTAAATGCCATTTTCTCTTTTCTTGATTTTTGCTTTTAGGGAAGAAGCTCTTCTGATTTCTTAGTGAAAATAGCTGCTAACGTAGTAAAGTGAACTTTAATACAGTGATTATAGCCTCTATTCTGAGTGGTTACAGCACTGCATGTGCTAAAATGACTGCCATCACGCAGTGGACATTATGCATAATTGTACACTGGTGCAGGGTGGAGTTCAGGGGTAAAACAGCAGAGTTGCCTGATGAGACTCGTGCCTCATCTCTTAGTATTTAATTTTGATACTTTTTCTTTTGATCCTCCCAGTTAATTCTTAGAATACGGACTATAAGTGAATGAATTCTGTCACAATATCAGGGGAAAGACAGCATCACCCCTGGAAGGTCACCCACTCCTAGCTGCATGATGCCTTCGTTCCCATCGTTTTCTTACTCGAACCCGGGTAAAATACACCCCCCCCCCCCACCTATTTGTTTGAAGCCACAACTGGGGATGCCTGCAGTGGCATCAACAAAATGTTTAACAAGCTACAGCACATGGATTCAGTGCCAAACGAGGGGAGAATGTAACAAAGGGCGGCCCAGCATTCAGATGCGTTCACGGTTGGCCTTCATGATGGGCCATCCAATTACACTCACAGCCCCAACGCCAACAGCTTAACGATTGAGTACAAACCCAACACGGTGTTACTCTACGATCACTACTACACTGCAGAAACTGAACCAGGAGAAGCAGCTTAATCTGGAGGCCTTCTGAGAAGCAGATGGAGCTTATGAGAATCCCGTACCCTCCAGCTAGCCTGTCACCTCGCAGGGTGACCAATTTGCAAGACCATAAAAGGCCCTTTTGTCCTTGCAGCTCAATTAGGAAGGAGCTGTCAAGCCAGCTCCCATGGGCTGAATATAGCTCCTGCTTTTTGCCACCCATCAGTCGCTCCAATAGGGTCAAAACCCTGCAGTGAAGCAGGCATGGCTTAGCGTCACGGTAATCAGAAACGACACTGGTATTGTACGCAAGATTGCGCTCATTTTCATAAATGAACCATCTCACTAAAAAGCACACTTGAGGGCCAAATTCCTAGCAGTTGTACTTGTTCTTCTGGTGTGCTACACCATATGTCAGGCTATCTATTAAGCCTTTGAAATTAACAAAGCTAAAATCACTGTCTTTTTAAACAGATAAATCCATTATGGCACAGAAAAGTAATATGGAGTCTTGACAGTGAAATACTTCAGAGTCATCAACGGACTAGAAAGCGGCTAAGAGTTCAGGTTGTCTCTGACAGGCAAAACAGTAGGGAAAAGCCACCCCCAGAGTCTGTAGACATGTAAACAAAGAGGGTTATTTCCACAGACTGAACTCTCCCACAGCACACAACAAAGGAGGCGTTGCCACAGATCCAGACCAAGGACGCCCCAAGTCAGGGACCCCATGCCCCTAGAGCCGCCATTTAATCCACTTAAGAGGGAGCAGAGTGTCTTACTTGATGTTTGAAGACATGAACTGAGGTCCAGGTTCATTCGTTTGAGTCACGCATTTGTGTGGTCATAAAGTGGGGGACCTCGAGTGCCAAATTTACCTTAGAAATGTATAGTGACAGAGTGTTACAGGTTTCCCTGGCAGCCCTAAACAGACCAAAGGTAACTGGGGGGGCGGCGTGTGCTTTGGAGGGCTAGGACACTGCTCGTCATCAGAAGGTCACCAGTTCAAAACCCAGGGTCAATAGAGTGATTTCATCCCTGGGCACTTAAGGGTGCCTGTGTAAGCGGTATGTTACCTATAAGGACATTCCCATAGACAAACGAGGACAAGCATCGCCCTCCTACAGCAGTCCGCTCAAGTTCTGTCTCAGGTTCACCTGGAATTGTCTTGAAATAAGACTGAC
The DNA here is from genome assembly GCA_026777045.1 of Hyperopisus bebe. NCBI lineage: Eukaryota > Metazoa > Chordata > Actinopteri > Osteoglossiformes > Mormyridae > Hyperopisus > Hyperopisus bebe. The sequence continues at coordinate 22,744,143 of JAODJW010000094.1, forward strand.
TTATTACAGAGGATTAACAAATTTACACAAGGTGCTTTCTCTAAGATTAAAATTTTTGGCAATTAAATTAAAAAAAACAAATTTAAAAAGGGTAAAAATTCTCCCTCATGGAAAAACCAAAAACAAATAATGGCACAAAACCAATTTCTGTTATTCTCACTGGCAACACATACTTCACAGAAAAATTCTCATGAATGACATTTTGTACTTTAAAACGGGCGTAAAAAGAGCTTTCAGTGCATCATAAATCACTGTAAAAGTCATGACCATAAGCACACCGTAAAAGTCATGACCATAAGCACACCGTAAAAGTCATGAAGTGGGTGGTGCAGAAATATCCATCTGAGGGCCCGGGGGCCAGGGCAGGACTGCATTCATCTGGAGAAGCTGGAGACTGCAGAGAGAGTCCCAGCTGGGAGGACGACACCGAACAGCTCAGGAAAGCTCACACGCTATCAGTCTCTAAAACATTCGGTCAAAAAACCACAACCAATAGAAAAAAAACCTAGAATCTCTTCCATGCAGAGAGCACGCAGATAAGCAGAAAGGCATACCCAAAACCTCAGAGGCAACAGGCAGCAGAGAACCAAAGTACAAGTTAAGGTGAAGACTACACAGAACGGCCGATTTGTTATAGTTTAAAAACCTTAGGTGCCAGGCTACGATAAAACGCTGTTCAGGGCTAAGAAAGACACCGCTTACTTTCCACTCTATTTACAGAGGATAGCGGAAAGGGAGCAGGCCCAACTCAGAAACTGAAAGCAGCCTCCACGTTCCTGATTTTACTCGCACACCAGCAGCTTGCGGTGGCTGTGCCATCATCAGCTGCCATGGAAACACGTCCCAGCAGCAAAATGAGGCCTGTTGATTGGACGGGGCTGGCATGTGGCTGGGGGACTGAAGCCCACGTAACAGCGGTGCCGTGTTAAGCATTCAGCTACTATCCCTAGCATTATTACTGTATTATTATGACAGTAGCCACTGTTTAGGCTCTTAAGTAGCTGCAGTGTTCAATTTATTACCAGCAGCAATGTATTTATGTAATTATACAAGGAAATACAAAGACACCACATGTTTTGACTCTATATTTGAATATATATATATATATATAAAAATTATATATTACGTTATATATCTATATATCTCGAACTTAATAGTCGAACTCCTGGGGAGGCGGCAGCCTAGCTATATTTGCAGAATGAACGCCCCTCGTGTCACCCACGGAGTCACAGAGCCATCCTGTGGACACTAGCAGAATTACAAGGGCAGAAGGAAACAAGCAACTTCTGTTTCGCATTTTCATTGTTCATTAGAGATATTAAATGCAACCTTTTATTAAAACACCGAACACTGGAGAATGCTCAAAACGTGCGATTACGAACACAAGCTTACCAAGAAAACCTGAAATGAATCATTTGCCAAGCTTGTAAATAATCACAAATTGTCAGCTTGTGTACTTCTTAGGTGCCAAGACTGTTCAAAATATTCTACTGTAAAATTCACCACAAATCTCATTATGAAACTTGTATTAAATATTTCGACTGTTCAAGGAAATTCATCCAAATTCAAAAATTTGCTTGAATGCTTGCTTTTCTTTCATTTTCAAGTGTATTTAAGATCTTTTTATGTTTCCAAACATTAGGATAAAAGCTGGCTTTAACACAGTCACCAGGGAGCCCCCTGGAATTGTGTAAATCATTCACTCTTAGCGCCATGAATTTACGGTTAATTAGACACCAAAAACAGTTACTGGTGACCTACGGCACAACACAGAAGTGGAGTCTTGCTTATATGAAGAAAGGGATCAGCAGAAAACTTTGGATGGATGCAATAAGCTCTGGCATTAGAATAGGTTTTGAGTGTACACACATTTTCCCCATATATCATGCCCAGCAGATGAACGTTTGAGAGACAGGCAATTCAATTTCCTTACAAAAATGAATTAAATTCGTATAATTCCTCAGTGAAACTGGCCATGAACTCATATGCCCCAGTCAACAGATCATTAAAGCTGACTGTTTGCACATGTGGGGGGGGGCAGATGCAGAGTATACTGACCTTCCTGCAGCGGGGGTTTGGGCAGCTGAAGAGAGAGATTCCCTTGTCTAGCAGAGCTGGGAAGTTGCAGAATGGACACCTGGGAAAGAGATCGAGACAGCTTCAGGTCTCTTCTAGATGTGCTCTTAAGAGTCAGCCGGCAAGGCGAGGTTAAAATCGTCATGGTTACACTGCATCACAGCTCAGAGCAGGTAGCACCACCTGACTCAATTACACAATGGAAAAACAAACCATGCAAGTCAGAATTGGGTGCTGTGATTCAGTGATCAGTGGTCCCATACATGCCGGTAAAGAGCGGGCTAGCGGCAGCAAGGAGACCCAACCTGACAAGCTCGTCGGCGCAGGTGGCGGCCACGGCCTCCTCGGCCTGCCGCTCATAGTACTTGTACAGGATGTTCTCTGGGAGAACCTTCTCCAGCTCGCTGGTAGGGAACATGCATGTGCAGCTCCCATCCATGCAGCTCAGCTCCGACTGTGGGACAAACATTTACGTCTCGTTAGTTAGGAGATGCTTTTTAACCAATAATTCAATCATTTTGGACCCACACACTTCTAGACTGGAATAGTGTCCTGGGAAGAAGAAGAAAAAAAACACACAACAGTATTTCTGGGCCAGGTGTTTATAAAAACAAACAGTTTGTAAAATGTAAAAGGAGTTTGTTAAAAGGCTAACAAAGCAATACTTTAGACTAAGAGTCAATTATATCATTGCACAGAAACAGAAAATTTCATCTCGATATGGTCAATCACTTACAAGATGAAAGCACATAAAGCACCACAGAAGAGTATAATGACCAAACGGCTCTCTGCAATATGGAAAAGAAGAAAGACTCTTGTTTTGCAGCCAGATTAAATTTTAATGGCACACACTCAAATAGCATGAATCTAATTCAAGTTAAGAGCTACCATTTTCATATGCTGCCTTCTGACCACACCAAAACCCATGACTCCTTCACTGTCTGCTGATACTTGTTTCAGGCACTTTTTAGCTATACAAGTAGATGTTCACTGAACCAAACTGAGAGCAGCAGCAGTACAGCCAGTCCTGAGACATGCACCGTAACCTTCCGAGTAACAAGCTTATGGCCTAAATTACTGTTACTGCCAGGCTTTGGTATTAGGGCTCTCAGGCTGGGTACGCGACTCCAAACACACTGTGCGAGGGTCTAGACCCCCCGTGTCCCCCCCCCCCGATCTCACACCTCGCAGCACAGACACTCACCCGGCCCGAACCGAACACGGCCTCCTGAGCGTACTTCACCAAGCACTCCTTGCAGAAGAGATGCCCGTCGGTACACTGTGTCAGGTCCTCGAAGGCGAACTCGCCATAGCAACAGCGGCACTCGATCAGCTGGCCATCCTGCAACAGAAAGGGCGACCCGTCGTGCTGGTTTACAGAGTGGCCCGGCACCGGCTCTGAGAACCTGCCGAGACAGTCCGTGGGCAACAGGCTTCCGGACCACTGCTTACAGAATAGCAGAACAGCAGCAGGGACAGAGTGGCGAGACCCCGACATCAGCTTTGCCGGAAGTGCTTTCCCCGCGACAGAAATGACAGAGCTACCTCAAATATCTTTGAAAAAAGAAAAAAAAATGCATACCTTTTGATACTGCTCTTCATTCATTTGCAGAGCTAAGAGGAAGTCTTCGTGCTGCCAAGAAAAGTATTCAGAACCATTAATTGCATGCAGATGTATTGCTATTAACAGGAGCTAGTCTCTCTCTGACATTGCTCAGAACAAAAAGCACTGATCGGAAATGTCTCAGTCCTGAATTCGATAATTAAAGGCACATTTCATGGAACTCGTATACCGTTTAGAAGGCTCAGTATTTTGAACTGAAATCTGAAAGGTCTTTAAAGTACTCGACATATTTGTACCACATGTTGGGACCGGAAGGCAACTAAATACGTATTTAACAAAAAGAATTTAGGGTCAAAAGTACAGAACGTGAAATGAAGCCCACCTCAGCCATCTCTTTGGCTTTCTGCTCGTAGAACTTAATTTCTTTCTGCAAACTTGGGTGGAGCGACTTCTTATCATAGGACCTCCAGTACCTCCTCTTGTTTTCCAGGAAGAACATGCGCCGTTCCAACTTTGTGGAACCTCCAAGAGGATTTGGACAGTCAAAATTCATCCAAATATGAATTTAAGACCAGCAGTACCACATTAACACATTACTAAAATAGACATGGCAGAATACTTGGGTAAACCCTTTCCCATGGTATAGAATAAGATTATAGATTATAGTTCAAAGACATTTTCTCCTAGATATTGCACCTTTGTCAAGGTCAAAAATTAAAAAAAATGTAAAGGGATTAAAAAAACACACACATACAAAATGAGATAGAGTAAAACAGGCAGGCCACTGGTTTGCTGAAAAGTATCTGTAAAAACAGCACAAGTAAAGATACCTTTCGGAAAGCATCCAAAACCAACATGAAAAGGGTTAAAAGGTTCTCCCCGTACCGCACCCTGCCCCTCCCCCGCACTCACAAGTCCTGCATGCAGCAACAACATGGAGACAAAACACAGACATGAGGCAAGCTAGAGAAGAGGAGCTGACTGGTAAGATAAAACATGCCAGCAGTTTATTTCCAAGCCATTTTTTCATGCACATGTACAGCTGTCTTAATAAAAGTGCCTGTGTGATACATTTGGCTCTGACTTGGGTGGGAAAAAATAGAGATATATATTGTATATCACTGTTCAGCAAAAAAAAAAAAAAAAGAGATGATTTTTGGTGCATATTGGCCAGCCCTAGAATGGCACGAGCGGGAACGTGCACATCTTGCCAATAGAATCATTAGTAGTTGTACAGTAGGTCACATACTTTGCCACCAAATTTGTTTTATTGGGGAAACAAAGAGTAAGGGTTTCTTTCTGTAACATGTTCTTGAGTCCTGAATGGTTCACAGCGACGCGCATCAGCTCAGCATATAATGAAGGTGCACAAACTGCACCCTACCAATGACACAATGGCTTCTCAATATGCACACTTGACCACACTTGTGTTCTCGTGTACCCATTTTACACCATCTTCCACTGCCAAAGATTACTTCCAATACTAAGGACAGAAGTTCAAACAACGGTAAAAAAAAATCCCTGGATCAAGGATGCATCAGTTGCATCCTTGTCAAACAAGACCAATCCCATGATTCATTCCCAAGTTCCAAGTTCACTTCTTAGAAACTAGTTAGCAAGACTGCTCTTGCCAAAACCAAAAGTAAGATCTTTGCGATCTTGGGATTGAGAAACACCCAAAGATTCCTCCACCACAAACACCCTTCCCAGACCCAGCTGCCTTCACTGCCCTAGCTTGTTTTCGGAAGTTTTGTGCTCAAGCACCAGCATTCACTTTCCCATCATTCGACATAAACACGTGGTTATTAAAATAAAATTCTAACCCGCTGGTGGCCAGTGGTGCCCTTTCAGACAAACTATCCACCAAGCCACGATCCACACACCAGGAACCGAAATAGAACTTACAAATCCTAATCTTAAAACAAATGATTGATACTTTCGGCAGCTTCTCCGCAATAATGCATGAGGAACATGTCAAAATCCCTAAATTAGGTTCACTTCCCCTTTAAGCAAGACACCAGTAACTGCCAGTAATCTAAGAAGGCCAAAGCAGACAGACTCGATCACTGGACCTTTTCACACAACCCAGGCTGCAGATGGACACCAAACACACAGTCACCTTGCTCAAACTTGAAATCTATATAAGAGAACTGGTTCATTTCTTTCCGCCTCCTCTTCTTCCCCGATGGTTCAGCGGAATGCTCACGCCACTTCTTAAGGGCATCAGATAAGGCCTGGTACAGAGAGAAAACAGAGCTTGCTGAAATCACACTACCAACATTCAGCAACCCAGCGTCTCAGAAATGAAGGGCTCCCCTGAAAATTATCCAAATATCCTCAAATTAAAAGATGGTGGGAACACTTACTAGGCATACAGTATATACATCACCACAAAACTAGTTTCCACTTTTGAATTTAACATTCAAAAACTATTTGTTCATAATGTTCACTTCAGCTTATTTATAGAGCTGAAAAAAATAACTAGACTGAATCAATTTGAGTTAAATATATTACTCAAAGGTTAAACAGCTGGTTCTCCCTTGACCATTACGCTACATGCACAAAGTGTCAAAGGACAGCTCATAATTTCCATTATTGGTGGGTGGCGTTAGCAAAGAAAGAGACTAGCACAGACCTCCAGATCAGAGGTTTTCAAGCTTCCTTACACTCCTAACTGAACACAGACTAGTGCTAAGGACCCCCTACCACTAACGTCACAGGAACACATTCATATTTCCCGTTATGCAGCTATTCTGTGTAAACAAGAATTTACTGACGTTTCAGGAATGCATGATTCATTTCAGTGAATCCCCAGGTACTGCTCTATAGAGCCCATGCTGCGAAGGCTGGCTGTACACCACAGAAGGTCCTACTGGGCATGCTCGCTCAGACCTACACAGAGTGCTAGGCTAAATGCTGCAGAGTCTCCTTGAGCAATGTCCTCAGTCAACAGGTTTGGAGCAGCGCCTGCCCCCCCCACGCCCCAGGGACCCATTTTTGCGTCGATGAGGACCACTGTCAGAACTATAATACTGGTGAGAGAATCCAGTACCTTGCGAGTGATTGCATAGTGTCCTTTAAGGGAATTCAGAGCCCATTTTATGTCCAGGCTGCTCAGCATCTTAAAATCCCCCATGAGAAGGTCTGCGGCTTGCAGGAGGACGCGGTGATCAACCGTGCCCAGCTTGGAGAACTCAAAATAATTCTCTTTTTCCTAAGAGCAGGAAGGTGACAAGAACAAAATGTTGTTAGAGGAAAAAAAATTTGTCACGTGAGGTGATCTACTACGTTCTTCAATTTGACAGTCAATGAGGACTCAGACTTACCTGCATTTCATTATCATTTGCTTCTAGAAGAATACTGGTGTGCTGATTCAACACAGAAATCCTCTCGTTCTTTGGATATTCAGGGTTCTCTAACAAAAAGTTGCAAATTCTGTAAAGATAAGCACAAATAAACAAAGCAAACTGCAGAGTAACTCAAACGGCACGCAGATCCTTGGTGAAGGGGCACCCCTGAAACACCACGTCCCTCACACTTACAATCCGTAAGCTTGTATGAAAAGCACAATACAAAAAAACCACTTACAAATTTAAATCTTTCAAGTCATGTCTCCTTATCAAATCTGCTATAAAGGCTTCCTCTACATCTGGGAAGAGGTCCATCTGCACAGAGGGAGAAATGTAAGCAACTCATTTACACATATCAGTCCCATTAATGTACATAGCATCCAACTGAGATTATATAAAAAAAAAAAAGTTAAAAAAAAAAAGTTACAATCCACCATTACCCCAAGACAACTACAATATCCATGGGTAGTTTCACATTTTTTTGGATAAATCATTTTACCTTTACATCATAATTGTGGAAATTCTATACAATATGTAGAATTTATTTAGCTCTAATAATATGGTCACAAAGACTGCCAAGAGTACTTGTGTGTCTCTCATACACACACAAAAAACTGTAAAAATTTAACAGAAAATAATCATTCGCAAATGGGAAGGTGTCAATAAAAGATGGACACAGCAGCTGAATCAAACAAAATATTCAGAACAGCACTTATCAAGAAGTACATTTAATCTCCGGGCTGCTTATTCGTGCACCAGGTACATTTAGTTAGGTATGGATTCTGAGGCACTGTTTGATTGGCTGCTGGTTCCACCTCAGTATCGCTACAGTGACTGGCCTATTCAGAACACACACCGCTGCATGCTTAGTATGGTTTCATTTTTTAACAGATTGCAAAAACAGAGCCATTTATGCAGGTAAGCAAACAATGTGATTTTAGTGTGATTTTATTTCTAGGATGAGATGCTAAATATAATACAGGAAATTCTGCATCACCGGGTTAAGGTTTTTGAATGACGACAGGTCTCTGGTCTCTCTGTGCCACTTATCTGGGATATAGATATTCTAATCATGTTGTGAATAGAGTTTTGGCTTAACATGCCCATAAACCATGGGAGGATGTGAATTGTTTTGGTCAGAGGGGTGACATTAGGGGCGAAAGCCTTCAGGTCATGTAAAGCAAGTTGTGTGTGTGTGTGTGTGTGTGTGTGTGTGTGTGTGTGTGTGTGTGTGTGTGTGTGTGTGTGTGAGAGAGAGAGAG
>JAODJW010000094.1:22752494-22770885 GCA_026777045.1 Hyperopisus bebe
TGTGTGTGTGTGTGTGTGTGTGTGTGTGTGTGTGTGTGTGTGTGTGTGTGTGAGAGAGAGAGACAGAGAGAGAGAGAGAGAGCGAGCGAGACAGAGACTGGGAGCAATGACCTGGCTTTACTTTTTGCTTGTGTAAGTTACAGGGCAAACTGTATTTCTATGTTGTTCAAGTAGCCGAAAAAGTACCACAACCCTGCCAAATAAAACCACCAGTTCCAACTTGCCAATCCCTTTGTACTTCGTATCTACTCACCAAAGCCAAATTGCCACACTAATACTTCCCAGACCACACCTTATTTCCTCATGCAAACATTTGTCCCAATGATCTCTCCACTTACCACTCCCTTCACCAGAGCACTCAGGGTCTCCTGGTCATACCAAAGTCCATAATCCTTGTTAGCAGCGGATGGGCCAGGCCTCTCGTCCTCAGGCCTCGCTTCTGCCCCTAGAGGACGCATCATGGCAGGCTCTGGTAAGGCGTCCTGCTGGGTGGCTGCTTCAGCGGCATCTGATGCAGGGTGTAGCAGCGGGGGTGGGGTGGCAGGGGTCTGCCCCACCTGCGGCGGCTCCGCGGGGCGTTCCTGAGATGGGGCTGCTGCGATCTCCAAAGATCTGCCAGGCCTCGGCTGGCTGTCTGCTACAGATTCGAGTTCCGCCCCGAGGGGGCCTAATGACTCGGGTGCTGCTACACCGAGGACTTCCCCGTCTGGATCGGCATGCTGACCGGAGAATGTCGGGTTCTCCTCCTCCGGCACCGCTCCACTTGCAGGAACCGGGTCGGGTCCCGGAGTGAGCCGTGCGTCGGACGTGGAAGGTGCAGCATTCCGGTCTTCAATTAAGACACTGAGGGTGTTGCGTCTGGGCTCAGGCTGTGCATGGTGATTGGAGGACTGCGCCTTCGATTCGGCAGAGGCCTTATCCTTCCCGTCCGCTGGCCGTGGCCTCTGAGAGCGCACCCCGCCCCAAGGAGCAGCAGGACGAATGACACTGGGGCGGAGGGGGGCTTGAGGCTGAAATGCATCATAACAAACTGCTTTAGAGGACACAGAGCTCTTACCCTCTGACAGCAACCCAAATAACATCCGCACGCTTCTTTATTACAGATGTTCCTTGCCCGACATCCAAGCCAAGTCAGTGTAGCTGAACCAGAGTAGAGAACACAACCTAACAATAAAAAAAGCTAAATTTACTATTGCATATTACCTCCAATATCACCACATCTTCCTCCTCATCCTCGTCCTCAGCCTCCGATTTACTTTGAATCGTGTGATTTGTGGCAAATGTAAGCAGCTCATCATCCGAATCGTCAGATATGGTAATAGAAGTGTCGAACTTGGCCTTGCCATCTGTTAAAACATTTATGGGTCAACAGGTGAAACATCCGATTCTAAATGTTGCCTAAAGGGTTAAAGGCGTCACCATTACCTACCCTGTCCACGGTGCGTATGGAAACTAGCCAAATGGATAACTTCTTCTTCATCCGCTCCATCGGCCATCGTCAGTTACGCAGAGGCCACAGACTTCCACACGCTTACGATCGCAGGAACTCAGCAAATCTGCATGATCCTAAGTCAGAAAAGCTTTCCAGGTAAGTCTGCCACTGCATAAAATTTTTGCACTTGGCTTTTGGAAAGAGAATCCGAATTATAAAAGCTTGGTGACAATGACACTGTACTGCTGTATGATAAATAAGGAGCATATTACACAAGAAAAACAAAGACAAAAGCTAAAACGGGAACTGAACATGTACGCACATGCAGCCACCGTACATGCATGAATAGCGCATGAAATATGCAGATCTCTTACTGAAGATTCTCAAACCGCTGCCAAAATCACTTCTGTTTCAATGAACTGAGAAAGGTTACGCAAACCAGGCATCAGAACCATGACGTGTCTGAAAGCCCAAGGGGAAGAGGAGGAGCTTAATGCCAGACTTAGGCACCCCACATCAAAACTACCAAAAGCACAGGGTGGGAAAAAAAAAAAGTTTACTAGAACACCTGGAAATGCCTTCTGCAGTGGAAGTGGGCCAAAGATCAGACTGCTAAGAAATGAGAGAAATCAAAGCTGACTGACAAACCATCCTTCGACATAATCTCGACAAACCACTTCCCCACACACAATTTTGCTCCATGCCACAATGTATCCTAGGTGCTCGGACAGAGGCTGGCAAACCAAATGCAATCGTAAAACTGCGCTGCTCTTTTGTCCTTTTCCTGTACATTTACAGCAGGATGGGCAATCTTATCCGCAAAGGGCCGCTGTCTATGTAGGTTTTCGCTGCAACTCCCTGCATACATACCGGCCCTTTGCGGATAAGATTGACCACTCCTGATTTACAAGATGACTGAGTGACAGCCTAAACATACCTAAAAAAACAGCTAAACATAATCAGCAGCATGATCAAATCCAAATGAAATAATTGCGAAGGCCCCCATACCACAGAGACACTGTAATGGTTAAACTGCAATTTAATAACAATAAAGGAAAGGGCAATTCCTCATTTAAAAATAACAACTTAACAAGTAACACAGAGGCCAGCTAACAACTCCAACTTCTTTATCATATGACTTTGAATACCCGATACAAATTGTGTCATTAATGGCTTGCAAGGTGACATTAACCAACGGCCCATGCAAGGTCCACCTTAGGTCAGACATATCCCTAACCAATCGAAAACTCCGAGAGTATTTTCAAGCAGACAAACTTACTACTGCAATTCTAACAAGAAAAAAAAACTGAAAAGAAGTCATTAGGATGGAAAAGTTATTTACCTACGCCAATACAATAACTCAACAATACGCTGTACTGATTGTTAAGAATGGATGATAATTTAACACAGCATTAATGACTTCGACATTGTCTGGCCAAACAACACTGAGTTTCAACTCCGAAACAAAGTAACCCTGTCACAGGTACAATTGCCAGACAGTACGTAACATTTGCAGCCTGATCACAAACCCTGAGACAAAGGACAATTTGACATGCATTAAGCGCAAAACAGATTTGCTAAGGGGGCGTCTGTGTGTTGACATACGTATATTTTGCCCACATCAAACAGGCACGCCAGATGACAGATACGCATCACACACTCATGAGCTACGAAAATGAAAGAAAGCTTGTTTTCGGGAAAAGCCAGGTGACATCTTACGGGAAGCAAGCGAGCCGAATCGGGCAGCCCGAACATAAACACGGCGCCCCGCGGTCCGTAAGGAGTGCGGGATCCTCGCCAGTGCGAGTCGTAGCCGCACCAACTCCACAAAATTACCACCTCAATTAACGCGTTTCGGCAAATGACAGTCCAGACAGGGTCTACGGACCTGTGCCCGTGTGGGGGACGCGGAACCGCCTCGTCCCTTTTCTTTTCCCCGTTTCCCTCTCTACTCTCTCACCGACTCTCGACACCCACAGATTTCCCCCGGACCGAGAAGGAGCGGACTAGCTTAGTGTCAACACTTAGCCAGCGAGCTAACTTTTCCTGCGTGCACTGCCTTCAGTACAGATACACCTCTCCGACTTTATACCGGCGGTGATATGGGCTACGGCAATAGCTCGTAAGGAACATACCCGGTTCGTAAGGCGGCTTCAAGAGGCTTCCCGGACCTGCAAACACACCAGTCGCTAACGATAGTTATACTTTATCGACCGGAAACCAAAGCTAGTAGCACGTACAACTATATAGGACACTGAACGTGTATACGCAGGGCCGCACGTTACGTGGCGAAGGTGTGAGGGAGATGTAGTTCTAACCGCCGGCATCCCTTGTAGTCCAACACTGACTCTAGGTGTCTCTGTTGGTCTGAATTACTTCTACCGATAAAAAATAATGTTGCCGGTCTCACTTTTACTACTAGTCTACTACTACTACTACTACTATAATAATTATAACAATAATAATAATGGCCTGTGTGGCTGTAATCGCAAGGTCGCCAGTTCAAACCCAGCCTCAGCCGGTCCTTGAGCAAGGCCCTTAACCCCCAGCTCCCTGGGCGCCCCAACAGGTGGCTGCCCTTCGCGGACAGCTTACTCTACAAAGAGCAAGCTGAGGGAGGCATAAAAAAGATTTTCCCCACGGGGACAATAAAGGATTGATTATTATTATTATTATTATTATTATTATTAGATATAATTGAAGTAATAATGATAATGATAATAATAATAATAATATCGATAATAATAATATCCACAACAACACTAATAATACTAATAATAATAATAATAATAACAATAATAATAAGGGCGGCATGGTGGTGCAGTGGTTAGCGCTGTTGCCTCACACCTCTGGGGCCTGGGTTTGAGTCTCTGCCTGGGTCACATGTGTGTGGAGTTTGCATGCTCTCCCCGTGTCATCGTGGGGTTTCCTCCAGGTACTCCGGTTTCCCCCCACAGTCCAAAGACATGCTGAGGCTGATTGGAGTTCCTAAATTGCCTGTTGGTGTGCATGTGTGAGTGACTGGTGTGTGAGTGACTGGTGTGTGAGTGTGCCCTGCAATGGGCTGGCCCCCTCGGACCCCTCGTAACCCAGTAGGATAAGTGGGTTGGAGAATGGATGGATGGATAATAATAATAATTTCACTCTGAGACTGATTGCATGGGTGTAAATTATGGGGTGGATGGGGTGGTTGTAGCCCCCCAATAAATCAAAACAATCTTATACAACCCCCCCCAATAATCATGTTTCCCCCATAATGGGTGGAGACCTCAACCCCCCCCAATGTTCCAGCCAAAGTTAGCCCCCTTGACTGATTGCAAGATTTAAGCAGGTGTACATTAATGGCAAAAACAGTGGTTCATCCACACAAGCAGAAATTTTCATCTACTAAGAATGTGCTGAGTGTGCTGTTTCCCATTGGCTGTTCGAAGTTGCCTCCATACTGCAGCTTATTGCAGAGAGCGGTGCTCTTTGAATGTAATTAGTTTTCTTTCCATACTAAGGAAATGTGCTAAGGATGCCGCACTATTCTTGATATTCCGTCTTTCTTATGGTGTACCGTGTTCCTTGTTGTTGTCTAATTAATATCCCTCGTTCGCCTGATTTCCCAGCTCCTGCGCTGTGCTTCCCCTGGGGACATCATAGCGGCTGATTCAGTTTGACAGGCAGGAAGGCGAGGCTCAGAGCAGTGGTCCCTACTGCCACCTAGAGGTTAGTGGAACAATAGAGCTGATGTCAGCCACCAGCTGAGATTCCCACAGAACACCACAACCTCCCTACAGGAATGGAGACTACCTTCCAGAGAAAGAAGGAAAAGAACACAGAGCTGTCAGTGGTGTGCTTACAAGCAGGGTGGAGGGAATTCACCTATCCAGTGGAAGTTAGTTGCAGAGGCTTTGCAGGAACATCCACGCAGTGGTGCCTGAAGTCTCCAAGGAAGGCACTCAAGGATCTGGTGGAGGAGGCAGAACAAGGGAGATTCTGGCTCTGGCTCCAGAAGATGGACAAAGCACGGGGAAAGCAAGGATTCTAGGGCTGACTGCAGGGGGCAGTAGGGAGACATCCCAACTGCTGCTTCATCATCTTGAGATGTCCAGGATTACAGGAGCGGAACATCAGCTGATGGCCCTGTCGCTGGCAGAATGGCACCATCGGAGGTGCACCAGGCAGAAATGCCCAGGAGGTAGACCCACCTGTGCTTAAACCTTAAGACAATCTGGAAATAATGAGATATAACTGAAAGGTAAAAACAAAGAAGATCAATTTGCAATATCTCACATACATACAGATACTGAAACTTTCTCATTAGTATCTCTGACAATGCACAGTACTTGAAAAAATATTTTGAAAAGCAACAAGCTCATTATTTTGAGGTAATGGGGAACACATATTAGACATCTGTGTGAAATGACATCATAGCCTTTCAGTTACTAGAGATGTGGGTGTAGTGTTTTACATCTCTTGTATTGTGCATGAAGGTTTAGGAGCTTGAAGGAGGTATTGCTGCTTTTTGCAAATGCTGCACTTCCTTGGAGAATTTTGGCTCCTCCCACTGGGCAGAGAAGAAGCTCAGGACCTTCTGCAGGGAATGCATGGCCAGTCGAAGAGCACCTGTGAGTCTCCTTGAAAGACCGACTGCTGCTACTTTTTATCTTAACCTGATTCCACTGCAAACTTCAAATGAATAAATGTAATAGAAAATACAAAGCTAAATGGATGGGTGGATTTTGTATTTCAGCTATTCTCCAGGAATTTCTGCAAGTTTTGATATGCAAAATGGGGATGAATTCTGTACATTCTAGGAGTGAATATTTTACATATAAATCCCCTCAGCCAGTCAGTGTGAGAAAATGTGGTATCTTGCAGAACAGAGTACTGGAATTTCTAACCAGATAGGATTTTTTTGTTATGCATATTCCTACATTCCCTTCTCAGTGATGAAACAAACAGGGCTGGGAGAATTAAAAGTAACAAAAAGGAAAAAAAACATACATACGAAGAGAACTATTTATATATGTGATAATACATGAAAATAAGAGAACAACAGAAAATAATTATATTTTATACACTGTGATCATGTGCCGAATTAGTGGATGTACGTGTCCCAAAATTCACATCACGTTACTACTTATTTTAATTTATAATGTTCAAATAAAATATTTGCATGTCTTTTTCATTTCCCAGGGGTTTTCTCCAACACTCTAAAACACTGTAGGGGGATGGCCGTTTATAATTTTTTTGTAATTTGTGATTATCAGTGTGTGCCAGTGTTGTGTTTTATTCACCTTAGTCAAGTCCGTGTCAAGACCTTATGCTTAATAAATCGAGTCTGAGCCAAGGCTGTGTTCAACAGGGGGTGAGTCCAAGATGAGACTAATTCCATTTCCTGAGCTGGATGAATCCAAGTCCAGAAAAACACGAGTTCAATTCTGAATGCCATTTGAATACGAGGTACACTATATGGTCAAAGGTGTGTGGATGCCCTTATTAATTAGAGAAACTGCCTAATTAAGCTACAGTCATTGCTGACATAGATATGTAGTTAAGCACACAGCCATGGAATCTCCTGTAACAAACAGGAGCAGATCCTTGTCACCATCACAGGACACCATCCTTCCAATTCAGTTTGCCACATTTCTGCTCTGCTAGAGCTACCTTGATCAACTGCAAGTGAAGTGATTGTGGAGGTAAAAATGTTTGGGGGTAAATTCAGTTGTGATGGTCAGTAGAGTCTTGCACGGGAATGGGGAAGGCATTAATCTGTGGGAATGGAGAAAAAAATAAGAGTTATGATAACACCGCAGTAGCGGTAATTAAATTGCTCATTTGAAGTGCAAGTGATTAACAGGCATTGTTGACACACTGGAACAAAATGTGTCCTTTGCATTTAATCCATATGTTATATGGCAGGGGGCAGCTAATTCACTGTCCAGAGAGGAGTGCTTAGGGGTGGTATCTTACTGAAGGTAATCCCAAATGGGTTTCTCTAACAAATTAGGCCACCACTGTATATACATAAGCTTACATATGCAATATTAATTATAATTCCTTTTCTTCTGTTAACTTATTTGTTCTCATGCCAACACCATATAGTGCCAGTGCCAAGTGAGTGATTTCGTAATCAAGATATAATTAAGGGTTTAATTTTACACTGTGCTGTTGGTGTGCTGGTGAGTACAGGGTAGGATGGGGACGATTTACACCACCGTTCAAAAGTTTGTGGTTATTTAGACAACATACATGAAATGAGTTTGAATAGGAAACACAGCTTCAAAAAATAGGAAGTAGTCAAGTCTTCAAACTTTGCTTGCATCAAAGAGTCCTTCGTTTGCAGCAATTACAGCCTTGTAGACGTTGGGCATTCTAGATGTCAGTTTGTTGAGGTAATCTGATGAGATTTTACCTCGTGCTTCCTGAAGCATCTCCCACAAGTTGGATTGGCTTGATAGGCACCTCATATGAACCATTCATTCAAGCTGCTCCCATAACAGCTCATTGTGACTGTACTGGCCACTCCATTGTACACAGAATAGCAGCTGACTGCTTCTTCCCTAAATATTTATTGCATAGTTTGGTGCTGTGTTTAGCTGATTGTCTGGTTGTAGGATGAAATTGGCTCCAATTAAGTGCCACACACAGGGTATGGCGTGGCACTGCAAAATGGAGTGATAGCCTTCCTTCTTCAAGATCCCTTTCTCCCTGTACAAATCTCCCACTTTACCATCACCAAAGCAGCCCCAGACCATCACATTGTCTCCACCTTGCTTGACAGATGTTGTCAAGCACTTTTCCATTATTATTTAATTTTATCTGCATCTCACAAACATTCTTCCTTGTAATCCAAAGATCTTAGATTTGTCTAAACATAGCACTTTTTTCCAGTCTTCCTCTGTCCAGTGTCAGTGTTTATTTGCTCATCTCAGTCTTTTTGTTTTATTGGCTATTCTGAGACGCAGCGTTTTCTTTGCAATTCTGCCTAGAAGACCAGTGTCATGCCCCGCTCATCCACTCCGCCCGTGTGCCACGCCCCCTCATTACTTTATGCCCTGGAATCCCCGTGTCAGCAGCTGTTTCGAGTTGTTTTCATTAGACTTGTGTATTTAAGTCTGCGTTTCCCCTGTCTGGTCATTAATGTCATGTGATGTCATTGCGTGTTTCCCTGTGTGACATCCGCATTAAATCATATGTTTACCCGACTCCCAGTCTCCGGCGCGTGTTTCCCTGGTCTGTACCAGAGCAAGTTCGTGACAGAATGACTGGACTCGTGAAGAAGATGCCTGTCCAACATTCAAACCCTCAGCCCTGGATGTGAGTTTTCCATGATTACCACAAATAAAGTTTATTCCAAATGAAAGAGGAACTTACCTACAACTGATCTGCAGAAGTTGTGAATAATTTACAAAATTCAAGTCTGTCAAAAGGTCTGAAGTAGGTTACATATAGAGAATAACATTGACCGGAGGAATTCTGATGTACATGCCAAGCAGTGCCATCTGTTTCAATAAACCATGCATTTCTATATTAGCTTTTTCATCTCGTGGTCTTCTAAATAGGCTTCTTTCTATAATTATCTTCCAAGCTTAGAGTTATTGAAATCCTTATACCCCTTATGGTAGATGGTAAAATATTTCTCTGCCCTGAAAAGTAATGTAACAGCTGGAGTGCCAAGTGGAGAAAAACAGATAAAAAATGCCAGTATTAGTAAAAGAAACTTGCCTGTGTCACGCCCTGCCCATTTCACTCTGCTGTTTTCTGCTTTATAGCCACGCCAGTTACACTTCTCTTACCTCTTGTTCTAGCCATTGTGTAATTCACTCCAGTTGCCTCTTATTTGCTCCCTCATTAGTCCCTGCTTCCCAGTCCTGTGCTCCCCAGGCCTGTCAATGACGTCACTCCCTAATATTGCCACTCCTGTTAGCCTGTGTTCTTCCCTGCTTATGATCCCCTGCAATCCGGTTGCTTTCTAGCCTGTTGCCTTTTTGTAATAAAACCCAGTTTTGTTTGCCCTGACTCCTACTACCACTTCTTTTGTCCTGTATCACGTGACAGAATTACAGGAATTCCTAACCTGCGTGGCAGCTGCTCCCAGAACCCTCATATGCTACATGTTTCCGCGTGCATTATTTTTTTCGGCACCCAATTTCCTGACTCCTTCCAAACCCATGGTCCGCATGCCTCGGTAGTTTGAAGACAACCTGCTAACTGCTAATCAACCTGCTTAGGGACAGCGACTTGGAGGAGCCCAACGACCCCAACAAGCTTGATGAGCCTCCTTCCATGCGGGTAGCCCCTCCAGTGCTGACCTTATACTAGGTATGATGCTGGGGAAAGGGCCCAGGGATTCAAGGGTCTATCCAGGTGTGGGAAGTGGAATCTAGTGGACTAGTGCACCAAGCAAAATCCCCAGTTCCTGGATTATCTGCCCTCCAGAGCAGGTATAGAGACCTGCTTGCTAACCTATATATTCTGAGGTTTTCGCCGGCTGGTGAATGAACTCATGCAGGTTGGAGATTAACTAGTGGAACTTCCTCTAGTAGCAAAAGCCAGGGAGGTAGAGCTCCTTGAGGGATATCTGCTCACCTTAGAGGAGATGCTAGGCACCGATCCCCTCACTGTTCTGTTTTGCAATACTGACAGATGACTGCATTTTCAATCACTTTTAATGTAAAGTGCTTCCATGCAACTGATGATTTTCTCTTTATTTTCGCCTTCATCTGCTATGCACCGTCTCCCTTCCACCATATTGCGAATAATCAAGAAGGATAATTTTAATCAATGCTTTTTAGTAATCGAGTAATCGATTTTAACCAAGTAACCATGACAGCTCTAATCCACATACAACTGTAGAAGAATTGAGGGAACAGAGGGTAAAACAAAAGGACCATGAAGGGTCAAAACTAGAGGCAGGGAAAATGGATAAGGAGGGATACAGGCAGACCTACATAAAGGGTTAGACAGGTGAAACAGTAACAAAACACTAATATGAGCTGGAACCAACATGGAGCATTAACACGAACATCTATAATGACTGGCAAGTGCCGGTCGTAACAATTAACTAAACACTAGGAATCATGTGTAACAAGCTACAAATGGGAAACCAGTGTGGATGATAGAAATGAGAGGAGGACACAGGATGACCAGCAGAGACCTATTTTTGTTATTATAATTATTGTTGTATTTCCTAAACCAAATATGTTAAAAAAGGTCAGTTCATTTAAGCAACTAACAACCATGGGAAGTATTAGGGCACATTGTGCATCAGCAAGCTTTCTCCTACCAAGAAATTCCTAACTTTCCTTGTATCTGCATTATACTGTAAGAACATGGAACACCTAATGCAAGGCTAGAGAAGGATGTACTACAATGATGTCATTCAGACAAACATCGTATTTTATTAAGTATTGACTGGTAATATTTTTCCACAATTCTGCAGCAATGCAGCATAATCTCCTTAGAAATGTTTCACCACTAGTGACCGAACAAATTCAAAAACGATGGCAAGTTGGCAAGTTTACCTGGAGAATATGAGCTTAATACTAATATGTCAATGATGTTTACTTAATTATTTTTACCTTATTATTTGAAACATTGTAATTTTAAGTCACATTTCTCTTTACCTGAAAAGAAAAAAAGTCAAAGTGCTTTTAGCTAAGCATATTTTAGATGGAAATGCAGTCTTGGCAAAGATCCTTTGGGATTTTTAAGAATATGTACAGTAAGTTGTTTTTAGTACACCTTCGTAACTAAAACAGTACGGAGAAACAAACATTAAATACAATCACATTTTGGTAACAGAAAATCAAATACAGTCAAGTTAAGAAATCTAGACCCTTTCTTTTGTCATTCTCGCTTGTTGAACATCCACCTGCCAGACATTCGTGAGGTTCCTTCAAAATGACAAATACAACACATTGCATACGGTAATTCATTTCAAAAGAGGGCACTTTCTTGCAAGTATATTTTACCTCCGTACTGTATGTTATGATTGTACTACCGGTACTTTAAGGTTCCTCAAAAAACAACAACAACAATATAGAAATAATTTTGTAAATCAGGGTACACAGATTAGTCTATTGTTTTCTTTATATTGTACATAAGACTTAGAGGATTACATGAAAGACACATCCTTATCTCCTTTAAACTGAACGATGGTCATCATTTCTGCGAACTGGTGGCTTCCAGATGACACAGATCTTTGCGACGGCTGCTTTTTCCTTCCCGACCCCATGCAGACCTTGTTCCGTCCTTGCAGGTACTCGCCGTAGTTTTTCGTCAGTAGCGTGTATAGAAAAGGGTTGATGCAACTGTTGCTGTAAGCGAGACAGGTCACGATGAAATTTACGTTTGCCATCGTTTTATGCGACAGTTTCCCATGTCCAAAGTAAAATATGCTGAGCAGTTGCCATAGCCAGAAAGGGAGGAAGCAGGTGCAATAAGTGACCACGATACTAAAGATCATGTAAATAACTTTCTGCTTGGGGCAGCGCTTCATACCCTTTTCTGTGAACTTTGCAGTTTGTGACATCCAGTAAGTCCTTGCTAATCTAACATAAAGACATCCAATTACTATACCGGGAGCGAGAATGCTGGTGTTGAACAGCACAGTCAGGTAGATCTTGTATGCTTTTTTCTGCCAGTTTGGGTGACACATACGCTTGATTATCCCGTTTTGAACCGTCCTTTTTAGATCAATCATGATCATATTAGGGAGCGCAAGAAAGAAGGACAACAGCCAGACGGCGCAGGTAACGGTTCTCCTGTAGTGCCTCGATCTCCCAAAGGTGTCCAGAGGTTTCACCACGGCGAGATACCGCTCCGAGCTCATTATGGTCAGAATAAAAATACTTGCATGCATCGTAAGGAAATCCAGACTGAAAAGGACCCTGCAGCCAATTTCTCCAAAATACCAGTCCTTCACAAAGTACGTGCAGACGACAAACGGGATAGTAGACAAGTATAACAGATCAGCCACGGCTAAATTGACTATATAAACGTGCACTGAACACGAAACCCTTACCGAGATATTCATTACAACCAGCGTGTAGACATTTCCGACCACTCCAACTAAACACATCAAGCTTAAAACGATTCCCAGCGAAGCCGTGACGACGGTTTCTTTGATGGACACGGGGGGATCCCGAACGGGTACGAGAGAGGATGAATTTAAAATGAAAAACGAAGAGCCATTCACCTGATCCAAAGTCACCGATGCAACACCTTCAATGGATCCCATTGCCCTAAATAGTCTAAATGGGCTTTTCAATTATACTTCTGTTAATTCCGATTCAAAAAAGAATCGTGCGTATCGCTTTCCTGCTAATGTTTTAATTTCAGTTGATAAGCACCGTGGGTTTATTTTGCAATTCATGCTCTCAATACTGTCAGTTGTTTCAAAATCCAATAGCCTATATTTTAAAAGAAAAAGGAGGCATCTCTGCATCTCTTTTGAGTTCATGGAATATTCAGGCTATTATGCTGTATTCTATTCGATACAGAAGATAGATTTTTATTCTTAAGTAAAACGAATAGAATTTTTATTCCGAAATAAGTAATAAACCCTGGTAATTGTTATCACCATAACTGATATATATCCCAATGAAGAGGACTGCTTTACTTAACAGCCGCAGGATACTTCGATTCCTCGCCGCATGAAGCGAAAGCAGCTACTTGCATCAGCATTTGGCTTCTTCAGTCCAGTTACTGAATCCATAAAACCTAGAAAAAAGGCATTATTTCCAGATACGTTAAGGTAGCGTAGTTCAGAGAAAGAGTAATATATAGCAGACGAAATATTGCCACTTGCAAAAGTGTGCATTTTTGCCAAATCAGTTATTATGCCCTTTGAAATTATCCATCTACAATATAAAAAGCAGCCTATCCACACCAGTATATGCTCATTTACATAACACTTTAAAATGTTTTTAGTTAAAAATCTAAAATACCACAGAAGGGGTCTGCGTCTCCCAATACAGGGAAGGCATTATTTGACAATGGTCGCATTAATTAATTCACATATTAATTTATTAGGCTATTAACTATAAGACCGCATGAAGATCTAATTGAACTTAGGAAAAGCTTACAGGTCCCGGGGCCGCGTTTTGATGTGTCCCTGAATGAAAGTACGTACTGCAGTACCCTGCAGTGTTTGTAAGATCTGTGGCTGTGCAATGATTAATGAATGATGACTGCAATTATGTTCCCATCTAATAGGCTTATATCTAGCCTATGTTCACATTTAGCTGCAGTTTAATGTACACGTAAAATTACTTTACAGTAAAATAAGCGGAGTTTGATGTTTGTGCTTGGGGGTGGGAGGTGTGTCAAAAACTGCGTCTCGCAATACCTTGTGTTTTAACGCACGCAGTTATCTGATGTACGTATAACCTAGCTATTATTTTGTGACTTTTATAGTTAATTCATCAACCCTAAAGAAAGACTATTAAATTTAAACTTGCAGCAGTTTTTACGTTTCTCCTGATATGAATCAATAAATATACAACGAAAAGACTCAAATGACTTTGTCATTGTAAAATTATCATCTTCATTATCGTCGTCGATCACCACCATCATCGTCACCAATTAGTTTATTGTCGCAGTAAATATATAAATACATAAATTAATTAATTAATTAATTAAGTAAGTTGTATAATTCCCTCTTTCTGGCCTACCATTTGCATGTTCAGGTGGTCTGCCTTTAACCTGAAGAAAATTAACAGCAAAGCTCACACCAATACTTATAGTCAAGAATCATTTGAGCAAAGTCTCAAATGATTCTTGGTTTTAAAAAGACGAATTTGTGCACCTACCAGAAACGACCTTATTTCAATGCAGGATCACTGCATAAATTCAATGCAGTTTCTAACAAAAACTATCAGCTATCAGACTTTTCTTATCAAACTCAAATGACATAGTTGGGCTATGCATCTATACATCACTACTCTTCATCTTATCATAGATGACATCACATTATTTCATTGCGTAAAGTGTTTCCCAGCGGCTCCCCATTTTGTCAGTCAAACTTACTGACAAAGTTAAGGCTCAACCTGCTTTAAATAATTAAAACAAGACAGATATGCACCACCTGCATCCATATTCTGTCTTAAATTGAACAAACGACTCGCCGGGAAAACCTGCACCGCTAGTAGAAAAAGTGTGTTCGTATCTAGGTATATTTAACATTTTAAAGCTGAATAAAAGTAAGTTCACATTGTGTGACAGCGTGCGGGCAGGCTTAAAGGCTGTGTTTATATGTATGCTGTTTTATCGTGATTTAGCAGGATAAGACAGTTTGAATGTCATCGCAGCCAACAGATGCTGCAACCCGAAATAAGGCTGAAGTGAATTTTGACAAGTCGGTGGAAGACAGACTTAGATGAGTTAGTTGAAGACAGACCTCTTAAGTCTCCCATTTTTATAGGCCTATATATTGTTTGCTGTACGCCTTGGATCGTGCTGACCGTTCCCTGATATAACCATTGTACAGTTTGAATCTTAGCGACTCTATGGACTAATTAACGACCCTTTAACATCTCCTCGTTAGTATAGTGGTGAGTATCCCCGCCTGTCACGCGGGAGACCGGGGTTCGATTCCCCGACGGGGAGTGTTGGGGGCCTTTTTGGTATGTCAAATGTCTGATTGCACCAGAGCATTTACGATATGTAAATTCGTTTGACAAAATAAAGCGATTTGGGTTCGAACTAACAAAAACAGGATGAACGAAGCTCCCCCAGGGTAAGTTCGTCACAAAATTAAACAAACAATGACATCCTGTGTTGTGACACAGAAATGTACACACAATGCGGTTCACAATTTGGTACAGAAGCACTGTTGTTCATTTTCTTATCTTTTGTTAAGAGGAATCTCGATTATATAGAATATGGATATGGATACATTAGCTACTTCCATTTCTTGGTTGTTTTTATTTTTTTTTCAGGGTACCATGAATGGTCATTTTATCAGGTAACCAAAACAGAAACATTCTGTGCACCACTGTTGTTCGAATGTGCTATTTTTGCACTCGTGGCATTCCTGTGAGCTTTCATGAGTCTGACCATTCCCCTTTGAAATTTTGTATTAACTATGAGTTTTTGCCCACCGAAATACCCCTGACTGGATCGTTTTTCTTTGTGTCATAGTTTCTCCCACATCAGACCCTGTCTGATATGTCTGCCCTGCCTTCATGAGATTGTCTGCTTCCTGAATCTGCCCCAGCTCACCAGTCACACCTGAAAACCCCGTTGTACTGGATCCTAATCACCATTCCCTGCTCTCCTGCCAGAAGCTGCTGGAAGAACTGGTTTTCTGTTTATAGCCATGCCCCTTCCAGATGTGACTGATTCAGACTGAGTAGGAGCTCTATTTTAGTATGCCATAGGCTACCTTCCATTTGAAGCGGGAAGTTGGATTTTCCAAGTTCCTAGTCAGAAATTTCAACTGGAGCGCCCCCTGAGGTTGGAGAAATCCCTACAACCCCAACCTCAGAATTCAAGATGGCTGTGTCCTTCATCAACAGAAATGATAGCTGTAGTTATATATTGTCTAGCAGGTGATGGAAAGTAACAAATTACAATTACTTTGTTACTGTACTTAAGCAGATTTTTCACAAATCTGTATTTAAACAGAATTAAAAGTGGCCAGTTTTGACTTTTACCCTACTACATCTTACAGGAAATATCTATACTTTCTACTTTGCTACATTTTGACTTAGCATTGTGTTACACTTTACAATCACATTGCTGTTTTTTAATCAGATGAAAAAACATGTAAAGATCAATTTCTTATTGCATTTCGAATTTACTCTACAAATAAAATATACTTTTCCGTATTTCTTTTTTCCCTTCTATTTATAATCTTTGCGCAAATTTCCAATTAAGCACGTAGCTGTCACACCTGCTGGCAGTGATCTCAGATTTAAGTATCAATGTGGGCGTTGCCTTAATCGATCGCAGCTAAGTTGATTGCTGCCCTGCCTGCAGGTGCGACAGAAATAAAATATATGATATTAATGTGTAAAATATAACTAGGTAAATAGAAAACTGTTAACCGTTGGAGCATGCGTGGTAAAGATCAGATAGCGCTGTGAAATGTTTCACGGTATACGCATGCGTGAAATCTGGTGCGCATGCTGCCGCAGACTTGGCAGTCACAATAGGGGTCTATGTGCAAATTTCCTGCTTGTTTCCATGCCGTGTACAGCTATATGAGAATGATTTGCAACACAATAAACGACTGACATCTTTCTATTGTTACATGATATATATTTACAAGAAAATACTTACTTTTACTTTAGTAGAAAAGCCAATGGGGTACTTAAAAAATTATTAGATTTTGCCTGTTTATTTCTACTTTTACTTAACTGAACTAAGTACTTCTTCACCACTGCTGTTTATTAGCACTTTGTCTCATTAAATCAGTTGTACACGCAGTACTCTCCAACCTCTGTCTGTGGATGTGTTGCTACAATGTTTGTTTGCAAAAAATACTGCATAATACATTGTATTCAACTGGTATTGCTAACAATGGATAACAATAAATTTGGATAGAACTGGTGTTGCTAAATAACTTTCTGACTTGCTGTACTCAAACACGTTCACTTGGGTATGATGTCACTTCCGACCTCCAAAGTAAATGGTTATCAGTATTAGTCTGGTGTTTGGTGCAAGATCTTCTTAGTTTGCTGTGAGTTTGAGTGATTTTCTGTCCTGATCTACTTTTTTGTCTGTGATCTGTGTTTGTTCCTAGGCCCTGATTTCTGCCTTGCCTTGTCTGGATTCTGTTGCTGATTGACTGACTCTTTGCCTGTTTCTCCAACCACCCTCCTGCCTAGTAATTTGGATCCTATTTTGCCCATCTGGTCTTGACCCTTGCCTGTTTTGACTGAGTATCCCTGCATTAAAACCCCTTTTTGCTAAAGACATCTGTGGTCTGCATTTGTGTCCTCCATACCTGGCCTGTTTGTTACAGTTTGTTCCTCACACAATTCCCTGTAAACTCTAGACAACGCAGGGCATGAATGTCTGACGAAGGTGGCTATTTCTCAGATGCTGGAACCACCAGTAATCATACCACATTTAAAATCATTTAGATCACAAAAAATAGCTCCTGTAATGCTTAGCTGCACAGGAGCTGGTCTTTCTCCATGTTGTATCGAGTCAATTACAGTCATGTAATTTGCTGTTGGATGGGAGCAGGCTGCTTGCATTAATAAGCAGGTGTACCTAACAAACTGAGTACTGCATGTATATTGGGTACAAACAGCAAGGTTGCTCATGTGGGAGATTGGAGTTCTGTTTCCATGGAAACATTCTCCATCCTTGAAATCTGTCAGAACCAACTTTAATTTAACAGAAATTTTAAAAATCTTAGAACATACCCTCATGTTGCACTTTGTGTTTTATGTATCATAATATAGAGCTCTTAGGTATTACACAAATATTGCATTTTAATAATTAATTACTTAACTGATATGGCCTTCAGGTTAAGGATGCATCCTATTAACTCACCATTGTGAAGTACCATTTTATTTTTGTAACAACAAGTACATATCACAAATTGAAAATATGCCTGTTCCCACAGGTGGAATATGAACCTCTGGTCTAGGGAACATAACTCAAGACGTGCTTATTTTTGCTCAGCAGTGGACCCCCTGTTTTCAGATACAGTGGTACCTCAGTTCTCGAACTCATTAGAACCTGAATTTCTTAAAAGTCAAACCAACCAGTTCGAAAAAAATTACCTATAGCTCGATCTGAATCTCAGAAGTCAAACCGTGAACGCCGACCTAAGATAACTTGTAAGCGCAGGAAAATGAGTCACGCAGCACGTCTCTCAGCGGAAACAAAGGCTAAAGCTTTAGTCTCAGCCTCGCATTAGCTGTGATAGCGTGCATGTTTACACTAACTGAATACATATATTTAGACAGTAAAAATACATTTAGACAATGACAGACAGTAACAGTA
>JAODJW010000094.1:22771220-22783925 GCA_026777045.1 Hyperopisus bebe
TGCGAGATTTAAAAAAGCGCGGGTCCGGTCTGCGCTGCTGCCCCGGATCAGATACGGACCTTTCTGACGGACTGTCATTCAGAGGTTGCGGATAAATATGCTGCAAAGCTGGCGCAGAGGTGCATAGTGAGTGTGACTGCTACGCGAATCTGGTGATTCGAAAACGGATCCGGCACAAAGGGAATTGCTGTCTGGGACAAGTATGACCTTTGCACTCTTGGTATCGAGAAACACCCCTGATGTAAGTTACCAACATAGCAGTGTTGCCTGTTTGGGTGGGTTCCCGCCCAGTTGGGCAGTTTTGAATTTGATTTGGCAAGTCAAAATTGCTTTGGGCGGGTAAACATAATTTGGGCTGGTTTGGGATCAGTTTGGTGGTTTTTATAAATTGTAGAGGCTAAAATCTAGAGTGTATATGCACAATCCTATCAGTCATCAAGACATTACTAGACAGCCACCCTCCTTACAGCATTGGCTGATGACGTTAACGCGTCCCCTTCTCATGCGCTTTTTACAGCTCGTTATGTATTTAAAGGTAAGACCTCATGCATACATACCTGTCTGTATGGATTAAAGTGTGATAATTGTAACGTCTGAACTTAAGGTGCTTGTACGATACCACTTTTTGAATAAAGAATAATACTGGTACTCTGATGGCTCGGAGTGGCTCACCACACACCCTTTAAATAACCTTTTTTTTCCTTTACAAAAAGAACCCGTCCAACAACACATGACTGACTCCCCCTGGGCAAGTGCCATCCACATTAGTTTATTACATAATTATAACAATCATTAATTAATCATTGTGCATGTAAATAATTCTTAAATCTTTAAAAGAATTTAACTGCATACTGTAAAAATGCATTGTGTGTGTATGGGCACATTGAATGCACTCAGTGTGTTTGTGCTTGTGTGTATGGTCATTCAAGGTGTGCTGGTGTAACTTGCCACAATGATTAATTAATGATGGTTATACTTATGTAATAGGTAGGTACTATATTGCAGTTATCCCTGTGGGGCAGGGTAATTGAGCCTCATTTTTTGAGATGTACGTGATGGGTTGTTGAGAAACAAAGTTTTGTTTCCAAATATCATGTAACAATGTCATTTCAGGTTCGGCTCCCAAGCTTTGCTTCCAAAACAGTGGCTACATCCCAAAACTGCTTTTTTGGTGGCTCCCTTGTCCTCTCAGTAACTCACTGTCTAAAGTCGAAAGTGCATGAAGCTGACGAGGGAAGGAATGAGTGAGTGAGGAAGGTAGTACCGACAAAAAGTGGTATCAGGGCACACTTGCATCCTCAATGACTTACCATGCTCCGCCTGAATTTATGAAGTCACCAGTGAAGTAGAACCTTTCATGCCACGTCATGCGTGGGTGTCACCAAAGGTGAATTTCTTTTCCACCAAGGATACTCTTGATTAGGCTTCTACATGCCCCCAGCAAAGGGTTCATTTGAGTGAAAATTGACCCTTGATGACTCATTCCCTAAGGCAGTGTTTCCCAACCCAGTCCTTGGAGAACCCCCGACAGTCCATGTTTTTGCTCTCTCCCAGCTCCTAGCCAATCAGGAACACCCTGGTACAGGTGCGCTGGGAACTGAGGGGAAGCAAAAATGTGGAGAACTGGGTTGGGAAACATTGCCCTAAGATATTGGGACAGCACTTCAACATCTGGATTTCAGAAAAACGTCCAGGGTGAAGGAAAGGTAGTGAAGGAAGCAATTACGAATAAAGGCTTTGAGATGCCCCAGGTGGGCCCACCACCCGCAAGGGGAACATCAGGGGTTCGGTGCTTTGTGGATCGGGTGGCAGCCAAGGGAGGCCCTGGCGGTTCGATCCCCGGCTGAAAAAATTGGCTTTTGGGACATGGAATGTCACCTCTCTGGTGGGGAAGGAGCCTGAGCTTGTGCGTGAGGTTGAGAGGTATCGACTAGGTATAGTCGGGCTCACCTCAACACGTAGCTTGGGTTCTGGAACCAGTCTCCTGGAAAGGGGCTGGACGTTCTTTTCTGGAGTTGCAGTGGGTGAGCAACGCCGGGCGGTGGTGGGACTACTGGTGGCCCCACAGCTCTGTGCATTAACAACGGAGTTTACCCCAGTGAACGAGAGGGCTGTCTCCCTGCGCCTTTGGGTCGGGGATAGGTCTCTGACTGTCATCTGCGCTTATGCGCCGAATGTCGGTTCAGAGTACCCGGCCTTCTTGGAATCCCTTCCTGACCTGGAAGGGGGTGATTGGGAGGAACGGCCTCCCTGATCTGAGCCCGAGTGGTTTTCTGTTATTGGACTTCAGTGCAGTGCATGTTTTGTCCATAAGAAACACCATATTCGAGCATAAGTGGACATGGTACGAACATGCCCGGGGCTACAGGTCGATGATTGCTTTCATAATCGTATCATCCGATCTGTGGCCTTCCGTCTTGGACACTCGGGTAAAGAGAGGGGCAGAGCTGTCAACTGATCACCACCTGGTGATGAGTTGGCTCAGGTGGCGGGGGAGGAAGCTGGTCAGACCTGGTAGGCCCAAGCGCATAGTGAGGGTCTGCTGGGAATGTCCGGCAGAATTCGAAACTGCATACCGGGGGACGAGGTGCTGTACTGGCTATGGCAGCCCGAGGTACGAGAGGACCCAGCTGCCCAAGCCCAAGCTTTCTGGACAAGGGATATTTTAGAGGACATGTCCCTGCCTGAAGATGTGAACCTCGCTGAAGAAGCCCGTGAAAACCTGCGGCAGCTGAGACGCGGGATGGCAGAATCTAACATGCGACAGGTACTGTAGCCCTGGATTGCGGATGATCTTACGGAACACTTAAAAACATATTACCTCTTGGGTTGTCATGAGACCCCACCCTGTCCAGAGTGTAACATAGAAGGAACTTGTACTTTGTAAAAGAGCACACCTAACAAAAGAGGAGAACAGAATAACCTATCTATCCATTTTCCAAACCACTTATCCTTCTGGGTCATGGGGAGTCCTATCCTGGAAGCTAGGGGCTCAAGGCAGGGAACAACCCACAACAGGGGGCCAGCCTATCGCAGGGCACACTGACACACTAGTCATTCACACCTATGGGCAATTTAGTAACTCCAATTAGCCTCAGCATGTCTTTGGACGGAAACCGGAATACCCAGAGGAAACCCCAAGACGACACGGGGAGAACATGCAAACTCCACACACATAACCCAAGTGGAGACTCAAACCCGGGTCCAGGAAGTGTGAGGCAACAGTGCTAACCACTGCACCACTCTCAGAATAACCCACTACTATTTCACAAACTTTGTAATCATGCCTGTTCATGTCCAGTTTTTTTGAAGTGATTAGTCTGACTGTGGTGCTCGGGTTTGGTTGCTTGACGTTTGGTTGCATATTTGGACAGTCAGTGACCAAGGAAGTGATGTGGGCATTGATTTCAGTTGTATTACATCAATAACCACAAATAGTTCATCATCTCAAACAGTTTCCTTAAATTATTTTAAAACCACAGATAATATATGCACTGTTTTATTATAATGAAATATTCAAGTTTTAATAGTTGAGCATATTTACATATTAACAGTACTGACCTTGTCAGTGAACTGTGAGGGAGAAAAATTCATAATCAAGGTAAAATGATTTAATTAATCATGATATTGATTTAAGGTGATATTGCCTAGCCCTAAGCAGAATCTAAATTTTAAATCTTATGTAAGTGTTCACCTATACACTTAAAAATACTTCGGCAAAATATTAATAGTAACAACATCTTTTTGCTTTGTTATTCACAGGTGGCTTGAAAAAAATGCTCTTCCAAGCAACATTTCAAGAAAAGACGATGAAACGACGGTGTCTAATTGGTGCCTGGGACGGGGGGGGGAATCGAATTACGGGGGCCCGAGGTGGCGACCAAGATCGGTAAGTGTCAAGCCTAATTTGAAATGAAAACATAAAGCACAAAGGTTTGATAATAACATGCCAACATGAGCCAGGCAAGCATAGTGACATCATAGTATGGCGGACCACAGATGTCACTGAAAAAGAAGTAGTTTTTTTTTTTTTTTACTAAATTATAACTAGATGCTCAGTTTTAGATGGATTTATAAATAAATTATTTTATTCATCTATAAATTAATTAATGCTGTTAAGAATCACGGTAGAAAAACAAAATGGAGGAAATCAAGTAAGTTATAATTGAACAGTGTTTGACTCCTGCAAGGGCTGCATGCAGTATATCACAGATGTTTCAGGGGGCCACCAGAATGACGTGGCAAGCTGTAGTTTGAAGACCAGTGATCTAGAACATGTTGATGTGAGGCACCAAAATTATAAAGTTAACCAGACTTTTGCGAATTAATTGAATGGAGTGAAAAGCTGAATGGTTAATTATTTTGTTATTTGATGTATTTCTTGTTAGGGCTGGTGGAGGAGTGAGGAGTTGCACTGCATGCAGGTCCCTGTCAGCTCCATTTTGCACTCTAAACCTGTGAAGTTCATCTTCTTCCTAAAGGAGAAGTAGTAGTAAAATGTGTACTGTTAACGTGATGGTTAACGACATTTGCTGTTTTTTTTCCATTTGTATGTTTGAAAGAGATATTGGTTAATTAAAGCATTAATTATACTACTGATCTCTCTTCATTGAAACAATACAGTTTATATTTCAGTGTGCTATTAAATACAGTAGGTATTTAGGGGTTTTCTGTGAAATGACTCAGACAAGTAGGATGTACCTACTGTAGCCCAAATGAGCATTAAGACCAAGCTGGGTTACCCATATAGGCCTTATATGGAGCCCATCAAGGTCCCATAATTAGCCCATGTGGGCTAACCCATGTGGGGCCACCATGTCAGCCCAAGTGTTCCCATGCGGGCCCTACATGAATGTGCTGGCTGGGACCCTGCTCGTCCAATCCTCCTGTATGCCACGCCCCCCTTGTGTGGAATCCCCATGTCATCTGCTGTTTCGAGTTGTTTTCATTAGTCCTGTGTATTTAAGTCCACGTCAAAGGGTAACACTATATAATACTGTTCCGTAGTTAACAGGTACATATGCAGGAACTAAGCAGCAACAAATGAGTAGTGCTTCATTAACACCTAAATTAGTACTATTCACTACTAAGGAGTTATGCTTAATTACTCAATAGGTAATAGTGAACTAATTATTATAGTAGTTCACTAGTACTTCATTAGGAACTGTTAAGTATTGCAGGTCTCATTGGGAATTATCTACTAACTATGTATTATTTCTAATAACTACTAGTTCATTACTTGTCAAATGAACAGTTTTTTTGGACTAA
Organism: Hyperopisus bebe; assembly: GCA_026777045.1. Taxonomy (NCBI): domain Eukaryota; kingdom Metazoa; phylum Chordata; class Actinopteri; order Osteoglossiformes; family Mormyridae; genus Hyperopisus; species Hyperopisus bebe. The sequence continues at coordinate 22,776,489 of JAODJW010000094.1, forward strand.
CTGGGACGTATATGCTACTGTTCTCAATGGTTTTTGGCATTCTCTTCCTTTTGGAAAAACAGGCTTGTTTCTTCCTACTTGTTTGTATGACATACAAGATCGCAGCCAAAGCCAGAAAAGGCGCCGTCCGCCGATGCGCCGGAGCAGGGGGACTCACAGGCGACCGCCGACCCGGAGCCGCAGTAACTGCAGGCGCCACCCGAGTCCCAGCCAAGGCGAGCGAGGCCGAGCCAGGGGGCAGGGCGGGCGGGACCCGGGCCCAACTTTTGTGTCCCCTCCCCTTACGGGACACTGAAAGGCGGGGACCCAGGCGAGCTCCACCACGTTGGGGCGATGGTGGAGAAGTCCTTGGGGCCCAGTAGGTAGATCCCTGAGGGGTCCCATTCAAGCTCCTCCTCTCCCTCCACCAAGGGAGGAGGAGCGATGGTGATACAGTCTGGGACCTCCTCGGGGACAGAGAGTTCTGCAGTAGGCCGAGCCAGGGCCTTGGGCGAAGCAACAGGGAGCTTGGGTGGTGCAGCAGGGGGCGCTGATGAGACAGGCAGGGCGGGCAGGACAGACGAGATGGGCGAGGCAGGCAGGGCTGCGGGCGTGGCGGCAACAGCAGACGGGGCCACGGGCGTGGCGGCAACGGCAGGCAGAGGCAGTGCAGCCGGAACCTCAGGCGTAGCAGCAAGCGGGACTGCAGCAGGAGCCTTGGGCGTGTGACCAGCAGAGGGCGCCTCAGCATGCACCGCTGACTCATGGCCAGCAGGGGGCGCCTCAGCATGCACCACCGACTCATGGCCAGCAGGGGGTGCCATAGCAGGCCCCTCGGGCACAGCCGAAGGCGAGGCTGGCGCTGGAGCCCCGGATGTAGCTGCAGGCGGAGGTGGTGCCGGTACCTCGGGCTTGGTGACAGACAGAGGCGGCGCCAGCACCTTGAACGTAGCGACGGGCGGATCAGGAACGACGGGCAGATCAAGTACAGGCACCAGGGTTGACGCTGGGCAAGCAAGGATGGTGGCATCTCATTGGCAAGGCTAGCGAGGGGTATCTGCAGGCTGGCAGCAGCAGCGACTTCCCGGGTGATCGGGGATTCCCCTCGCCCACTGGCAGGAATAAAAGCAGGGCAAAGAGAGCATGCCCCCAAGACAATCGTCGGGGCCTCCGCCGGCTTCTCTTTCGTCTTTCTCCACTTTTTTCTCTGGCTTGCGGCGGTGGAGGGCTGAACCGTCTCTGTCGGGATGGAGGGCAGTACCACAGCCCCAGCGCAACACAACGCGACTGATCGGGCTCTCACCTCCGTAATCTGCAGCGTTAAAAACCGGAGATTTTCGCGTACCTTCTGTAGGGGGTACGCGTTTCCGGGCGGGGTTCTTTACTAAGGAGATCCCTGCTTTGGCTGGCCAGGTCGCGGGCTACGGGGTCCTCTTGTACCTTGGGTTGGGACAACCAATACACAACCTCTTGCAGCAGACCAAGACGCTGGTTCTCGATCCACTGCGCCGTGTCTTCGTCGAGATCAGTCATTCTGTTATGTCGGCATGCGGGCAAGCGGGAAAGCAGGCAAATCAAGCTGTAAATACAAGAAAACGGGTTTATTCAGGGCGGACAGGACAACACAGTGGATAATGTTAATGACTGATCTGGGGAAACTAACTCAGACGCGGACTAAATATACAGGATAGGCTGAACATAACAGGCAACAGGTGATTACAATCGGGAAGTAACAGGAGGTAACGAGGGGGGCGTGGCACACACGAGGATCGGACGAGCCGGGCGTGACACATACATCTGAGGGTACTTTGATTTGGTAAACAACTGATTAAAGGATATCAGATTTCAAAGCATCTAGGAGCTGGTGGGCTAAAAAAATAATGACTGAGGGCTGGGAAGGACTTCAGTAATGCTGACCCCATCTGTCCTTTTGATCACTTATTCAGGGTTAGTTGGTATAAAGAGAGAAACACAGGTCACAGTGAGCTGTTTGTGGTTTTGAGTCGGCTGTAGTTAATTTAAGATGAATTGTTCTTATTGTGTTATAGGTGTTTTAGTTCTTGTCCAGTGTCATTTTATGCACTTTTGTTTAGGTCTTTGGGGAATTAAGCTTTTTGGTCAAACATGTTCTCTCGTTCCGGTCCTTCTCTCATTGCAGACTTCATTCTCACAAGGCAGCAGTAAGACACAGTTGAGGAGCTGACGTATGATTGCTTTGATTTATTGTCAGAAATAAAATCCAGAGCAGAAGCGAAAGATGTCGGCTAGCTTTCTAGTCACATTAGATTACCCAGGTTGTTCCGCGTATTTTTTATGTTGTTTATAAAATGCTTGCGTTACAGCGGACTATGAAACTCAGTTAAGCCTATGCCCCCCCTATTTGAAAATAGCACAAGTGATCAGACCAACCCCAAATAAAATGCTTAAAACACCGAAACAACTTCCACAAACTTGCCCAAATATGTTCTAGTTTAAATCCTGACAGTCATGAGATGTTAACCAAATACAAACCAATTTACAAAAGTTTTTCTTACACAGAAAAACAGACTACATTTGTAAACAAATTTGTGCTCACAGACATGCTAATGTGGCACTCGCTTGGCAATATAAGCATTTTGGAGACTTCTGGCCTCAGTAAAGCATATTATTTTAGAAGCTTTACCCCTTGGCAACAATCAATATAAATCTTGATATAAGTTTTGATCGGTTCAGCTACTGTGACATCATCAGTTTTTCCCATGCCACCTCTAGTTTATGCGGTCTTGAAAACAACAAATAAAAGTACAAATAAAGTGGCTTATCTGTGTTAAATTGTTGTTTTTTTAGGAATTCCATTCTTGGCTTTGTAGCCTATGTTTTAAACGTTATGTCTACCCCCCCCACTAAGTGGCCATTATCCCCACTGCAAGGCGCGGTGGCCAAGTGGTAAGGCGTTGGTCTTGTAAACCAAAGATCGTGGGTTCAAACCCCATCTGTGCCTTTATGGAGCAGCATGTGGCTCAGTGGGCTAAGCCTGGGTGCTTGTAACACAAAGAAGGTCACTGGTTTAAACCCAGCCTCAGCATTTCTGTGGGTCCTTGAGTAATTGAGGCCTTTAACCCCCAGCTCCCTGGACGCCCCAACGGATGGCTGTCCTATGTGGACAGCTCACTCTACAAAGAGCAAGTTGAGGGAGGCATAAAGACAATTTCATATTTTGCGGCATAGCTCTACAATAACGTGGGGCTCGTGAGATGTCGTTGAACTCATCTTTCTCCAGGATATTTGTTTCTTCCTGTTTCAAGGAGCTGCATGTTATTGGGTGGCTGAGACAAATGTCAGAATGGAGGGTCAGTAGTTCCTGTGTTATGAGGTGGTTGACTGAAAACCCTTTCAATTCCGCAAAAGCCAAGAGGCTACCATCCTGCTCAGAATAACTATAAGTATTTTGTGAATACATAACTTTCTGCGGGGTTGTAGTGATGGCGCAGAGGTGAGCATTGACGCCTCTTGCTACCAACCTTGTGGTTCGGATTCCAGTACTCCAGTTTCCTCCCACATTCCAAAATATGCAGTCAGATGAACTGATGACTCTAACCTGCCCCTGGTAAGTGAGCCTGCAACCTGTGATTACTAGGGTATCAACTGCCCTGTGCTTCTTGGGATGGGCTCCATGCCCACTGGAATCCTGTACTACATCAGCGGTAAGGAAAACTGATTAGGTATTTAATATTTTTATCATTTAAATTGAGCGCTATATTATATGCATTTGGCTCCTGTAGGTGTTTGAAAGATTTGTAAAATAGCTTTCTAAACAACTTTGAGAACATCAAAAAGACAAAATAAAATAGCACAAAGATAAATTAACCTCTACTTCACATGCATGTTATATAATGTTCCATTCCACACCTTTACAATAATGTCGCATATGGACACTGCAGTGAAGTCAGGTGACCAGCCTATGAGAAAAAATAAAGTCCCCATTCCTTTACATCATGTGATTTTGTCTGCTAGCCTGACCAATGCAAGTCTCACATCCTCATATTGTTATTTCCTTTCCTATTACCATCTGAGGATGTCTATATCAATTTCTTCTGCAGCTATAAATGAATGTTGACTAATGCAGCAAACAATGTATTATGGATCCTCTAGGCACAAAAATATACTAATGATCAGGAATTTATGTTCATGGCCAGCAGGAAGCTTTCATCAGCCGTGACAAATCTCCTCCCATTACCAGCAGAACATTGAATTTCATGAACTCACGCTAGAACCTGTTTGACTTACACAGATTGTAACCATAAGCAGAACTAATATCTATGCATATACTGCAATTTTATATGTAGCCCTTAACATGAATAACAATTGCAGTAAAAGCATTAAAAGTATAAGAAGGTGGTTAATCTGTTGCTTTAGAGTGGACACAACTTTCTAACTTTCCTTGTAAAGGTAAATGGTGTTACGTCTCAGGATGAAGTGGAATACACCAGAAAGTGTATTTTATATTTCAATGTATGAATTTGCATAATTTTTTATATTAAAACATCCCATTAGAAAACAACTCCATTGTGGGATTCCTATTATGTGCATCATTTTGAAATGAAAGCCTTTTACTGATTTTATTCTTCGAAGAATATCCAATGAAACTATTCACCTAGTTTTACAGAGGCTTGTGAGAGAGATAGGTTGCACAAATCTTACCAGATTAGCATTATTGTCACCAGTCCACAGACACATATAAACACAGTGCGCATCCTTCCAATTCCTGTATCTCTCCCAGTGTTAAAAATACGATCAAGTTGATAACTTTTCAATCACAAATACCACAGCATTGTCCATTAAAGCACATTTTGAAACTAAAACTTAAATAAAGTTCTGACTGTCCCCCAACCCCAAATTGAACCCCAAAATGAAAGAGAATTTTATTTGGTTTATGATGCATGAACGGCACTTCACAGCTTGTAGTAGGACAGAGCAGGCACAATGACCACAGAGGTCAATAAGCACAGCGATATTCACGGTGTTTACTGGCCGGCTTCCCGGGCTTCCATTACCTAGCTGTCCTTGAGATCTTTATTATTAGAGCAGCAGTGTAGTGCAGTCTAGCTTGGAAGCTCTACTGTTCCAAGGGTACACTGTGTATCAGCAGAGCTGTGTGATTATAAGGCAATGAAGAATCTTTCTTGTCATCATATCCATATGAAAATATATAGGACCATTGTATAATTTATTAGAAGGATGGGGCTATAAATAGCCTAGACTACATACAGGGCAGATAACATGGTAGTACGATGAAGTAGGGAAACCACCCAAATTAAAGGCATCATGCATTAAATACACAGAACAGTAGGTATTACTACAGGTTACACTTTACGGGACTGCAAAGGTTAAACCAGACATTTAATTGTGAGTGACTGAGTGGTCTGATGGTGCAGGCCTAAACCAGCAAGGAGACAGGATTTTCAAAGGATTTCATTTAACTACAACTCAGAATGCTCTGATACATATTCTCTGTGTAAAATAAAAATAATTGTTTAGATGAGTGGGAAATAAGTAAATGATCATGGTTAAATTATCTGAGAATCTGAACCAAGTACGAAATTATAAGGGCTTCCTTTTGGTGCAGGTGGTAGAATGAGGTATAAAATTAAACATATAATCAGGACAGAAATCCATCCGTCTTCTGTACCCGCTTGTCCTGTGTAGAGTTACAGGGGTTCAGAGTCGATCCCAGAAGCTACAGGCACGAGGCAGGGAAAACCCCAGAATAGGGCACATACAGTTAGAGGGAGTTTGGCAGCCCTAATTAAGGTGAGTGTGTTTTAGGAATGTGAAGGGAAACAGCCAAAAAGCCCATACTGACCCAGAGAAAACATGCAGACCCCACAGATGTAGAGCCTGAATGGAGACGCAGAGGCCTGAGGCAGCAGCCTGGACCACTGTGCCGGCCTGCCCTCTGACAGAAATACAAAGGAATACTAATAGAATAAAAATACATATAGAAGCAGAACTATAAATCTAATTATGAGATGATTCCACTGGGGGGAAAATTTATGTCATTACACATGACTTATGTATAGCCTAGTGTTGGAAACATCACTGTTTTTGTAATTTATATGGCCAGCATTGTAATTTGTGAGTTATTAATGAGTCTTTACTAAATCTTTGCCTTGCTTTAGGAATAAATCATTGATGGCTATCAGTCATAAATTGGTGAGGGCTGGAAATCTTACTGTCTGGCAGTATGAAGATTTCCATGGAAAAATCCATACTGTACTCTCTGATATGTTGATGGTCATAATCCTTTTACTATAAACAGAACAATTCAAATAGCCCAGTATACTAGTTACACTCTCACTACTTTTAACTATTACAGTGATGGTACTCGATAAGGGGAAAAACACAGTATCTTAATTGTGTCCTCTGTTACATCAGAATGCAAACCATGAAAATGCACTTCTATGAGAGCACAGAAATTAATTGCAAACATCAATCAATCATAAACTTAAATCCACCTGCCTAATATTGAGTAGGTCCCCTTGTGCCTCCAAAACAGCTCTGACTTATCGAGGTATGGACTCCACAAGACCTCTGAAGGTGTCCTGTGGTATCGGGCACCAAGACATTAGCAGCAGATCCTGTAAGTCCTGTAAGTTGTGAGGTGGGGCATCCATGGATCAGACTTGTTTGTCCATCACATCCCACAGATACTCGATTGGAGTGAGATCTGGGGAATTTGGGGGCCAAATCAACACCGTAAACTCATTTTCATGTTCCTCAAACCATTCATGAACATTTATGCAGTGTGGCAGGGCACATTATTAGCATAATGACATTACATTTTTTTTGTCCTGGGTAAAATGAAAGATCGACCTACAGGGCAGATTTAATCATAAACATATTGCAGGCCAATACTTTGAAACCTCATCTAAGGGGAGAATGAGCTGATGAAATCCTTTGTTCTCCATTAAGGAAAACAGCTGATTGTCTATTGCAGTCATCTCCATTATTTCAGTAGCTGTGTCTTTAGCTCCTCTGTGAACTTCGAATATTGATAAAGTTTGAATATCAGCTGGCAGTATCAGTACTATGCAGAACAATATATCATGCATCTCTACATTGTTTGCTCCATCTTCATAAAAACAATATGTAATGCAAAATAATAATGAGAGAAATATTTTGTTCAAGAATTGTGAAAGTTGCAATCTCCGATTTTACCTAGATTCATGCATTCACATTTCTGTGGCAGACATAATGAGACGAAAAAACAAGTCTAAAAGCCAAGGGTATGAACAGTGCACACTAGCATACAGCTGCATGATCCCATGGCTCAATTACTGTAACATCACAAGTCATATCAATGACAAATATGCCCAAAGACCACACTGTGTGATTACTGTTATGCCAAAAGCACATCACTGACAGTCAAAGTCTCTTAATCAGGCTATACCGTTACTACCATATACACCAAAAACTTTT
>JAODJW010000094.1:22784780-22804752 GCA_026777045.1 Hyperopisus bebe
AATGGAGACAAAGGCGCAGACGTCAGGGTATCGGGGAATACGGGGTTTAATTACAGGTAAGACAGGTAAGACGCAGACGGACAATACAATGACCGGACTGGGGAAACAAACTGAAACGCAGAAAAGTGACATGGTCTTCTTGTTTTGTCCGGTTCATTTTGTGTTTAAATGCTAAAAAAAACATATTTCGGTGTAATTTTTTGGGGCTGGGAACCAGTGAGGTACCACTGTATTTTATTTGTACACATTTGTCCTACCCGCCACAATGGGATATCGATCCAAGAATTCCAGGTTCAACCTACCTCTTTCAGAAGTACTTGGATTAGCACTTCCAGAATTATACTCATGGAAAAAATGTATTACTTGCCAGCAGAGTTTTTAGAGTGATTGTGTTGTTAGCCGGATTCTATAGAACCAGTATTAGAATGTATTCACCGATGAGACTTCTAAGCACTTACTGTATGTAAGTCACTCTGGCTTAAGGGCAAATGCAGTAAATGTACATGTGAATGTAAGGTTCAACAGCATTTACAAAAACGCCTGCACAGGCAACCAGTGATGATGGGCTATACCAGGCCCTGCTTCTTCATTAGCGAGGTGGCCACACCCAAAGCCCCACCCTGCAGGAACCGCACAAAGCCGTCACCGGCAACGGGCCCCAGGGCGTAGAGGCCCTGCTCCTGAACGCACTCGTACGAGAATGAGTCAGTGTCGATGGGGTTGCGCTTGGCATTGATTGGCTGACTGGGATCAAGGGCGAGGCCACGCCCACCATCAGGAAGGAAAGACAGATTGGGGTTGGAGCCGATCAGCACCAGCGCCAGGGAGATGCTGACGACCCGCTTCTTGCCGGTGGCCCCCTCCTCCAACGTGGCCGTGCCCCCAGGGTGGAAGCGCAGCACGCGGTGACCGGGCAGGCTTGTGTATCCGCGGTAGGACCCTCCGCCGGCGAGTGGCTGCTGGCTCATCATGTCATACACCTTGTGGTACTCTGGGAACATCAGCGGGGGCAGCTGGTTGAACACGAGGGCGGAGTCTCGCGTGGCACGGCGGAAGGTGTGGAGGATGGGCACACTGCTGCGGTGGGCCAATAGCACGGCGTCGGCCGCCGTAAGCCCCGCCCCCACCACCAGCAGCGGGTCAGAACTGGGACCAAGATGGCGCTCCCTCAGCGCCCCCTCTAGGTCGCTGATGGTATGGAAGACCATAGGTGGCTCCTCCCCCTCCACACCCAGCCGGCTGGGGCAGTCATAAGCACCGGTGGCCAGCACCACGTTCTGAGCATAGAGGCAAAATGGACTCTGCTCGCCATTTGCTGTTTCCCACACTCCCTGGACCTCGAAGAGTGCGCTAGGGAGACTTGAGGACTTGTCTTTCCAGGCATCCAGGGGAAGCCTCCGGACAGAGGTCACCAGCCGGCCACTGCAAAAGTGCTCCTGCAGGGACTTGGCCTGCACGTAATGCTGATAATACTGACTGATGTCCCTCGTGGTCGCACGGTTGTTCCTCAGCTGCCTGTCAAAAAAGGCACAAAAAAATTAAGTACAGCATGGTTTCTGACTGAAGACAGACACATATAGCAGCCCATGGCTTTTTCACCTTCCCCTCTTCTTTATCCAGTCTCTGAAGGGGAGGTCTGGTAGCTCCATCCACTCTCCTGGGCTGAGAGTCACCATGGAGGGGTCCATTACCTAGGATGGGGGGGGAGTAGAGGCAGGGGAGGGAGGGGGGAGGGGGGAGAGGGGGAGAGAGGGAAAGAGAGGAGGAGGAGAGAAGGAAAGAGGAGGAGGAGAGAGAAAGAGGGAGGATGAGGGAGGGAGAGGAGAGAGAGGGAGGGAGGGAGAGGGAGGGAGGGAGAGGAGGAGAGGGGGAGAGAGGGAAAGAGAGGAGGAGGAGAGAAGGAAAGAGGAGGAGAGAGGAAGAGGGAGGATGAGGGAGGGAGAGGAGGAGAGAGAGAGGAGAAAGAACTACTTCAGCTCCTCAGGTTATAATCAAAAGGATTCAAAAGATTTACTGTCCGAGTGGTACAAGTAGACAAGTACTGAGTACAATGAGATGCTTTCTTGTGCATTTCCCACTGACATACACGTATACGCAGACACATGACATACGCAGCATGACATCAGTAAGATGTGTACGCTTCCCTGTATCCTTATATACCAACATTCAAAATAAGGAGACAACAGCTGAAAAGGCACTTCAGCAAAAATCTGAACTGGCGAATGAAGCAATCTCTCTCCTGCATCTGCGCTGCGATGGATCCCCCTGCGGTGCATTACGCCCCAGTCAGCCTGCCTATACTGGACCTCCTAGCTCACCTCCTTTTGTTGCAGTGCTTATGTAACCAACAATGCTAATAAACCTCAGCATTATATAAAATTTAAGCTTATTACCATGGAGGACGCATAGTAACATATAGCAAACAAAGGCCTCGAGTCACCACTGCCTTAGCATGGGCCTGCACACACCGGAAATGTTTCCTCAGTATTTGAGGTTATATTAGTGACTATAATATCATCGATGGTCAGGTCAGGCGTGGGCAGGTAACCGGGAGACAGAAATATTTGCCTGGCAAGTGCATTAGTGCATACGCATGTTTTTCAAGGTGGGGGCGTCTGAATAAAGTCACGCACAGACAGTGCCCTGGCAGGTTATGTTTGTAATTCCTTTTTTCAATTCCTGAAAAGTTCAGGGTAAACATAATGACATTAACTTATATAAAGGGAACAGCCAAAGGCAACTTGGAAAGACTTTGTTAGTAAGCCAGGGACTGGTTTCCTCCCTGTGCATTGACATCATTGCTAAAAAGTATTTACATAATAAACCCTTTTTTTTATCCAGCCTCAAGCTAAACACCCATAAACAAAACCAGAAAGGTCCCTAGTATTTCTCTTTTCACTCATTAAAGTCATAAATACTATAATGATTCCTGTGCAATGGCAGTCTGAGGGAAACACGCAAATATGCGTCTCATTGTACTCAGTATTTGTACTAGTACAAATGACAATATACCATTTTGAATTCTACAAAACCCACAGAAAAGATCTTAACGGGAAGGTCTTAAAAGGCAGGTCAGGGATTGCTAGAGGTTGTACTGCCTTTCTGAACGGAGCGTAGCTGGAAAATGCAGGATGTAAAGAGACAGCAGTAGGGGGCTTGAAGCGATGGCAGCCACATTAATCTGATACCAATACGGGGAGAGAGTAACCAAGAACATTTGGATTGACATAAAACTGACAAAATAAAACTGGAAAAAAAGTTTAATTAAAGTAATTTGAGCAGCATACTGTATTTACATGGCGGGAATTGACTGAACTTCCCATATCCTGATAAATAAAATTTGAGCCAGCGCTGAAGCCTTCAGGCTACCCATAAATACACCTGGAAGCTTCTGGAACAAGCTGGTTTCTGTCATGCTTCGCATGGCTGGCAGCAGTTCTTACCTGCCAGGCTCCTCCCACTGGGCCTTTGCCCAACACCAAGTGCATGACACGGTGCTCCGGCTCCTGGCGCCAGGCGAGCAGCGTCTCTGCATGCCCCCCCAGGTCGCCATCTGGGCGGAGCAGGGCGTCCAGCAGCAGGCCAAGCGGGCTGTGTGAGCGCCCCTCCAGCCCCTCGGAGAGGTACTCCAGGTCCTACAGGGAGAGCAGGTCAGCAGGGGTCAGCCGGTGGAGAATCACAAGACGTTCCCGGCATGGCGCTGAGGGTACACGACGGACCTAGATCCTGTACCCCGCGGCCCACCACACAGAACGCGAACATCTGAAGAAGCCGATTGAATGTTAAGTATCATACATACGTGAGGACAAACGTAGCAAAACAATTAGCCAGACATGATTAATGTGGGAGTACACACAAAAAATGAAGACCCATTTCACAGCACGCCGCGTTCGTAGTCACGGCGTATGACCACTGTGACAGTGTCATACGTGCCCTGACCTATGACACTGTGCACATGGACGCAACACCACACTGATTCTGGATCAGTGGCGCAGAGCCCCATACAAGCCTCTGCTGGGATACTTCGCAGGGCAGCAAGAAAAGTTTAACTGGCATGAAAATCTGGTCCGATTTACTCATCAGCATTAAAATGTGTACCTTCAGAATCCTGAACCTGAGTCTACGTTTATGCAGCCATATATAAACACACAAATATTACATTCCTAGTAGAAGGTGCCCACTACCTGCTCCAGCAAGCACTTCCCGGCGATGTCCTGGAGCTTCCGATGCAGAATGGGATTGGGGTGCGACACCCCTGCCTTCACATAGGGCCTGTGGCCAGACAGGAGGTAGGACAGGCAGATGCCGGACGGGCCATTACCTGAACACACCATCACGAGTGAGACTGCATGCTCCCGAATGTACGATGCAAATCTTTTAGCCAAATACAGTTGCTACGTTATTAGCTCTCAGTTTTGTATTGTAGTACTAGATGACTTTTCCCTGAAGTTCACAATCATTTCACTGTGCTGTAATATGCAATCGACATATTTTTGACACATGAGTCAAGTACTGTATAATGGATACTTACTGAATGTTGTAATCACGTACTAACATGAATGTCATTTGCAAAAAAAAAACACACACACACACACACACACACACACACACACAATAGCCTTGGATTGCATACGAGGTGAGGTCATAATGTTTAATCATTGCTGGAGAATTTCCCTTAGTCCCCCCCCTCTCCATTCACACTTCAAGGCTTCTGTCAATCATTTACTGCAGCCGGCTGGAACTTTGACCATTAAATCAGACCAGCCTAGCTAGAGCTTCCGCGTCACTGTAACAACCGTGTTTTCAGAGTTCTCGGCCCTGACTAAAGAAAGGGACGTTCAGACAGAGGTTACAGGGGTTACGCCATGTAAATCTCACCGCCTGATTGCAATTCGCTTTGTTCCTTTGTTAGTCTCGGTTGCATAATTGATTTTTGATGGTGGATGGGGGGGCGCCATTAGCAGCACTGTACACTGCGAACGCTTACCAATGATTACCACTGGGAGGGGGTCGTAGGGGTGGAGTCCTGAACTCCTCTGCCACGTCAAACCCACACCAGCATCTTCTGAGCTCTGCGGGACAGAATTCATGAGTCTCCGCGCATGCAGTTACTTAAAAAAAGAGAGTCATTCACATTTGGTGGTGTCATTATGTTCAAGTTATTGCATCACACACCAGTGATCAGGCACCTGTGAATAAATTCACACACACAGAAGCAATTTATATATCAGCATTAGTGATAAAACAGTCATAAAAGCATGCTTTGAAAAGCACCATTCAAAAGGTCAGAGGCTTCACCCTCCTTTCTGTTGATATGTACACCGGCACTGATCTGAGAGTCACGTCACGAGTAAAATTAGCAAAGTGCTGAAGTATATCAAACAGCTGCTTCACAGTAGGCTATTGTTTCTTGCCATTTCTTAAAGCTGACTCCTTCCTCCTTCAGCACTAGCCGGGTCGTCATGTGTCTCACATGACTATCGACGGCGAAAAAGACATTGTGGAGGAACTAGCAGCACAGATACACAAAGAATTTCCCTCTGGAAAGCAGCCCGTACCTGAAGCCGGTCACACATGCTCGCCAGGAAGCTCACAGAACTGTCAGCGATGAGAAAGCAGAGGCAGTTCACCTGTGTAAGCAGCACTCAGCCCTGCCACAGAAAGTCTACTACAGGTGGGGGTGGCAGAGGGTGGAGCTTAACTAAAAAACTGTTGGGTAACTGTGATTCAGCAAAGTATATCCACAGAGAGGAAATCAGGCTTTTTTGTGGCACACATGGCCTTATATGGCTTTGTACTCAACAGTATATGATACCGTATCGGGATTTCAATATAAAGTTCTATCTGTTGGGGGAACAATAAACATTTAATGTATGCTGTCACCCAACCTTTATTTTTCTTCTAAACTAAGACATGTTTTAAATGGTAAGAATATACAGATATGCAGACTTTATTTCATGAAATTATTTATGGGTTATTTTTAACAATTTCCCATCTCAGGCATTCAGTGAAGCTTTAAGAACAAAGCACATTTTATATTTTTTATTCATTATTCACCTACAATCAGTGACCTGGAAAAACATGACAAAACTAGATATTTTTACATTCTCACACCTGCAATTACAGTCTTGTCTGTCATTTTCTAATCCCCTGTCAGTTAATACCCCTTTGTAGAGAGAAAGCATAATACTCTTGCTTTCAAAAACCCTTATCACTTGCATTTTCCCTTCAGCGTTGACAAACTTCTACATATCATGATACTTATCGTATATGTAAGAATTGAGTTGCATTCATATCATTTTTGGGAGTGTTTTAAGCCCCAAAGAATATATGTATTGTGCATCAGAAAAAAATTCTAAATCCCAAAATCCATTTGAAAGCAGGTACTTTAGTTCCAATCCAACCTACGTTTCAACAATGTTGGCCAACCCTTTCATTCTAAATGCAAATATTTCAATACAATCCTGAATGATCATAGGATTAAGACTATTGTGTAGCTGTATTTATTATTCATTTATTGTGTAACAGTATCTGGTGAGGAACATTTTCAAATCTGTTCAAATAGCACAGAAAATTTTTAATAAAGTACATAATATCTATTGTTCTGCTGCAGCCAAGTGTAATTGACCTGTTCACGGAAAAATCACAATCCAGCACCTCATTCTGTGGTATATTGGGGGCATGAATCAAGATTCATGAACAGCTAAAGACTAGAGAGGCACAGCTGAGTCACAGCGGCAGGAAAAAGTCGCTCTGTTTCAGAATCAGAACCTTTATGCCCACATGACCAGAGCTGGTGGAAATTTTTGTTGGCACAACTAACTACTGCTGGAGAAACCATGACAGAAGACAACTAACAATTAGGGCGTAACAAGAACAGAGAATTAACACTAGACACTAGTGGCCAGTTCCCCAGTCAAGGATTAAGCCTAAGCCTAGACTAGCTTTGAGTTACAATGGTGAATCTCCATTGAAACGGCAATTTAGTCCAAGACTAGTCTTAATCCTTGTTCGGGAATCCGGCCCGTAAGGTTTAACGCTTAATCCACACTGTCATTATTAGCAGTACTGTGATTAGTAGGCCTACTTCAGGGGCAAGTGTCAATACCTGCTTCCATTCTGGGTACCTCCCTGTGTCTCTAAATTCAAGCCAATTCAAAAAAAGGGTCACACTTGTGTTCCCACACTTCCTGTTGATGCCAGATAGGTCATTATATGTGGGGCCATCATGGTTTTAGACCATTCATACGATCTGGAGGCAGAGTGTCCAGGGCACTACTGACTGCTACAGGTCAGTACCCCTTTAGAAGTGCCTCACCACACCCTGAAGGTGAAACTATCATACATCATTCTGAGTCACAGGCCTGATTCAGTGCTGACACTTTCAGTCCTTCAATTACAGACACTTTCTGGTCACCTGTGTCCAGCGGAGCTGGTGGAAGCCTGTCGTGTAGCTGTTCTGTGCCAGCACCGCTGAGGCCGTGAGTACCTCTAGAAGCTTGAGGAGAATGTACAGTGCCACTCGAGACGAAGTAAAATCGCCTAGATAAGTATGCACTCACTCAGAAGGTTACGCTCTAGGTGGCCGTATGTCACCTAATGGGTTGGCTGGCATTGGTGTCTCGCCAAAATGTCCTCCTTCTTGCTGATCTGCTATGAGGAGTTTTTTATGCACAGAGACTGCTGTGGTCACCCATGGGTTTCTGCCATGTCCCTAACCTTTTGTTCCAAGGTTTAATGGATTGTGAGGGTCAGCCATAGGGGATGTAGGGGTCTCTGTTTTCCTGTCTGCACTAGTCCTTGCTATCTGTGTTTGGTGTATCCCAGTTATCTGTCCCTGCTCTTCCTTTTATGGGTGCCTGTAGCTGTCAGCCTGTACACGCTGTACGTACCCGTGGCATTTATACTCATTGTCATTTGGCTAACGTTACATGTGTTTTTTTTTCATAAAATCATAAAAAAGGAGCAGTGCTGCACGAATCGTGACTGAGAATGAACCAACAGTATGCAGAGATGTGCGGCATACTGGTGAAATTTTATTAGCTTTCAAAGTTAGCAGCATCAGAGCTAAAAACACAACTACTTAGTCAAAGTCAAGTCAAAAGTCAAAGTCATATTGTCATCTCTGCTATACACTGTACAGGTACATAGAGAGACGAAGTGATGCCTTAGGCCTAAGTGATGGAGATACCTGCATGAGAGATTTCGTCATTCACCACTTAGAATAGCTCTCAAAGTACTGGCCCAAATCTAATATTAAATCTGACCCACAGATCAATCTTTCGTTGTCCACAGAATAAAAAAATGATGAAATGTCATTCCATTAATCTGCACCAGCAAGCATGATAAGTATCAACATGGGGAACCTACCCCCCCACTCGGCAAGTGGCTGAGAGGCTGGTTATTGGTATTGGCTATATTAGATATTGGATATAAATATTTTTTAGGACTGATAATATTCAATTGCTTATGAATTCTGAAGTGGTTATTATTGGTGAGCCGAAAGCAGACAAACGTATAACGTATAATAAACCTTACCTCTGCTGGCAAATTCTGGTATATTTTATGCTCTTCCGTATTTACATAGCAGTATATATCAATGACAAATGTGCCCAAAGACCACACTGTGTGATTACTGTCGTGCCAAAAGCACATCACTGACAGTCAAAGTCTCTTAATCAGGCTATACCGTTACTACCATATACACCAAAAACTTTTACCTGTGCCACAAGATAAGATTTATTTACAACTGATAACAGAATCCCTGCATTTACCAACTATTTTATCCACTACATTTTTTTTGTTGATGTTCAACCCAATGACTGGTACCATTTTAAAAACCCACAGTAGGTTTACACGTAATTATAAAAATCCTAAGAACAGTATTTGTTTCTCTGAAAAGTCATTTAAAAACCAGGTGGTGGATTTACAATACTGTTGTGCAATACTGTGTTACATAGCAGTTTATGACCAGCAAGTGTCAAATACTTTTCTATAAGAGAAAACATTAAACTTTCTGTCAATGATCCAGTTGTACCAGGCACAGCCAGAAGGATGCAGAACAAGGTTCTTACTTAGGATGTCACTCTTAAAATAGCAGAAGCAACTTTTGTTAATATAAACTGGTTAATTGCTTAATACCATACAACAGACCTCCTGGCAAGGTGTTGAGATTTTAGCAAAATCGAATCGAACAAACTTCAGCAACTTCATGAAAAAACTGAAGTACATATTGTCATTAAAGTAATTAGATGCACTGTTGACAGAGTTGGGTAATTCAGGGCATGAGAGTGAAAATCCAGACCAAGATTTTGTTTCAGCCAACCAGTTGAGCATAAAGAGTAACATTCACAGAGTACTCAGCTGGTTGGTTGAAACAAAATCCCGGTCTGGACTTCTCCTGGAGATTTACCAGCCTGCAGAGTTTAGGTACAGCCCTAGTCTAATACACTTTATACAGATTATCAGACCCTTCAGTAGCATCTGCCAGCTATGTTGAATATGGCTCTAATACTGAGATACTGAAGTAAGAAAAAAATTAATTTATTCTCAATGATAAAGCCATGTAATCATCTCTCATTCAAAATTAGCTCATGAGTTTCATTGCAAGTAATTAGGAGCATAGTGCTGAGTTAACGAGATGCTGTCATCATAAAGCTAATGTTTCATTCCCATTTATAATGACCGATAACAATGAGGTCGGGGTGTCCTTCCAAAAAGAGCAATGACTAAGTACTTCGCCAATTTATTTTCAAATGAATAACAATTATGATATGAAACGGCCAACTGGGACTCTCCACTGGATTAATGGCGTAGAAAATGCATAGATGTTTGAAGCTGTTAGTTAAGGAACATTTCATGATTTGACTAAGGACAATAAGATATCAGCATGTTGAAAGGTTTTCATCAAACCATCGATCCCATGAGCTTAATAAGGATCTGAACACTTTACACCCATGGTCCGTGTTTATCTGCGGTATCATTAATTATACCTGGAAACCACACAGCTAGGATCTGATTTAGGATTTTTTACATTCAGGATAAAGTACGATGATCAGCAAATAGATCCATTGCAAAAAGATCAGTGTTGTCCATAATCTTTAAGTATGCATTTAAAAGGCAATGTCTGGTTCTTTTTGTGGCATTGCAGAAAAAGGAGTTGGACAGAACACAATTCATGTAGCTACAAACTGTTAAATTCCATCTTATGTACTGTTCAGCAGTGAACTTAATTTGCCACTTTAAAAAGGTTGAAATGACTGTATCGGACATTAAAATATCATCTGTTATTATCTGATATTATTTGTTTTAACTCTTACATCTGCTATCAGTGTCAGTATTTATCAGAACAATGATGTTTTTCAAAACGATTGAAACGATGATTTTGTTATGGGTTGTAAATAAATCTTTTCTTGTGGCACTAGTTCAATCACATCCAGATTTAAAATGTATTTGTCATATTTGTGTTATATGCACTGCTGGGCAAACAGCGTTTATCACAGTTTCTATACATTTTTATTTGAGCAAATACAGGTACAAGAGTTTAAGCAGGAAGCAACTGTATAACACAATATTGTATACATCTAGTGCACATTTTAATATGGAATGACTTTTCCCTTGTTTTTCTTAAGAACAGCCTTTTGCAGTGTGCTGCTCTTCCCACAGCTGGTCATCGTCCCAGATTTTCTGCCAACAAGTTTGGCATTGATATACACCCATATACTCTCTATAGGGTTAAGATCTGGTGACTGACCAGGCCAAAACATCACTGTCAGTGAATGGCGCTCCAACCATGACTTAGTTGTTTTTGCTCTGTGTGCTGGTCTTTTGGTACTTGGCATTAACAGACTTTTCCCATTGCACCAGCTCACCAATACCAGATGCAGAAAACACCCCTCATACCATTATCCCACAGTGGTGGACAGGCATTCTGGGTTGAATTTCTCACTTGACCTACAAGGACAGCATTTGGGACCATAGGCACGCAGCTCAAAACATGAGTCATCACTCCAGAGAACAGGCTAAAAACCACTAAGAATCATGGTGAGCATGTAGTGGCAAAAATCTGAGTCTGTCTGAAATGTTCTTTATTGACAGCAATGGTTTCCTTGCACAGCCTTCTGATGGAAAAACCTGCCTCCTTGAGGCGTCTTATCATTGTTCCTCGTGAAACAGCCTCATTTTGCTCATTTCTGAATTCCTGTGCTAAATTTGTGAGAGGCTTCTTAAGATTCTTCAGAACAGTCATTTTCTGTCAACTCGACTCACTTTAGGTCTTCCAGAACCTGCCTTCCGTGCGACAGATCCTGTCATTTGAAATGTGTGACCAATTCTCTAAATTGTAAACCGTGGGATGTAGATATTCTCAGACTTCAGTCAGACGTGAATGGAACAGCGCTGATGCAGCACACTGTGAATGGATGTAAGGCAGCTGGCCTAAAGGACTGTTTTCTAAAGAAAAACAGGGGAAAAGCCATTCCCTTCGAAATTGTACACTGGCTACAGTCAATGCACACAATGTTGTAAAACACATCTATGTTTCTTATACAAGAAAAGTAATCATAAATCATGTTAAGGTAAAAATATATTTCTAGTTAGGTTGCACAGATACTGAGATAGACAAAAATGCAATGAGCATAATATTTATTTATAGTTATTCATTTATTTGTAGCCCCTCTTTATAGTAATTTAATCAATACAGTAGTTGTGAGATCTATAAAACTCCACCAGGGGGAGGTATAGCATAGAGGTGGAAATAGAATAGTTACAGCTATCCTTTGTTATATATGCTTCTGCAGACTCTTTCCATTTAGATGAAGCCCATATGTCAAAGCATTGTCGTTATCCAGTTTTTGTATGGTTTACGAGTTTACTAAGTTGACATTAAAAGCAGATAATACAAAACAATCAGATAGCTGTTATTTGCTGTTGCTAGAAGACCAAATTTCCAAAGATATGTTTTTAATTGATAAAACACAAAAAGCTCTGTGCTAGCCTGTAAAACTACCAGCTGTTTTTCAGAACGTCTACCTCACAGGCCTTTTTCTTATTCGATAACACATTCCCCACCCTGACTACAAACACACAAGCATATGAGCGCCATCAAGGAGAAAACCAAACAAGTTTACCATAAGAGCGCCTTACCCTGGAAAGCCTCTTTAGATTCCTTGGTCTCACCATTGAGGAGACGCTCAGAAACAAATTAAAACAAACAGTTCTTGCTTGAGAAGTCCGCAGTTTTCCTATTATCATTTTCCATTGTTATTTTATCCTACTATATTTATACCCTGCAAGGCCAAAAAGCAGAATTAAGCTTGGAAATTTGTTTTAGACTGTATGCTCAATCTTATTAGCTTCAGCTCTGGACCAGTTTTGCATGATATAAGATGTTCAATTCAATAAAAAAGAATTCTAAAGGATGGAAACTTTATTTTTACTCATTACCTACCTAGCAAATTTCATCCAGAATTATTTACAGAGCCTAAGTTAAATATTAAGGCAAACAATATAGAGCATTTTGAACTTATTGTACATGGTCCAAACAGCATCAGTTCTGAGTATATAAATAAAACAGTATTGCTGATCAGATCAGCAAGAATTTTGTTGATTCGTCTCTCAAAGACAAAGTCTCATGCAGAGGTGGTGTCACATCTGTAAGGGCGGACCATCACTGACATTCCACAACAGATTTCAGAGCACAAAGGGGAACTTTAAGAACAAGATACAAAAAGGGACCACAAGGGGGTAAAACAAAGGCAGATAGGCAGAAAAAGGATCACCAAGGGCTAGAACAAAGGCAGAGGATACACTAAGAGAACACTAACAAGGAATTAAACATACATGTAACAGCTACAGCACAGACAGACCAACTGATGGTACAGACAGCACGAACATAAACACATTCTAGTAATGAGTGGGGATGAAACACAATGACCAACAAAGGGCACAGGCTTGTATCTATAAAGACATTAATGACAAGGGTAGACTCTTGAATCCTGTTACTGCGATTCAACTTAACTGGCTGGTTGAAACAAAATTTTGGTCTGGATTTTTACTTTCTGGATCTGAAATTTCTATCCTTATTCTCATAATAGACTAAGCAAAAAAAACAGAACACTGATGTTACTCTGACTCTAATGACTAACAACTGTGCAGCCAAATGCAGCTGTTGCGTTATGCTGAAAGGTTGGGCCTTGGTTATATGTTAGCTCAATCACACATAATGCTCTTTTGTCTGGTTCCTTCATGAGTGGTTACTCTTTGACGTGTCTCCAAATGATATAGAGGGCAGCTTTGATAAATTGAAATAAAATCCTTGGCTATATCACTTCTGAACTTACCTCCCTTCACTAGATTTCTGTCAAAGCATGAAAACCTCACACTTTAAGCCCTAACTGGGCTTGTCATCTGAATTGACTTGAAATATGATCACCGCAGAGTGGATTGTCGGGTGGCACTGTTGTCTCACATCTCCTGGGTAGGATGTTTGAAGCGAACTCTGAGTGTGTGTGTGTGTGTGTGTGTGTGTGTGTGCGTGCGTGCGTTCTCTCCAAGTCATGTGGGCTTCCTCTTGTAGTCCAAATCTATGCAGTTTGGCTAATTAGTCCTGAAAATAAATTGCCCATAGTGTATGATTGTGTGCATGTCTCTGTGCCCTGTGTTAGACTGGCACCGTGCCCAGAGTCCACCTCTGCCTGGTACCCTGTGCTTCCTGGGAAAGGCTCCAGACCCACCGGGATCCCTGACTAAGACAAGCTGTTAGACGATGAAGGGATGGATGGTCACCAGAAGATGTAAGTTATTACAAGTACAAATTGCAGCAAAGTCTTTCCATATACAACTTACGTTTAACAGAAAAACTGCACAACACTCATGTCTGGGAATCAAAGTGCTTCTTTATTCTTTTTTCCTTGGGTTTTACACTAAATGAACTGGTATAACTTCTATCTACAGTGTTGGCCTGAGAGAAAAAGTAGTTAGATGACTGAATATGTATCTAAAAGTTTGGGAAACATTACCTCCAATAATTCATCAGGCTCACCCTGATAATATTAGTATCAGACAATGAGTGGGGTGTGTTTTGTTTGCTTGACTTCTGTTGTTAAAATCTGCACATGTGAAAGCTCACTAACTGTCATACACAAAGGCAAAGTACATAAAAAAAAATCCTGAAAAGATAATCGGACTGCAACCCCCTCCATTTCAGGTTTCATATCTTACTTTTTACATTTTCATTTATTTTCAGGTAGCAGACACCTTCGTCCAAAGCGAGGAGAAGTTAGGAAAAAAAACATATTGCAACCATAGAGTTGTCAAGGATTTGACTACGTATGAGTGCAGCTAGGCTGAGCTTCCAGTGAATGCCCGGGTACGAGTGTAAGCAGTACTGGAGCAAGAGTAGCATCTTCCAAACAGGTAGAACCTAATAAGATTTTATGCAGTGACCTGAAGTGCAACACAAGATCATTCAGGGCATGTAAAGAGGTATCAGGCTAGTAGAGGAATCACTAGAACAGATTGGTCTTGAGGCATTTCTTGAAGGAGAGGGACCCAGATGACTAGACATGGTTCAGCAGCTTATACCACCATTGTTGAAGTAAACACGAGAAACATCTGGAGTGAGTGCATGGTGGTGCCAAGCCTCAAGAGGCATTGGTTTGATGCCCAAAGAGGGTGAGATGGACATAGGTCTTAAGGAGCCTCTTGATGGAGATGGTTGCCTGTCCATTTCTAAAATCTGGGTGTAAAAAATGTAACAAGTACTATAATAAAAATAGAACCAGATGCAGAAATTACATTTCACTGGACATGATTAGCTGTAAGACAAATCGAATTTTGAACTAAGTTTAAAAATGATGATTGTGTTACCACAGAGCGGCATGGTGGCTAAGTGGACCCAAATCCCGCCTTAATTTAGCCTGTGGGAAGTTAGCATGTCCTCCTTGTGTCGTGTGGGAGGGGTGTCCTGCCAGAGCCCAAAGACATGCAGTAAGACCCTAAATTGTCCCTATTGTGCGAGTGGGGGCGCATGTACGTGCCCAGCGACGGCATCCTGTGCTCGCCTTCTGCTCTACGCTTGGTTTCAATCCCTCCACACCCTCCCCACCTCCCCAATGACCCTGCTTATAACAAACAGCTGAAAGATGGATGGATATTTTACAGCACAACATCAGCAGCAGATTTGTTTGCACTCCTCTTAAAGTTTTGCAGATGCCTGCAGTGGAAGTGTTGAGTCATTTTTATGATGCTAGTTTGGTGCAGTAGAGCACCACGGCCCCCCCATACAGAGAAAAAAACATTATGTTTCTTATATGAGTACTACTTCACATAGAGGATTGTGACCCCTTTCATATATGATTCATACTTGTACCACATATGATCGTGCATCTTGATGTAAGACTTTATCGTATGGGCTCACACCTCCCAGGCCGTGGGATCGATTTCTGCGTGTGATGGGGTTTGTGTTTTCATCATCTGAATGGGCAAATTCCCTCCATATGCAGTTTAAGGGAACAGACTCACTAAATGGCCTACAGTGAGTGTGTGAACTGTAATGGACTGGTGTCCCATCCAGCCTACAGGCTCTCTGTGGCCTTGTAATGGACAGGCGGATATGGAAAATTAATGCATAAATTGAGCCATTTGTGGGTGAGACATTCATGACCACTAATGTTTGGTTATATGAAAAGAAAATGGCCCTTCTGAATTAACAACGACACAGCCAGGGCTATAAGGCTAGTGAGTGACTGATGTTACTTTTATTAGGAAATGGAAGTTTTTAAAGTCATTGTGTGTTATATATACGGCAAATCCAATTTTAAAAGCATATCTCTTGTAATTGAGCATTTACTGAGTTTTACTACTCAAGGACATTTCCATCTACAGTTCAACAGTCCAAGATATTAACTAGATTCTTGCTTTTTGGAATCTTTGATAAGACCAGAGTCATAATAACATAACAGTACTATCTCCATTAGATACAAAAAAGTTCTAAAACTCAACCACGGCCAGAGGGACACTTGCACAACCTCATGAGGCTGCATTTGTGACATACCACATCTACCCTCCTCGTCTTCCAGGGTGATGCCTCTGCATGTTTTCTTGATGGATTTGTTTCTCTAGGGATTGAGATTTTCTGAAGCCATTCAGCAAAGCAAATTCCTGTAGTACAGTGTCAAAGCATGAAAGAGAATGGCTATTATTTTTAACTCAACAATTTAAAAAGTAGGTTTGTTTGGTCTAGTCTTTTGAGATTTTGAGACTTCATTTCGATAATCTATTAACCTCATAATCTATGCTATCTCTACAAAATACAGGTACCCAAAGTCCCTGGGTCAGCTTTAATTCAATTTCTATGGTTATTGTTTTGAAGAATCCCTCATCTAATGTTTACCTGCATCACAAAGTACATGTGAATCCTCCTGACTTTCCAGTTTTGTCTGGTTATTAGCTCTTAAAAGCTATTTTGGTTCTCTGTTCACCATGTAAATCTGAAGGAAAGCAAAATTAATGTGTATCACAATTCAGACGTAGGTTGATAGGGTTCAGGGGACAGGAAGACATTTTCAGGGAACTGTGCCAAGATCAGTACAGTAAATGTAATAAACATCAACTACAAGCTACTCAACAGTCAGGAAGAACTTCTGTTTTCAGATTCCTCCAAGTCACAGCAGGGGCTGAGCTCTTGCCAACACTTTGGCTTGACGAAGCACAGCTGTAGAGGCCTGTGTGAAGAACATAGCCACAAACAGTTCTCAGCTCAACGTGAAACTGGGGAGCAGTTTTACTTGCACTAGAATTAGTCATGTGGTGGGTACTGAACAGTTAGGAAGAGACACACTTTCTCTGCAGACTGGCGCTACAGGAGCTGGTTGGGTTTTTAATGTACTAAAATAATTTTCAAATGATAAAAATGAGTCCTTCAGGTTTGGTCATTTGAAACTGGTAAAGGTGGGTAAACTGTAGTTTTTCAAAGGACTGCAGTACTTCTAATTCTCTGTTGTCCGTATTTGCTCTATTAGCGATAAGTATGTCAGTGAATGTTGCTGTTTATTTCTCTTACTATGATAAAAGTGGAGAAACATCAAAATCATCAGGCAATGTTCTTGATAAGTATAGTTTATGCAAAGTGAGCTTGCCCTGTATCTAAAGCAAATGGAATTCTTGTTCTGAAATCTAGTCACAAATATCTATGTCAAGTGTCGTATGGCTTTCCTGACTGATAATGTTGGACTGTCTTAGCAAAGATAGATAGATAGATAGATAGATAGATAGATAGATAGATAGATGGATAGATGGATGGATGGATGGATGGATGGATGGATGGATGGATGGATGGATGAT
Organism: Hyperopisus bebe; assembly: GCA_026777045.1. Classification (NCBI taxonomy): domain Eukaryota; kingdom Metazoa; phylum Chordata; class Actinopteri; order Osteoglossiformes; family Mormyridae; genus Hyperopisus; species Hyperopisus bebe. The sequence continues at coordinate 22,802,124 of JAODJW010000094.1, forward strand.
AGTACTTTATTAATCCCTCGGGAAGGTTCCTCCGGGAAATTTAGTTCCAGCAGCAGTGCACCGACACATTACAGTTACAAAAAAAAAAAAAAACAATGACTACACATATATGATATAAAAGCAGTATATACATATTTATATTACTAGTGTAATGGTATAAAGGTGATTGTTCAGAAGATAATAAATTACAGGGCTATTGCACAGATCAATATTGCAGTTGAGTTATAATAATGGTCCGGTGTTGTCAAAGTTTTATTATTCCTGTTTCTCCCCTTATTCCTCTGTCCTCCTGTTTCCACTCCCCTTCCCACCCAGCGAGGAGTTGTACAGTTTAATGGCATGTGGGACGAAGGAGTTTTTGAGCCTATTGGTCCTAGACTTAGGGAGAAGCAACCTGTTGCTGAACGAGGCTCATGAAGAGGTCATGTGATTTCATTTTCAATTATACCCACTCTGATAAACAGGAAGTGCTTATCAAACCTGCAGTGCTTCAGTGGGTCCCATGAGCTGGGGTCCGCCTCATCCCTGCTCAGCGGTGCTTCTAGACCATTTCATCTGGGGGGGGGGGGGCAGAATGCAGCCAGTTGTTGTATTGAGGGGCAGATGCATTGGACCTTAATGTCCTCCAACTGTTATGTTATTTATGCAATGCTTTACAGTCAATATGTAACTCACTCTGAGTTCTTGTCTTGCTTTTCCACAAGCTTGATTATTTTTTTCTGTCCATAACTTTGCTTTTCACCAACTAAAGTAACTCGACCTTCCAGCGCCCCCACATTCATGTCGTCTGTCATGATGTCCCATCCCCATTCGATACTTGCAGGGTTCAGAATCTGTTTCAATGGCTAAAAATGTGCTTACATCTGTTTTGCCTGTTCCCAGCACACAAAGTTTTAGCCCACAAATATGAATGTAAATAATAATAATAACAGCAATAAAAATACATTTATTTCAGACCAAAATAGCATACATATATAGGGGGGCATGGTGGGGGCCATGCATGTTGTCATGGGGACACTGCCCCCCCCCCAGAGCAGCCCCTGTTCCTGCTGGTCACAGTACAGCTACAATGAGCCTTGCCCTGCAAGAAAAGCTGTGGAATGCTTAAACTGCTTAAATGCATCCGGTCTGCATCACCAGGGAGTTTTACAGCATCGGCGGCTTTGTGAGAATTGGGTAGGTCACATTGCCTTATGCCCACTTGCTTGGTAATAGCGATAACCATCGTTTAGGGCTTAACTGCCCTCAGATGTCCCAACTGCCCTCGATACTTGCTGGATTTGGGATCTGTTTGAAGGGTTGAAAATATTGTCCGAGCCCTTCGAGATCAATGAAGCCTCTTGCTGTCGTGTATGATGGGCAGTGAGGCTGGAAGAGAAACCCAGCAGGATACAGAAACCCAGCAGGATGTTAAGCTGTGGCCTCAACAGAGACGTTTGGTCTGTTAGTTCAACCCACTGAGTACTGCTGTCTAATGCCAGAAATGCCCATTGAATGAGAGTCATTGTCAAAGCTGAGCTGCACCCCAGGCAAAAGCACATGGTTTGCAGGTTCAGCTGGAGCTAGCTTGTGATCCTTGCCACCGCATCTCCCAATCCGTAGCGTCCTCTGAGAAACAACCTGCAGTGAAATGTAATGGAGAAATCGATACTGTAGCCCGTTCAGCGAAGGACGTCTGCCTTAGCTCAGGATAGGTAGGAGCTGATAAGTTTGCCAACCACTCATGGCACTTACAGTAGTAGGAAGCAGACAGATGCAGCAGAAGGTTCTGTTTCTAGGCCTACAGGACAAATGTTGTTTTGCGTGTGTTTTGTGGTGCATACCCTGACGAATTATGGGAAAGTGTTAAGTGATTTGCGTGCACTTTCTAATACTAAACAAAGCAATCAAAAGAATGACAGTCATCCTAACTTCAAAGTAAATTAGCAAGTCAACAACATTCTTATTATAGTTGTAGAAAGTGGCTTCAGGCAAATCCTCCTATAAATGGTTGCATTGACATTGCCTGGAGAAAATGCATGTGCTTATAAATTGTATCTTTGTGCACCTCACTTGGAAAGCGAAGTCTGAGCTTATTGGTTTGGCATAACACCATTGCGACACTCACCAGAACAAGAGATACGAAGATGTCATTGATAATGATGATTTTCATGTATTGAACGACAATGGGTAGAGCAGGTCAGGCAGATGACAGAATCAACAGGATTTAAAGGTGAGCAAAGAAACATTTCCCAGAATGTCGTATTGTATTAGGCATGTTGTTATAAATGGACTACGAAGCCAGGACACTGATCCAAACCTCAGAACATTCATGGACTGAATGTTAGAATGGAAAAATGATTAATTAGAGAAGTACAGTACCAGTCAATTGGTTTTAAGGGCCTTGCTCAAGGGCCCAATGGTGGGATCATTCCACCGACCACATAATTTGAAACTTTGAATGACCTGAAAGAGCTACTCAAGCAACCTTCTGAGTCCCAACCCAGAGAGGTGACCCACTCCCTAACATTTTTATTAGTGCTGTCAAAGGATTAAAATTTTAAATCAGATTGATCACAGGGTTGCTGTGGATTAATTTCGATTAATCACGATTAAATATCATTCATTTTTAATCTATATTAATTGCATT
>JAODJW010000094.1:22804852-22823546 GCA_026777045.1 Hyperopisus bebe
TGACAGAGACATTTCAGGGATTTTGAGTCATTCTGCGCTGCAGATGGGTTAATTGCGTTAAAAATTTTAATCAGATTTATCATGATGATGGATTAATCCGCGTTAACCCGTTAATTTTGACAGCCCTAATTTTTAGGTGCATATTCAAGTGCATAATCCATATGTGATTGTATATTTTGATGTCTTTATAATTATCCTATAATGTTGAGAATAGTACAATGAACTTTTATATGGGTGGGTGTGTCCAAACTTTTGACTGATACTATATATCCCCAATCTCATTAAACAACGGTTGTCACTTTCACAAACTGAAAATAACAACAGATTCCTGGGATCAAACAGCAATCAGCATTCCAGCATGTGTAAATGGTGGTGACCAAATCAGTTTAAAGCTTAAAAGAATGCCACAATAATGTAGTGTTCTATTCTCCTACACTGTTGGTAAATGTTATTATGAGAAAAATTAATGATTAACAAAAATATAAAACAAGAATACAATGGGAGAATTTTCCTGTACTGAATTCTGAGGTGTTTGTCAGCAGAATAAATGGCCACTGAAGCAGCTCTAAAGTGTTAAGCTCCGATGTGGAGAACAGATCAAGATTTTGAAGTTATTCAAAATTTTTCATGAAAACCTGTTGAAAGTGTAGCTACAGAAGAAAACTAAGTACAATAAACAGAAACTGGACCTCCTAAAATGTAAGTAGTGCAAGCTTCAAGTTAATTGAATCAGAAAATTTATATTAAACCCCAGGGTCCAGATTAAGATAGGTATCTGAGATGGATGAATTAATTACTAATAATTAATATTTTTAGCCTGTGCAGAACTGCCCATTGCCTCACACTGATGTGTAATTCACATTGTTAGGGTGCGACATCATAGATTATTCTATGTCCAAGGCCGGCTTATCATATCGTCCACAGTCTGCACATGCAACACATCTTCCATCATACTCCCAAAACATATTAGAATTGCAAATCATTCACTTTCTAGTCTTTTAACGTGCTTGCTGACACTTGCATTAATATTTATCTCTTCCTCAAATACGCTTTCAAGTGATCACTAATTATTCAAACACATTAAGACAAATGCATTTGTTTGCTTTAATTTACTTATAATCTCTTCATGGCACCTGGATGCCAAGATTATAGGAAAATGCACAGGTAACTGCCAACATAAAGGAAAGAACAGCAGAATTCTTTATAGGGGGTTGGCCAGTCACACTCTACCAGGATGGCCCAGATGCACCATAGGATGAGTGTAATCACTCAGAAGGACTTTGTGCTTATTGACATTAACCTCACCCTCCAAGTGGTTAAGTGGAACTAAAGCATGCCAGGAAAATGCATCCCGCACTGTGTGTGCGCTGCCAGAAAGCTTCACTGTAGGGAACGTCTGCTCAGTCTTGTATGCTTCTTTTGGCCCAGTGCATATGTACTCATCTGTTTGTGGAGAACGGGGTGAAGGACGACTCGCCTGATTATTAATTTTTTTTCCACTGCTCAGGAGACCACCATCTGTGCTCTTCCTTTTGGTTTTCTTGCAGAAGTGCACTATTAGATGAAGTAAGGATATTATGTACCCCAACCTGACCATAGCATCCCAACCCTGTCACAAAAAACTGCTAAATTACTGAAGTCTCCCAGGGAGACAGACTCAGTCATCATGACGGCGTATGGAAAAACATGAGCAAAGAATCAGCAAAGAAGGACAGCGGTCAGAAGTTGAGGTTCACCAGTGTAGATACATATATACTTAACAAGATACTTGCTAAACATAATACAAGTACAGCCTCAAACCACCACACCCTCATTTCTGTGACCCAGTGAGGCATATAGAAACACACGTGGGGGAAAGTGTAGCGGAACGTCTAAGAGCAGATCAATTTTGAGACCGTAACATGGTGTAGGGCTACCACTGGCTGAAATACAGCTTCAACTCTTCCTGGAACGCTGACAGACAGTATAGTGCACACTACCATGTATCCCCCTAAGGCCTAATTAGTAAGCACAATTTATCCAAAATGAAGCCTAACCAATGGTTTCTTACATTACATCTATTTATCTTAGCAATGTCTGTAGGCAAGGTTTCATTTGCTGTAACAGAGAAGGTTAGTTAAACTTGAAACTCATTTAAAACTGTTTAGTCTAGAACACATCTAGGGTACAGCATGATCATGAGCAAGTTTAACTTTAGCATGTGTCAATCAACCCAAAAAAAAAACTTAGGAACTAAATAAACTCTGGTTATGCTTGGAAAAAAAAAAAAATGCATTTTAGTGGTTCAGCCCTATTGATGTCATTACTGAACTCGTGCAGTGAGCCAAGGACAACTTGTCAAAATCAACTCTCTGATATATTGCAAACGAACTATGTGATGCAAGTGTTCAAAGGTCTTGCCACAACTTGTTCAGCCGGTCTTTCACTTTATAACATGGGGGGAAAATGTGCCGTCACTCCCCATACAAGAACCATTCATTTGATAAGAACTGCTTAAACATAAACCACGTGGGAGAGGAGGGGAAAAAACACTTCCTGCTGAGGCACATAAAGTAAACAGCAACCATATGAGACAGTTAAGAAATCTACTCTGGCAGTTGCTACTAGAGACATCCTACGTAAGATACAAGCATGGCAAAATGCAGAATTTTATGGATATTCATTTTAGTCCTTTTCACAGATTACAGGCCTGTGTACACCGGAAAAGTGCTCACAGTACCTGTGGATGGAAGTCATTGGAATACCATGAAGGTTTTGATCCTGGAGCTTATGGCAAGGGGCCACGACATCACTGTGGTCAGATTCTCCAACAATCTGAACATCGACGCCTCGTCTCCTGATTTCAATGTCCTCACGGTCCAGCTCCCAGAGAATCAAGCAAGGACAAAGGAGGAGAAGAAACAAGTCGCCCAGTCCTGGATATTCCATAATGCCTTCAGCAGAAAGAGCTGCTCGAGCACTAGCGTCTGGCAACTCTTTGTGTCCATTAGAAGAGTAAGTGGCGATTACAGGCTTGCGATTGAAGCTATGTTTAACAATGTCAGTTTGATGAGTCAACTTCAACAGACCAATTTCGACATTGTTCTAGCAGACCCCTTCTTTCCAGGGGGGGTGATGCTGGCACGCTACTTAAACCTACCAATCGTTTTGTTCGGGAGGTGGATGCCCACTGAAGACATTCACTTCAAAATTGCCCCATCTCCTCTGTCATACGTTCCTGTGCTGAACTCCAGACTCACGGATAGAATGTCCTTCACACAGCGACTGAAAAATGTCATCATGTACGGCTTTGGGAATTTAGTGAACCACATCTTTATCTATTCTAGTTATAATGATCTCTGCTCGCGATACCTGAAATCGGACGAAAGCATCTACACCCTTTACACACGGGCCGACATTTATTTGATGAAATTCGACTTTGCACTGGAGTTCCTTAAACCAAGCATGCCAAATGCCATCTATATCGGGGGATTCCACACCAGGCCAGCAAAGCCCCTTCCTCCAGATCTCAAGGACTTTATGGATGGTGCAGAAAACGGTGCTATCATCTTCTCTCTGGGAACAATAACCAGCACTCTGCCTGCAAATGTGGCCACAGAGATTGCAGCTGGACTGGCTTTGCTTCCACAAAGAGTGGTGTGGCGTTACTCGGGCCTTCCGATTCCTACTTTAGGAAACAATACCAAGCTTCTGAGCTGGATACCCCAGAATGACCTCCTGGGCCACCCTAACGCAATGGCATTTATCGCACACGGAGGGGAAAATGGCATCTATGAGGCCATCTATCACGGAGTGCCAATTGTGGGCTTCCCACTTTTTGGGGACAATTATGAAAACCTCCTTCGTCTGTCAATAAAAGGGGCAGCCGTCCTTCTGGAGGACCTACACCAGCTGAGCAGGCAGGACGTTTATGCTGCTGTTCGCACGGTCATAGAGAATCCATCTTATAGGGCCAGCATGCAGAAACTGTCACGGTTACATAGAGACACTCCGATTCCCCCGAGAGATCTGGCGGTCTTCTGGACTGAGTACGTAATACGAAACAAGGGGGCTCAGCATCTCCGAGCAGCAGGCAACGACCTGCCATTCTACCAGTACTTCCTTTTGGACGTGATTGCCTTCATCATCCTTATGTGCGTTCTACTCTGCTATTTATCTTGGACTCTGTTGAGATTTTTTTGGAATTCATTAAACAGAAAGAAAGTTAAGAGGGACTAACTGATTGCACTGGAATCTTACACAGGAGTATCTTACGAGTTTAAGGAAGAGGATTCAGATTTACCTTGGTAAGGTATCATTATAACAACTAGATTTAACATTTTGGTACTGTAAATAATGTAAATAAAAGTTATAAAACAAATGAAATGTAGATTTATATTAATTTATTTCAAAATCATATTTACAAAAGAAATAATTGATGTTCAGCAAATTTAGAGGTTAGACGATTTCTGCAAACACAAAAGCACATAAAAAAACTAGCTACAAGTGCAGATTAATAATGCATTTAACAAACTATATAGGAATGTATTTTCTGAATGCATCTTATTACAAAGGCTACATTGAACAGTCCATAGGCACATTCCATTTTAGTGTCCACCAACGTTCAACCTTAATAACAAATTACCAACTGCAGAAATAAACTTTTCCAAACAAGACCCACTATCATTGTTAGATGAGTTTTGCAAATACAGAGACACTACGGAGGGACAAAAAACAATAATGGCATTTTATTTTAACCCAAGGGTTAGTATACAAATGTCACTTTTTATTGCATATATCACAAACACGAACATCATGGCCTCTGGCACTAGCTCCATTCATCTTTAAGGATTTCTACCAGCTTCCTTAGTGTATAATAGCAGCAGCTTTTTTTATTATTCAGACATACAGACAATAACTTTCTTTAAAAGTATACAACGGTGATAGCAGCAATATAAAAAAAAGAATTACGCAATTAATAAATAATTAGTCCAACATGATGAAGTGGTTGCAGAACATTTAATAATAAAGTTGGCTTATATATACACAGTTATATATAAACCAAGTGCCAAACTCTGAAATTTGACCTAATTTGCTCCCTCTAGTTATAATAAAGTTACAGGGGAGCCAGACTATTTAAGAGTTAAAATTTGCCACTTTATTCACAATCAAGTGGCTAAAGCACCTTTTTCACAGTATTTCATTTCCGAGAAAAAAATGGTACTTACATGTCTGATGAAATAGCTAAACCAATGAGCTATTACTCTATAAAACCATTCCCTTACCAGGCCTAACAAACATCAAGCAATACCGATCAACACTTGGCCGATTACGTCTCAAACCATTCAGGGCATTGTGAAAAACTTTTCCTACTAATCCCCTCGCGAAAGAAAAATACAAAAATAAACTAATATATTATAACGACTTCCAGAAAGCGACTGAGGTATGGTTGCCAGTATGGATTTAGAAAGAGCAACAGAATTTTCTGTAGTTTGTACACTGTAATCTGACAGCTTTTTGCATTTTTAACAAACTTTTGGAATCCATATTAGTTCAAGGCTTCATATAGACACATTGTTTTTCCTTGTAAACATTGAGTTCTTATATCAGAATAGATGCTATTCAGTTTATTATATTCAACTAAGCCAGTGTACCTTGATTCTGCTGTGAATTTCATACAGCATAAAATCACTGCTGCCACCTTCCTCCAGCGTAGGTGTCATACATGTATATGTCTATAGGAACATTCTTACATGGACTGATCTTGAAATTGTAAAAAAGTGTGGATCCCGCACTGCCCTGCGTCGATGTCACATCACCTTGCCCATCGATATGGCGCGATCGCCCCTCTTCTGCTGTACTACTCCGTCACATCTGTGGCAGTCTAGGGAGGGCGGCCGCCTCGGCCGAGATTCCCTGTCGATATCTCAGGAATGGCCTGACATGAGAACATCCTTACTGCGATAAAAATACCTTCTTAAAACACATTTTACACGGTAAACCACCAAGGACAAACATCGGGGGGGAGGGGGGGGGTGCAAAAGTTACAGTGACCTAAAAAACAGGAACATCGGGTCGGAAGCCTGAAACGCAGAAAGCCATCCTCTTCCTAAAGGGATCATAGAAAAATATTGGGAGCCGGCACGAAGGAGACGATACATGTATTAATCTGTGTTACTGAAGCGTTTAGTGTCAGTGCCACTTTTTACCCAGCATTCCATGCTCTAGATGGGCCTAAACCAATCCGACGAGAAGGTACAGCCAAAAGCAGTGGTGGTGGCCTCCCTCTGATACAGAGAGCAGCTGATGCATGGCAGGGAGGCTGCTCCAGCCTCCAGGGCCAGAAAGATCTGTTCTCCGCAGGTGTAGGCTGCACTCTCCAGGGGGGACACTTCGGCTCGGTGGGAAATGCTGAAGACGTGGCCCCCACGATGCACAGACGAGAGGGACTCCTAGCTTGCACACTCAGGCAGCCACGCCTCATTGGGCGGTTCCTGTTGGCTCGGGGACGGTGCTTCCAGGCCCAGCCCCGTGTGGCCCCCTCTCCAAATCCAGCTGGGTCTAGCAGACAGACCCCTCTTGGCCTCCTCGGTGAAATGGACCAGCGCTCAAGCTGATGCCCCTCACTCCACGGCGAAGCCGCATGTCTCCTCCACTGCCGTCAGGAGCTTCTCGTAGAGCTTCTCGTACGTCTCGTAGGGCGGCATGTCAATGCGGTTAAAGCTGAGGGGGGGGAAGGAGGGGGGGGAGGGGGGTTAGGGCTCACGTGCAAAGACCGGCTCCCTTCTCTCCAGCAAGCTGAAACCAGCGATCCCAGAAAAATCCATAGAATTAAATGCCTTTTGGTTCCTTACATATTAAAGTACAATGCAAATTTAAATATGAAGTTGAGTAATTCCCTTTTTTTCTCGTGTGGACAATAAAATCTCACCAGGTGTGAGCTTTTGGCAAGTTGTCCGTGTTGGCATCTATCAGGTGGATGGTAAACAGTCTTGGTCCTGCAGATCCTGCAGAACCTTGCAAACATACATTCTAGTCAACGCTAACATGGCCCCTTTTGAGAAATGTACAGATTTTGGGCCAAAAAAAAAACCAAACAGGAACGGCAGAAGACTTATGCCTTGAAAGTGACAGTGATCCATCAAGCCCGGGCTAAAATAGCAGCCTGCTGAACAGTCATTTTCTCTACAGTGAATTACCTACTTCCGACATTAATTTCATGATTTCTTGCTAAGTTGGGAAGAATGGTGTGACTATAAAATGTAAATTTACTATATTTTCGCTTGCAGAAAATATGACATCACACACAAACCTAAAACAGAAAGACTAAAAATAATCACTCATATGCATTTTGATGTAGTTTAGGAAAACTCACTCGACCTCTATGATTGATGTATGAAGGCCCCCCAGGCTGCCTGTTCTCCACAGGATGATAAGGACAACCCCCCCCCGCCACACAAACAGGCCTCGGCTTGTACGGCAGCCACCTTGTAATGCTTTAAAGCCCTGCAGGGGCACGCGGGTGGAACCCGTGACAAACTGCAGCAGGCGCCCCCTCCGCTCCTCGTCGAAGGACTCAACCGCCTGCCAGAACCACTTGACCACATTGCTGTCGGCCACACAGTGCTTCAGCCGGGTGTTGGCCTTCCAATCACTCAGGTCGATCTTGCCCAGGCCGCCGATGATCAGCTGCGATACGGAGGCAGGTTAGGGACAGCCCACAAACATGGGAGGCCAGCCGCGGCGTGTGCGACGGCATAAACCGGCATTACCTCCAGCTCCTTGTGATCGAACGGCTTTAGCAGATGCTGTGGGATCAACTCATTGAAGCCCTTCTGCAGGGCTAGAAACTGGGCTTCAATGCCTCTCATAAAGCGCCAGTTCACATAGAGCCTGTGAAGCAGACATAGAGAGGAGCAGGGTTGAAGGAAAGTGAATGAATCCACTCATTTCATAGCACAGGCCAACGAAAGCTGGGGAAACCTTCTCAGAGGCAGGAAACAGGACCGTCATGTTTCGTGTTTTGAAGGAGGAAGGAAACTTGAAGATTTCTTCAGAGTCATGCTGCTTATGCTAAAATTATGTAACTCATGTAACCTGCATTGCAAAACATGTCTGGAGCCTATTACATGTATTCTTAGAAAAACAAGGCATTTTTTCCACACATAATGTCGCAATGGTCTAAGAAACAGACTAAAGCTGTCACACCAAAAGCCTTAGCATGCAAGTGTCAGAAAGAGAAGCGTCCACTTGAAATCCTCACCTCACGTACTCTTTTTTGTTCTCTTCTGTGACGGGGATGTTTCTACCATTAGGTTTGAGTTCATACTGAAGAAATTTACCGAAAGAATTATGTTCCACGCAAAATGTGTGATCCAAGACAGTCGTGATATCATTCTCTCTGTAAGGAACAAAACACATTTATAGCTTATAAATTATTGCAAACTAACTGCACTCCAAATTTCCATATGCATTTGAAATCATACTTAAAATTTATGTGCATCCAAATGATTCAGTAGGAAACAAATTTGCAGAACAACAGAACCAGATTCAAACTCAGACGTAACTATCTCTCAAAAGTAGTTACTACCTCAGTGGTCATTAGCTATACTGTTTAAGTCACACAGCAGATTGTTTTGCCTAAAGCGAGGAACAAATCGTAGTTTCACACTTGATTTATACAGCTGGAAACTTCAGGCGACCCGGGCTTATCATCTCGCTCACAGGTTTAACCAGAGTTACCGCTTCTGTAAACACAATCATCTTGATTTAGTCGCTGGACTGGTACATTTTTTTGGACACCGTTGGAGTTGCTCAACATTGTGGCTGCGGAATGAGCAGCGAGTCTATGGTGAATAGATCATAATGTAGCTCAGTCACTGAATGTCTCAGAAAAATACCTCGGCAATCACGCAAAACAGCACCATGCAAAAACGTGATTATGATGCACGGCTTGGCGCTTAAGCCACAGGACACCACATAGCGCTCCTTTGAAAACGGACTTCCCTGTTCCTGGATGCTAATTTATCCAAGTTCCGAGCTGTGATTTATTTCCTGTTAAGCTGAACTGCACGTATGTGTATATACCTGCTCACTGTGTCGATTATCTTTAAGCACAAGGGTGTCCTGTTTAACCCCAGAACTCCATTAAATCTGCTGGGAAGCTGGCGGTCCAAAAATCCAGGTGCTCTAACCGCTTCAAATTTCATGGAACAAATCTGCTCAAAACTAAAACACTTACACCTCAGAGCGTGATAACGATCGCTAGATTGCTGAAAATGTGGGACAGACTGCATAAACATAGCAGTCACGCGCGTCTCTTCCAAAATCCCAGGCCCTGCAGCCCCTCCTTTCTCTCATATTTTTGCTGGCTAAAAAACCCTCAGGAACAAAACTAATACTTCATTACTCTTTTGGTCAATGCAGTGTTTTAAAATAAAAGCGGAGCTGATTTCACTTACACATAACATATGAACACAATAACGGACCCACTGAAGCGTCTAGATCAAATAACTATAAATGTAAAAGCTCACAAAATATCAACAAAACTTTAACCTATTTTGTAAGAATTTGGGCAAAACAAATTGTCTTAGGAGAAAAGAATGTCTTTTCTTCAAAATCTACTCTCCTAACTTAAAAACAGTACTGATCCATCTGTCATATTTAAATGATAAAAAAATACGTGGGCTTTTTGCAAATATTGATCGTATATTAACAAAATGTCATTGGTCCTCTTTCAAAAATGGAACTTCTCAGTTTCTTACCATTAGAAAGCCTACAGAAGCAGCCCTATGTCACATAGGAAACAGAAATTCAGATTTCTGAAATGTAATTTGTAAAATAATGTGACTGGTAACTGAACCAAATCAGAACATTGTCATCATGCCTACTTATATTAATTAATTCAATTAGGGGATATGTGCAGTGTATGTCGGAAGCGTAAGGCTATTTAGTTTTGGTTTCATGTTTAGCTGCGTACATGTGTGTAGTAACTAGTAACTAACCGGTCAATCACCGTTAATATATGGACACTGATACAGGCTAAAATGTACTTCAGAAAAACTCCAATTCACCTTGAGTCTGTGGCTGCAGGCTTCTGGGATGTGGTGCCTCCACCAATACAGTTCAAGCTTATTCATAATCTTTTCAGAATAGCGGGTATTAAAAAGGATTGGTGAGAAATACCCTGGGATAAATTTGATGAGGGTTTTTAATACTTTATGTAAAGGTTTCCTTGTAAAACCTCTTAAAACTCTAGCGATGCACCAGCAGCTGCTGGTCCCAGCATGTCTGAGGTATTGTTAAGGCTCTCAAGACCGTGCCTAATGCTCACACAGTGCCAATGGCCCAGGCGGCTCCACGGCCGACGGCAGCCATATGCCGCAGTCGTGCCCGAGTGCATCGCTGCTTACATTTCGCATTTGAAGAGTTCCTAGAAATGACAGTGTTAATGAGGCCAGGAGCATCCCGAGGCCTCGGCAGAGGAGCTCAGACGCCGGGCGACTAATCCCAACGAGGCGGAACTCACAGGATCCACACCAGGCTCTTGTGCAGCTCGGGGTCCACCGTCTCCAGGTCGCACAGCTGGATGGGCTTCCCCAACAGCTGCTTGTAGAAGGGCAGCGTGAAGCCGCCGTTGATGTAGTGCCCGTGGAACACGGCCAGGCCCATTATCCGACCCACAAAGTGGAAGTAAGACAAATGGTCCTACGAGAGACGAGCCCTTTCAGGTCCACAGAAAAATTCAAGCAACTGACATGATTGAAAGAATTGCATGAGGATCACATAATTCCGTCGATTTGAGACCATCTTCTGCTAAGAGGAAATTTTACTTCATTACGGAACAGATTTAATACTTACAGGGTTGATGGAGGAGTCAGGATTAATTTGTAAGGTGTATATATTATCAGTTGAATACTGGAAGAGTCCGTAGTACGGATTCAGCATCTCATGACAAAGGAGATACAACCACTCCCTAACAAAGCACACAGAGTTTATTCTGGTAAGAAGTATGCAGTGCATCTGCTTTTGCAACAATAGTAATGAACTGAGCAGTGAGATGGGCAGAGTCTTGTCATGTCTTTCAGCTATCTAGATTTGACTTACCTTGCCACACCACCATAATCGAGGCCTTCTTCTCCTCGGAATTTTACCATCAAACGCTTCTTCAGATCTTTAGACCTCATCTTCATAATCTGCCTGTAAGATTCCTTAAAAAAGAACAAGACTAATAAGTAATCACAGAATGTTGTGGGGTCAAACCCCATATCTGGCAGAGTGACCATGTCACTCGTGAGCAGGGCCCTTAACCCCCAGATGCTCTAGGGATGCTGGCTGGCCGAATGGCTTCCTCACTTATACATAGGGTGACGACCAGCATGACTCTAAAAAGGAGGACACCCATGTCCAAAATGAAGGACTAGAGCTTAAAAAGGAGGACACCTGTGTCCAAAAAAGGATGACTAAGGCTTTAAAAAGGAGGACACCCTTGTCCAAATAGGAGGACAAAGGCTTTAAAAAGGAGGATACCTATATCGAAATAGGAAGACTGAGGCTTAAAAAGGAGGACACCTTTTCATAGGACACCTATGAAAAGCTATGGGGGGGGGGTATACAAATACTACAGATGCTGAGAATTATATATCTATCACAATAGATATCTTTATGTAGAGAGAATGGCATAAAAAAATGTATCTCAACCATGCTCATTCTTGGTTTCCGTTCCACGTTATTTGTGCTATTGGGGGTTGAATTGAGTGGTGCCAGTTGTTGATTGGGAGGAAGGTAGGGGGGTGGGAAAGGGGTTGACAAGGGGGCCAAAAGGAGAACACCCAACAGCAGTCTGGATAGAGTGTGGAAAACACTGTACTGCCCCGACAAAATCCGGACAAGTGGTTACCCTACGTGTATGTTACTTTTAGACAAAACAGTCTGCTAGACAGATTAGATAGAAAGATCGACAGATAATTTGGATGGTACCGTGTGTTTATTATTGTACTCCTGTACTGACCATGAGAGAAGGGCTGTACTAGTTCATATAGTACCCCTGAGTATCAGTGAGTCTGGTGTTTCAGGTGCAGTACACTGACACCTACTGGGCACAACCAAGACCGCAATTAGCAAAAAAAAAAAAAAACTGAATAGAGAAGCAACATAGCTTGCAAATGCAAATGAAGATGGAAGGAGGGACGCAATGAAAGGCTTGTAAAGCAGGTGATGTAAGAAGTTGGAACAACCGGAAGCAGAGAGCACTGGTACAGTTGGTGCTCAGATACCTCAAAGATCTCCTCACGAGAGACCTCGACGCGGCAGTGGCCGGCCTGGGGCTGCTGCAACGACAGCTCGTGACGCAGCACCTTCAGCTTCTGCACCAAGTCACGCTCACAGCGCACGGGCAGCTCGCCCTCGGGCCCCTCGTCCACGGGGGTCTCCGCCGGCGCCGGGAGGGCCTGGCTCGAATCCTTCACCTGTGAATGTTGACTGGCATGCGAAGCACACGTGGGTCACGCTGGGCTACACGCATTGCACACACGTGACAGTAGCAGCTAAAAGGGCACATTAAGGTAAAGTGTCTGATCACGGTCACGGTCCAATCAAGATGAAACTCCTTAATTCTGCTCAATGCACTTTGTGTCTCTGACACTACTGACACACTACTGACTGCAGGGCCTCAGACAGACATCGCATAGGCAAGAAGCAGGGGACCAATACTACCATTTCAACTGGGGCTCTTACAGGCAATAATCACCTCATGATGTGATGCAGCCGGGGGTCTGTGAACTGTGTCGTCCGGTTGTTATGGTCCACGAAATAAATCCTCCCCGACACTGTGCTCCTGACCTCCCAGCCTGGGGGAAGAGGGCCTAGGTCTTCACAGCTCACGCTGTTCAGGTCCCTGAGGGAGAAGCTGGGCTGAAGCTCCAATACAGCACTCTATGTGTGTGCGCGTGTGTGTGTGCGCGCGCGTGTGTGTGTGTGTGCGTGCACGCGTGCGCACCCTTGCCCCCTCCACCTTTCAGACATGGTAGTGCACTCCAAGCAGACAAAACGAATGAGTTTGTGAGCTTAAATGGTACAACGAAACAGAGGCTAGACTTTATCAAACACCAATGTTTGTAAATCATCTACCTTAACAATGAAGCCAGAAGTTTTTGTTTAACTCAAAACATAAGATATTAACATCATGGCACACACTTTGGATAAACTGGTCTTTAGCCTACCGTGGTATTCTTGGGTCATGCCAGGTGCTTACGCCAGTCTGCGTATGTAGAAAATAAACCTGCCCTTGGACTGTGGTCCTTTGCTCTGTAGAAAGAGCACAGAAACACATCTCAGGCAGGAAACTGCTACACACCATTGTGCCCACAGTCAAGCTCACTGTACTAACATCTGAGGCCATAAAACTAAATCAGCTGCCAGAGGTGGCTTACATTTCAGGAACTCTATACAGTAAAAGGCCCTGAGAGAGAACGAGGCTTTTGCAGCATCTGACACCGCCATCTGCTCTGCAGGAGGCCCCTTCCCGTCCTGATGCAGGGAGCCCGACGGCCCACCTCGCACGTACTTCAAGGTTGGGGACCTGAACTAGATCTGAGGAGCTCAACTTCCTCATGGCACTACAAACTTAAGAAAGCAGGGCAGCGTGAGCAAGGTTCAGTGGCCAGTGGCTTTCTAGCCATTTAAGGGCATGAGGCTACACAGCACTTAAGGAATTAGAATGCTGTTGCTTTTGGTTACCTTGAACTACATATTTTAAGTGATATGGCACCATAAAACGTTGCTATAAAAGGGATGAAATTTAACATAACTACACAAACTGCCATTGCGTTCCAGCTGGCCTTTAGTGCAAATGAACAGGGACAAACAGTGTCTCTGTAGTGAGAAGAAGCCAACTTAAATGGCTTTAGGCAAGCAGACGGCCATTTTCCTGAGCAGCCCAGTTAGGCGGGCCTCCTCTGTCGGCACTCACCGTAGCCCTCGGGCAGCTCCGGCGACTGGTGCCCATGTGGCCGGTTCTGAGGTGTGTGGGCGTGACCCCTGGCTTCCTGGCTCCTTATCCGCTGCACCTGGAGCCGCTGCTCCTGATTGGGCGACTCCTGGAAGCGGCAGACGCCCCCGCCCGCCGCCCCCGTGCTGTCAGTGTAGGGCAGCGGCTCCTCCATGAGGCAGCTGGGGGGTCTTCCTGGCCCAGAGTCTTCATAGACTGGCCTGATAGACAGGGGGCGCCACTCAAGTCACAACACACTCACCACAGCCTAGAGTACAAAACCCCCCACCTCTCAACACCCTTGTATTTTAGAGATAAACATCCAGGGCTGACCCAAGGCACAAGTGATCTAAGCAGCTGCTTAGCACCCTGTGGCCACCAGGGGGCGCCCCCATTTGATCAGAATGGGAAGGAAGATGACAAATGACAACTAGCTTAATCATATTTTGCTTAGGGCCCTGGGAAGGGCTGGTGCCGGCCCTGCCCCTCATACACATATATGTCAATCATATTCTGAAGGGAGTAAATAGGAAGCATTTCATCATCAGAATGGCTCACATTTTATCCTTGTGATGAAAAGGCGGCACACTATCACTGTCACACTCACCCTTCATTTTCTGAAAGGCCCCGGCAGTCGACGACAGGCCCGCCACTTCCGATCCGATCCCGGGTCTGTAAACTTACTGCGGGCGCAGAGAGGAGGGCGGCACGTTACAGACGGCACAGGCGGACGGGAAGGGGCCTCCGAAAGCGGCCCGTGGCGGGGGCCCTCCTCTCTGCCCTTACCTACTATTTGGCCACGCACAGCATCACTGTCAGTGGGGTTAAGTTTGCATAGATCCAGACGCTGGTCTGCGAGCAGAAAGATTAACGGTTAAACGCGTTTGCGGTTTAAATTTAAACGGGCGTCCTATGCTGTGACAGTTTCCAGGAAGGACTTTGTTTTTCTACCTTACAGTCATTAGAGACAGTGACCCGGTATGAACTACAGACTATTTTTAAACTTGGGTCTAGAAAGGGCTGACAGCATAAAAAGTGATGTAGTGGCAGCGCTTGGAAGCATTTCCAGCCGGGGTAAATGCCGACCCCCCACACATCCATACTTAAGTGGCATTTTTTTGTAGCGTTTGCCATTAGAGACACAAACATAAGTATTGTTTGCATCAAAAAAAGCAAGTAAAGAGCCCCCACCCACATTCATTTCGGATGCAAAGCAGTTAACAATCCACCAACCATCTCCCCCATGCGCAGTTGGACAAGAAAAGGAAATGAACCCATGTAAAAATCAGTCCAAATTCTGAACAAAATAAGCAGAACACTTCCTAAGAGAGCTTTACAGGAGCTAGTTTCCATTCACGTTCATCTCTTCAAAGTAGAAATGTTGCCTTAAATGGAGATTTTATGCAAGCTTGTACAAGCGGGAGGGTTGATGGCGACAAGTTCGGCTTGGTTGCCATTGCAGTGACTATAGGAGATGGATGCACTTACAGCCAGTATCCTTCAGCCTGCTGATGGCGTTGGACAGCAGCTTGACACAACCCAGGAAGCCGGCTCCCTGCTTCTTGTGGATTTTCCTGTGATTCCACACGCTGATGGTTATGGAGTCGCTCTTCCCAACATATCTGGAGACGGAGAAATAGAGGGAAATGTGTGGCCAACCAGCTCCTAGCTGGGATCGCATGTCGTGCAGCGTGGGAAGTCACTCACAGGTCATAATACTGGTTCCACTTGGGATCCAAAGTGCTCTTCACTGTGTCTGTGGAATGGCACTGTCCCGATCCGTCAACTACGACCTTGGCGAAAGGGTCCGGTAGACCTATTGGGTGAAACACACAATGGAAGGGAACTCTAAAAACTGAAGTCGTTCACTAGTCGACTCCAGTGTCTAAACATCTGCTCAGAATATAGAGAACAGACCATAGAAGCCCTGAAGAGACAAAAGAAAAAAAGAAGGCAAGTTGATAGCGAAGCGGCGGTTAACAATTAAATTATGGGATAAATTAAGAGATATATTTCACTAAAGGACAAGTAGATGGGCATGTGTTCTCTGATTTTGAGATACCTAATCGGGTTTTAGATCTGGAATATGGATTTTTTTTTAAGTAGGCAGTGTGAATCTCATGACACCATTGTGCTGGAGAACTCATCCTTACTGACTTTAAGCATGCATCCACACTCTTGTCCACTGAATGACTGAGTGCGAGAGAGCACAGTGCTGGGAAGGCTCTTCTGTTTCAAAATGGTCAGCTCAGTTGCAGAGATTGCTGTGGCCTTATTTTTAAAAATCTAGACCACAGAATATTACAGGACTACATGTGGCTTGTAGACCGCAAGCTTGAGTCAGAGTTCATTTATCGTTTCTATGTGATGCTAGTGGAGACTGCCTGAGCTGTCATTTTAAGACTGGGAGGACCTTCTGTCAGGATTCTAGCTACAAAAAAAATGTCACTCTTATTGCTGACCATCCCTGATTTTGAGAGGTGGTGTGTTAACAGGATTACCTTCTGAATTATTTTGACCAGTATTATAAGATCCTTAAGTAAACTACAAAACGCGATAAGAGAATCTGACTAAAAGAAGGAGACATGATGCATACAATGAGCCAATACACCACTAAATGAAAGCCACTGAAATAATCAGCTCCATAAACAGGGTAAATGAAACAGGAGAAATGAGGTTTAGTTCCATGTTTGTGGGGTCCATGTTTGTTAAAAAAAAAAAAAAAGTGAAATTTTCAATGACATGGTCTGTTCTTCAGAATGCAGGTTCGTGGAAATGAAAATGTGTCAATGAGCCAAGTGAAATATGAAATTTGCCCAAGCTGCTGATGCTCATGAAGCTATACAGAGTTACCAAAGCCTCTCCAAGGACTCTGGCCTGCATCAGTCCAAGGGCAGGTAGTTTACAAGCAAATGAGAACGAAGGTAAGAAAAACACTATTGCTTCCAATAAATATCACTCCAAGAGTCAAAAAATAATACTCCAGGACAGCGTTTCCCAATCTGGTCTATGGGGACCCATGGACAGCCCACGTTTTTGCTAGGGAGCTGGGGCAAGCAAATACTTGGACCGACTGTGGGTCCAGAGGACCAGATTGGGAAACACTGCTCTTTGGAGGTCATGATCAAGCCCAGTGTAAGAGCTGCAGGTCTACAGGCGTCTTTGGCATTTTCAGTGCCAATCGCTATGAGTAGCTCATGATTAAAAGGTTTTAGAGTTGGAGGGACTACATGTCAGGATCACTTCAGTTGAAATGCTGTGGAATGACCTAAAATGAGCAGCGCATGAAAAAGCCAGTTAAGTTTTAGGTCCACCAACAAGACTGGGTAATGTACAGGAGTGTTCCTCAAACCAGTCCTCAGGGAGCCCCAGGCAGTCCATGTTTTGCTCTTTCCCAGTTCCCCGGGAGTGGGAATGGAAAATGCATGGAGGTGTCACCTGAAGTTTGTCATACCGACCCCCCCACCCCTTAAAAAAAAAGTCAACTCAGCTTCTGTTATTTCTTCATTCAAACTCTCTTTGCATCTAATTTCAAGTTAACATAGTGCAGGAACATGGGAAATTCTGTTCTGTGAAAAAAGGCTCTATGAAAGGAGAACCCTGACAGGCAGAACACTTCCCACAGCGAGCAGCAGCAGAGAACCAAAATAGTAAAGCATTTACTTACGAAAGAAGTCCTTCTTTACCAGGTTCTTGGCACATAATACTAAAAGGAAATAAGAAAATGGTTAGAGGCACTGTAATACACACATGGCTGGATGTCCAATGGCAGCTTCTGCATAAAAACATCCAGCAAAAACCTGAAGCAATGAGGTAGTTTCAGGACATTTTGGCTGGGTGATGAGTCCACGTGTCTTTGTGTTCTACCACTGGTAACTGATTACCCTGATATATTTGAACATTTTTTTAAAAATCGCAGACTTTAAAGAGAATGTGCTAAACACTGGTCTACAAACAAATCATATAACAGTAGCATACATGAATAAAAATATAACAACCTGACATTTGTGGGCATTTCATATCAGTGTCTACTGTTGAAGTCAGACGTGCAGATTGTCTCTGGGTAAAGTGAAGGAGAAAATTTCTACAAGAAACTAGGCAACAGATACTTCTGTTCCATCACAGCAGAATGGAAAACAAGGCTGGGGAAACAGAGCATTTAAGTAGTATGTAAATTGTGCAACAGCTTATGCAAAATTATCCTTTTATTTGGGTTTTTTTACCCTAATTAAATGACACCCAGTGTTTACCAGAAATCATATCCCTAAATGGGGGACTGGGATTATTAATGTAAATAGATACTGTAAACAGCATCTATTCTGACTAGATGAGCCTGGTTTTCCAATGGCTTGCATGACCTAAAAAACAAAAATGTTAATTGCTCTCCTTTAGTGTTCAAAGGGTACAAAATGTAACTGCACCTACATTACAAATATTATACCATGGCTCCTGATGAATTTAGGGAAAACAGTATTCTGCCTGCTAATTAAGAAACGTTTGGTTATCATATTCTTTACAGAGTGAAATCCTGAAGAGAGGTTCTGTCTAAAGTCCTAGTTTACACAGTGTAACCTACTTTAGGCTGACTGAGCAGCCCTCCCCCAGAGAAATACGGCAATCTCTGGCGGCCCAAAGGCTGTGCATGGTCACTTCCTGTCTGCCATTCAGCCGCTAGTCATGGTATGTGTGGTATGTCTCATAAGCCCCCAGCGTGCCTCTGGCATGAGG
>JAODJW010000094.1:22833587-22846972 GCA_026777045.1 Hyperopisus bebe
TTACACAATGGGGGGGGGGGGGTGTGTGACGATTTCGGGGGGACCGCATCCACAGTCTGCCAGCATTGAGAAAACACCCCATGCATGGGAAAGGCCTGCAGCACCTTCTTGTGCAGGGGGAGGTTCAGGTTTTCTGGGGAAGTCCCTGGAAATACCATGAAATAATAAGACTAGGAAATCAGCCAACATGCGAGTCACCGAAGCGCTAAGAGGATTAATCTGGATACGTGCCTCAGTACATGACTGACTAAGCAGAATTGCCCCCATAACTTCCATGAATGAATGTGCACTTAAACATGAACTTCGACCAATGCTCCAGACTATCAATGTGTGTGCGGGCTGGCTACTTGATGAAGTGGGATGAAGGCCAAATAACAGCATGAATGAATATCAAATCTTTTCAAAGCTTTATTCACACAATACACTCCACCAAAAAAAAAATATCAAGATCTAAGGTTATATCATTTAATACGACAGCTTTCACTATGGGCTAATCCTAGACTAGTGTCTGTTCCTGCAAGCTCACTGTGTTGACTAGGTTTCAATCCAAACAATCAACATTTAACAAGCTATTACAAAATTCAGATGTGTGTGTGTGTGTGTGTGTGTGTGTCATAACAGTAACAACTCACAGGTACTATTATATAAAGAATCCTGCCTAGGTTTTTATATTTAAATGCAGCTTTTCTTTCAACCATCCACTAAAAATTACCAATCCATCATCAGGATCATTGGGGGGCCTACAGCCAATTATAGGTAGCATAAGCCATAAAGCAGAAGTACATCCTGGATAGGACTCCAGTTCATTGCAAGGAGAATACACCTACAATCATACACTATGGGCAATTTTGTGGCACCAATTAACTTAGCTACATGCACACTCCACCCACAAAGAGCAGATGTAGGGTCCAAACCTTGGAGGCGTGAAGCAACAGTGTTACCAATGAAGCCACCATATTACCATAAACATAGAATACATTCTGAATAACTTAGTTACATAAATTATGATTTCAAGCAGTAATTAGTGCTTTTCTCAAATGTACATTTTTTTCCCACCCAAGACTGTGATAAACAGCAGAGTGATCACAGTATCAAGTAAACTTGGCAAATATCTGCCCAAACTGCTGACTATTTAAGTCAAATCAGTGATCAGGGCTGACTGGGCCCAACGGAGCTTGCCTGACTGCAGCCCTGCAGAAACTAAACTGGTGCAGAAATATTTCTAACATTTTTTTTTCTTAATGAATAGCACTCAATTTTAAAGCAAAGTAAATCATGCATTTGTCCAACAACAAAGAAATTATTGACAGGGTCTTAGCACTTATCTAGCAGTAGATAAATCTACAGTAATGATATTTGAAACAGAATGGTGATATTTATAAATTAAAATTGTGAGTACATCTCATTCAGGGTATACTTCAGTCTTACACTGTAAGCTGCCTGTGATATGGTGCAGGCCCTTCAATGACCCCAACCAGGATGGATGGATGGATCTTAACAATCCCCTTTTACTGTTTAACATTAAGGATTAACAACAATACTAAGTAAAAGAAATTTCATTATTAATCACTTTAAAGAGCAAAAAAATAGCTACAGTCTCTCTTAAAAAGACTACATTCATCTATACAAAACTTTTCCGTGAAAGATTTTACTTTTAAGGAAATTTAAATCATTTAACTAATATTAAGCAAGGCCTTAATCAATTAGGCCAATAGTGATTGATAAAATAAAAACACTCGAAAGAACAAGTTTTCACATGTCTGTCATTCAAATCTACATTAGCAATTGCATTTATTGGACAACAAAGGACCTCCATTCTGGCTGCTAGCCTGTATACTACAAGTGCTACACTGAGAAGATTAAATGAGAGTGTCGTATTATGTTGCAGTTGATTCCAATATATTAAATAGCTACCCTTCCTATTACAACTATATTACAGAATTTCTATGGCTTATAAGTGAGCGACTGGTCATGAGTTGAAGCACACTGCACTGGGAAGACTTTTAGACTTGATGGTGCCATGAAGCCTGAATCTTAGGAGAAACCTCATTAAAGTTAATGCATTCAGTTAGACTTACATTAAAAGACCTGTAGCCACAAACATTTCCTCCAAATCTCAATTTTTCAGAACTCCCCTATCCATTTCTCATTAGAGTTCTAATAAAAGAAACCAGAGACTAAAGTATTAAATACCTTTTTAATCACAATAGTAAAAAGCTGGGAAGTTAACCTGACATGACACCTCTAGCTCTGTATGTGCCCTGAGGGTGTACGTATGGTTGTTT
This sequence comes from Hyperopisus bebe, assembly GCA_026777045.1. Classification (NCBI taxonomy): domain Eukaryota; kingdom Metazoa; phylum Chordata; class Actinopteri; order Osteoglossiformes; family Mormyridae; genus Hyperopisus; species Hyperopisus bebe. The sequence continues at coordinate 22,835,873 of JAODJW010000094.1, forward strand.
TAATAATATCAGCAACAGGGCTGGTGATACAGTCCAAGAGAGCCTGACTAAAAAGGCCAGCAACAACAGCACTTCTGATGCTTAAGTACTGTAAGCTCTCCTTAGAGTAGCGGGTTCCCAGCCACTCCACAGCCAGTATTCCGGGTCCCAGAACACTGCGGCTAGAGTTGCCACCTGTTCCATAAATTACCAGATCGTCCCATATTGAAAAATAAAACTCCATGCCTGTACCCCCCCCCCCCATTCAGCAAATTTCATCAGTCCATGACATTTTTGTATGATGGTCCACAAACATCAAAATGTTGGGAACACCAACCTTAGAGCATCTCTAATAGCTGAGACTAGACTTATTAGTACTATAAGATATTAGCAGACTAGTTGAAAAATAAATCCTGGCTGCTTCCCATAAGTGAAGTTCTTTGGAGAACCCACTGTGAAATTTGTAATTGAGAAAGTGAATTATAAATGAGATTCAAAGGTTTTACTATTTACATTATTAATCCTCATGAGTTGTAGCATTGTCGCTGGACATCTCCCCGGGAAACAAGGCAGCTCAGCTCATACAGGCTGTGTCAAAACTTTTTTCCCCTTTCTCTTGGTGATCTCATGCAGGCATGTAATCCCAAATTACAAACCCCACACTCAGGTGCCTAGAAAATGTCTGCATCAGAAACAGAGAACAGCTGGTAATTATGACTAATAACAAGTTAGCATGCTTCAGATGGTAAGATGTCTAAAATTTATCACGGAGGCTGTTTTTTGAGTGTACGTGGCCATACCCTAGAAATTACACTGTAATGTAAAGATGGCCACATCTATTTGTAATCTACCATGAGGCTTTCTATGCTAAAACAAAAATATTTTCAAATCACATTTTTCTGTTAGTTGAGACTGGCCAGCTCAGAAAGGATGACCTACATTCCATGATAAGCATCACTATATATTGCAATGAGGACAAACAAACTACCATTAACTAGACAGATACAAACCCCCAGACATGTTTGGCTAGAGAAGACTCATTCACACCACTTTACACTACATCCACACTTCATGCGCAATTTATATTTACATGGGGAATACATTTTTCACCGCCTTTTGAGGCAATTGTATGAAGTAATGAACCAAGCAAAACATACATTACACACAGATATGTGTTTTCCTATATAGTTTCCAGCGGAACATAAGAACTTAGTGATTCTGAAACCAAGACTGAAACCATGATACAACATTCACAACGTTCCAGAAGACGGATATTCATCCCCTCTCCCCCAACCCACTGCCACAAGTGGAGTCTGTTGAGCTCTCGGTTACATTACTAACATTACATAGGGATGGGCCGATCCACATTTTTTCAGTTCCGATCCGATTCCTATATTCAGCTGCCAATACTGATACAGACTCCGATACATATCTGAATATCTTCCAAGAGAGTATACGCAAGTGGTGAATGCTTAAAATGCCCCACCATGTTTCTCCCACTGGCAACAGCGTCACTCACACTTCATTGCAATAGCAGCACCTCGTGTATCAGAAGCTGCAGCAAGTGTGCAGAACAGCTTAAGCTAGCGATTTCCAAACCATCCATTGCTTATTTAATATTACTCACATTGTCTCACACAGTTGCTTGTGCATTGTTTAGCGGAATTTTCCACTAAACGCTGCTTCTACCTCTAAAATTTTTTTTACAAAGACTGCAAATCGCTGTGCAACTAGTTGTTAAAAATGAAAAATACTTCCAAATCATCACATTATCTGATGTTTTTACGCTCCTCCTACTGCAAAGAGTATGCACATGACGTCACGGCAGGCGGAAGTCACTGCACTCACACCTACTGAGTGGCAAATTTAGTGAGCAGCAACGTTACTGTTCAGCTTGAATACTGCAAAAAAACACATCTAAAATGGGAAAGAGCTGTTGTGCAATTGATTGTACAAATTGATTTAACAAGAATACTGCCAGAAATTAAACAAGTACTGGATCAGTCACATGTGGCTGATACCCGATCCGTCTAATAGGTATGCATCGGTGCACTTCTAATAGCCTATTACAAATCAAATTTTTCATTTTACAATTAAACCCATTACACATGTATATAACAAAATTAAAAGTCATGGCAAGCTGTACATTTTGTTCTTCTCTTTAGTGATGTTCTCTTTAGTGTTTTAAATTACTGGTGATTAATAAAACCCAGGCATTTCCCCCATTTTTTCTTATTCACCCCATCCCCAGAAAAGTGGTATAAACCGAGCTGTGACTCAAAAATGGAAAAAAAAAAATGCCCCTAAAGAATACATTTTTAATATTTCGTGTTTTCCACTCATTTAAATAATCAACCCACTGCTGCAGGTCAAATAATACTTCTGGCTTTATGAACGATGTGTTAAAATGTTCCAGGATGCTTTAATGTCTGCATTTGTAACGCAAGAGAATTCACAAAACTTTTTTTTTATTATTTAATTCCCATAAAGTATGTCATAAAGTTCATTAATTTTCTTCCATACTATAGAATAATTCACAGTAAACAGCCCAAAAGAAGAGAGACGCTAAATATTAGCTGGAAATTACTGCTCATCATGCAACATTGCTGTTCTGATTGAAAAGTAATACTACAATCAAAACCTTATCACCTACACTGGCATATTAGTACAATTAGGTTGTGTTTCTACAGTCCAAATACATTTAATTCTAAAAGCTGCCATTTCTTAGCATAATAGCATGAAATCAACACGAGGGTAGCTGGCCAGTAATATCCAGTGTCAGTTTCAAGTCCTACAAACTGTTTTTGCTACAATATATTCAACGATGGGGGTAGCATGGTGGTGCAGTGGTTAACACTGTTGTGTCACACCTCTGGCACCCGGGTTCGAGTTTCTGCCTGGGTTACATGTGTGTGGAGTTTGCAGGTTCTCCCCGTGTCGTCGTAGGGTTTCCCCTGGGTACTCCGGTTTCCCCCCACAATCCAAAGACATGCTGAGGCTAATTGGAGTTACTAAAAATTGCCCATAGGTGTGCATGTGTGAGTGTGCCCTGCGATGGGCTGGCCCCCCGTCCTGGGTTGTTCCCCACCTTGTGCCCGTGGCTTCCGGGATAGGCTCCGGACTTCCCCCTAACCCAGTAGGATAAATGGTTTGGAAAATGAATGAATAAATATATTGAATGATCCTCTTAGCCTGAAATTAAAAACCCAATTACATACATACAACTGTTTAAAATTAGGTGTATTTATTAACTCAATGAAACATCAATTTCCTGAAATCCATTCTCTAACAGAGGCAATCAAAGCAGTATGGGGACATATTAATATGATCTAAGCTGAATGGGGTGCAAACAGTGCTTTACCATAAACTTTACAACCCAAGTAACAAGTTAGTAACAAGGGTGTTAAATGTCAGCATATCAACCCACTGCAAACACCGTGATGATCTACTTAGAATTTCAGTGCAACGAAGAGCAGTAGTTGTTGAAGTTAAAACTGTAACATAAAAGCTCTTTATCCTAACATTACACACAATGAACATTCTACGTGTATGCACACACAGACTGAAATGGTAAATATTAACATGTAAATATTAGTAATTTTTTTTTCTCACAACTCCAGATAACAGGTAGGGAGGGACAAAAGCAACACAAAAGGTTCCCAGTATTCAAAAAAGAAAAATTCAAAGTCCCCTACATCAGGACTAATAAGGTAAAAGATATCAAATGTAAACCAAGCTGCCAACCAGGGTAATGACTTAAAGGCCACTGTTATATGACACTGCAGACAGTCTTCAGCCTATCAGAATGTCTTAAGGGGAAAGCACGACAGTAACTGGTAACCAAAACACTGGTCCACAAGGCTGGAACACTCTCCTACAAAGGGGGGCATTTCTTTCCTGAGACATGCAATAGTTAAATGAAGAAATTCAACAGAGAAAGGGGAAGATGTGTACTACTGCTAACACAAATGCAAATGCTAACCTGCTACTGGCGATCATTTCTTTGTAGTTACGTACTTTTTACAGTGCATTTTGGGACTCGTGTTAGAGGTTGTTCTTCTGGCTGAGTGGTATTTTAGAAGTCAAGAGGAAATCATCAGGATGGTACTCAGAGTTCATCCTAAGAATAGAGGATACTTTCCACCTTATCAAGCATGGAAAGAAAGCTAGTAATAGGTCTTATCAAGTTGCACTGATTGTTGTGTATTCGCCTGCCCAGGAGAAAAAAACTGTTTTTATTGTGACATGGCAGGACATTTTCACTATCTTGTAACCACAGTCAAAAAATGAACGAAGTATGAAACATCAAGTATCAAGTTGAGTCGCAGATTATAAAAGAATGTCGTTTGACATTTTCTTCATCCAGTATTTAACCTGGCCATTTTCATTACTGCATCCACGGATCATTTTGGTTCTGTATTAATTAAAAGAAGCTTAAATTTCAAAAACCGTTCATAAAACAACAGGCTAGTCAAAGACAAGTTTGAAGTTGCTTTTTCCTACTTCAAAACCATCATTCTGCTACAACTGCAGCTTTCTCAATCACAATGTACAGATATGGTTTTTCTTCATGAACATGATTCCTTTCACACAATAAGTGATTCAGGAGACACTGTAAAAATGTCATTATAACATAGCAAATGTAAGTTCAACACAGATTTATTTGCATGTGCATAAAAACTGAAAATTTGGGAAAATGTCTCAAATGCAAAGGAAACCTAAGAATCTGACATAGGAAATTTAGAAAAGAAAACAATATTTAAGATGAACAATCTGAATCTGTATGCAAGCCAGAACATAAGTAACTAAGAATTCATAATATTAAACACTGCATAACAACGGTTATATACAAGATAATGTCAAAGTTCAAACATGAGTTATCAAGCATAAAAGTTAAACTGCTGCTGATTTCATTTTCGGAAATGTTTTAGCCAGATTATTGAATCATTAACATTATTAAATTCAAGAATGTGAAAAAATGTTAAATGCCGTTTGAAAGATAGTTAGGGCTAAAAACACACTAATGTATGTTGGTAACATATTGTGGCGTAATCTCAATGTTTCAATTATGACTTATACTGTTAGAATTCAGATTTTACATATTATGCAGAACTGAAAGCGATACCAAATGTAAACCAGTAAAAACAGTCTGCCAAGAGTAAGTGAAAAGAAAAATCCGTTAATTCCAGTGTAAAGACCAGATGAATAAACGTAACCGTAACACCAAGGAGATCTGGATGCAGTCAAGGACTTCTTAATATTAATTAACATAGCAAGTTCATAATAAAAGCATAAATCTGGCACTGGGGAATCCCTTCATGCGTCACTGGGCAATAACGTATTAATTTCCTAAAGACGAGAATTTATGATTTAATGTAGAGGAGCTTTGGGTGCGGTTAAAAGATGGGAAATAGCCTCGGAGTTGCATATTCACATTAATGTAATCCTCACCAAAGCTGCTAAACATCTGGCAAAAGACAGACAGCCCAGTCGCTGTATGGCCGCCCGTTTAACGAAAGCCAGCCGTCGGTAGGGACACCTAGATAACTAGTTACATATCACGGCCAAAGAAATAATAAGAACTAGTTAAAGGAGGAAAGTCAGCTTCGGAGCTATATACCGAGACGGGTAAAAAAAAGAGAGGAAAACGGCGCGGCAAAGAGAGCAAAGACGTCCCCCTGAGTGGTGGAGCTGAAAAATCGACTCAGGCTTTAAAACGCCCGACACGTTAAGCTGGATAGCCCACACGCAGCCGCCCAGGTGAAAGGATTTGCCGTCGAACCCGTCGAGCTTCCCGGCCCGTCCGACGCGCTTTACCTGTCAGCCGGACTTTGATGCTGGAGCCGTTCCGCCGAGTCCCGGGATTCGACATCCCTCCAGGAATGTCGCCGGCTACTGCTGGCTTACTCAGGACTGACCTAAGACCTCAAGCTCAGGCCTAGCTGAACGACTGCGACACCGACCCGGTGTTATCGTACAGCCCCTTCTATCGCAGGTAAAATCTCATGTCTTCCCGCATTGAAGTGACCACAGCTCCGGCGACCCTCCTAAGCATTTTCGAGCTTACGGGCGCGTTGACGTCAGCCCTCCTTGCACAGGGCGTGCGCGCTCCCGAGCAACGTCTCTGTGCCCGACGCCTCAGATAATGAATTTTCCATTGCTGGAAACTGGGCAGTGTAGGACACAGTATTAATACGAATTGAAAAAGTAATGTCTTGAGAAGCTCGACGGCAGCCTGGTATCTAAACATTTAAATTTTAGTTTTATGCTTCATAGTTCAGACAAGAAGTACTATTTGTAATTTGTGATATACTATCAATAAATTCTGCTTCTAAAATGTTGCACTTCATATGACCAACGGAGTGGTAAAACGTTAACATTTTGATGTTGCTCACACAACCCTAAATACATGTAACTCAGTTGATCGAAATATTTTCATATTCATATAAAAATTTGCAGCGGTTAGTAAATATATTTTTTTAATCCAACAAACAAATCCATTGTGTTTTTTTCAATCTTACCTGCTTTTTTAGTTTTTTGTGGTGTACGCAGAACATTACATAACAACATTTTAGGATTATCAGTAATCAAAAACGAGAATTTAATCACAGTACTTTCCATCCAGGTTGTTAACGCTTTGACCTCACGCCTGTCGGACCATGTATTTTCTTGATTTTGAATCCTTTTCTGCATATAGTTTCCTTCTGTTGCTCATTTAAAACAATGTATAATCCAACATGTTCTTATTGTAATTTTACTCTCAGTTTATTGTGTTGATGTTGGAGCTTTGTTTTCAGCTTATTTTGACACATTATTGAACAGGACCATGACTTTTTTCAGTGATGACCAAATCTTTAAAAATTATTTGGTAGATAGTCACGTGATTTTGCATTGTGCATTTCCCCTAAATTTATCGCTGAGGTTTCTATATAATGAGGTCCTTGCGTGAAGGTCAAGTTCAAAAATGGCATTAGTGCTTGAATTGTGAAACTTCCTTTAAGATGTTTTTAAAGCTCTCTGAAATGTTAAGTTATGCATTAAACAAAACTGGATGAGTTCTATCATAATTCTGACAATTATTTTGATCGTTTAATTATTATAAAGAATGAAATGATAAAATCAGCAATGTTGTACCAATTTTATGAATTTATTGTCAGTCAAGAAGATGTTCTGCATCTAGAATAAGTTCAAAATTTTTAAAGACCTTTCACATTCTTATGTTTATAAATTCCATCCATTATAATTATACATGCATGGCAATGATATAGACAATTAAAGTTTTTCCAAAATTCAAAAGAAGTCTGAGAAAGGAAAAACGATGTCATCACTGGATGCATTACTACTGCTAGTGTACATTTTACATAGTAACTGTGCAGTCCATTCCACAAAAGTAATTTAACATCATGGTCCCAGAGGAGCCTCTCTTGTATGTTTACACTTTAGGCAAGTGTTCCATTAGTACCAAAAATGTATCTTTAGATTTTCTTCTGTTCTCCTGATATTTATTTCAACAAAATTGTCAGCATATGCTATCAGACAAGTTTGATGTTTTTGGATTTGTATGTGCATATACAGTAAGATGTTATAAAGTGTTGAGAAAATACTAGTGCTAGAATATTATCAAGGGCACAATTTAGTAACACCATAATGTGTGAGTTCTGGGCTATATTTACAGAGCTTGGATAACTTTGCAGGGAAGTCTATTCATCTTAATTTTAATAAGTTGAAAAAATAATTTAAAAACACCTTAAAACACTACAGAGTATCACACAAAGGCATTGAATAAAATGTCAAATTAAATCAATTTTCAAAATACTGGAAGAAACACTATGGCTTTACACAGACTGGCCTATGACAAAGACAGTGTACCATACAGTATGGTGATTTCAGTGCATTAAATAAAAACAAATTACTACCGCTGTCGACTCAAGTCTACCCCCTGCTGGAAATAAATGTTTTTTTTTTTTTTTTTTAAACGGATGGTGATTTACTCCAGCAATGCCACCAGCCAGGTAAAGGGCAGCAGCAACTTTCTAGCAGAGATGACTGTCAACTTATCCGGCAGTACCTCATGAATCGGAGGATAATCTCAAGTGACCTTCAAATGGAATGGGAAACATTAAGTGGTGTGAAGTGCACTGATAGGACAGTTCATAACAATCTCCTAGAAGCAGGAGTGATGACCCATAAAGCAAAGAAGAAGCCCTTCATTAATGAGAAGAGCCAGACTGCAGTTAGCAAAAAATGTATATTTTACTGAGGCACATACCCATAAATTGAGAAATGAAAGGAACTAAAAATTTAGCTGTGATCTCTTAATATTTTCCAGAGCTGTATATGGTACATCCTGCAACAATGACCAGTGGCCTGTACTAGGAAGCGGGGTTACTGGCTTATCGGGGTAACTTGTCATATTTAAGGTACCACAGTTTAAATGGACTTCATATTCATTCACTTGCATTTTGCCCAGACTACCTTAAATCCGACATGTTACCCTGATGAGCCAGTAACCCCGCTTCATAATACAGGCTCCAGATTAGGCAATTCAATGAAGAATTGATTGATATGTACTACTTAAAATCTCCATCCATCTAACCACTCATCTTGATCAGGGATCAACTTGAACCTGGAACTCAAGACAGGTAGCACAGGGCACAAGGATGGGATACACCCTGGATGGGATACCAGCCCAACTCAAAGCACATACAAGTCAACTATACACAGTATATGCTGCTGTACAAGCCAAAAATGAAGAAAAGGGTGCAACTTTGATTTCTATAGGGTATGAAGTTTTCAGAGATGCACTAAAACTGATAAATTGGTGTCAAATCATCAACAAAACTGAAAGCAATTTGATTGAATCCATAATAAAGTCCATCCTATGTTGTGTGACATATTCATCAATTTGCACCAAATGGTCGGGAACAGTGTGCTGGAGGGAATTTGCAACTGCAGAAAAAAACACATAAAGGAAGTGGAGAGTATCAGCCTGGGCTTGCAGAAATGCAATGCGGGAAATAAAACTCTGTGACCTTTAAAGGGACTGAAATCCATCCTATCATGACAGGGAAGGAAAAACAGGCAAACATACCTTCTTACACTATCCTTAGTTGTCAAACTAGCAAGTCTAAACAAAGCAAAAGAACACATAATTAAAACAAATCATAACAAAACAATCATTCGGCTCAAGAGCAGTGGACAATTAGAATGTATCTTGTCTTTGAGAAGATCATCACTGAAGGTGAAAAAGTTGAATCTGATAAAACTGATCTGACCAAAAATGTAGATATTGAAATACATGAAATTGGGACTCCCCTTGTGTAAATGTCATTTTCCCATAGTTATAGCTCTGAAATTTGAGTAGATATGTTTTAGCCATGCATGATACACTCTGGCAGGGGCACTGTGAAAAGATCCAAAAGTGTGTGAATCTTAAATGCCCCACTTCTGAGACAGAAGGGGAAAAAGACTTTCACAGAAGCTTCACCTTGGAACGTAATGTATCAGAACATCAACAGAAACTCTTTTTGTCCAACATCATAGTCATTAAATCTCCCATGAATGGTCATGTCAATGCATATTCACTGATTTTTTTATATTTTTTTTGTAGAAAACTCTACATGACCTTCAAGCTGGATAGGACACAGTGAACCACCTCACCAAGGGTAACAGCATGCATTCAGACTCATGAGGTAATTTTGGAAAACGTTGCGCTAAAGTCTTAAAACCTTTCATTCCAGGGCCAGCCTCAGCCAACTGTGATTTTTTAGCTGGAGGACGGATGGGAACAAGAGGTGGAAAAAGTAAGTTGCATGGCTAGCATGACTTAAAAATGACGATTCATAACCTCAAAAAGAAGGAAAAGGCTAAAATTGGTCTGGAAGTAATAGTAAAAAAAACTAGGCACATGTTAGAACCGTAAAAAAAATCACAAAACTCTAAAAACGCTCTATAGTTTAACATGTAAATTCAGTATTAGTGTAGCACTGTGTCACAAATCCTTCACAGTCAATCTGATCACTCAGAATAATAAAATAGAGGATGCAACATGCATTATTAATGAGAAGGGGAGCCAGGAAGCCATCCCAGATATCAGCATTTATTTACATGCATTTACTCCTACATTATCAGTGCTCTTTATCATGGGCTTTCTTAAACCCAAAATGAAAGCAGAGCAGAACTTGGGACCACTAATGCGTGATAATATAAGTAAGTAAGAACTAAGGACTGAATGGAGATTGTCCCTTAAATATTTTGCTGATTTACAAAAAGTCTTTGTGAATGTTCTCTGGACCCCATGTTGAAAAGCCCTGGTCTTCATAATAATCTAAATATAATCAATGTGTTTTGAATAGAAGAGGAATTATGACAAGAACAGGATTGCTGTTTACACCTGGAGAAAGAAGAAAAGCGTTTGAGGCAGCCGGATCTCAAGGCCGACAGATGCGCAGTCCAGAAACCGCAGGCCGCAGTGAGCAGCGGAACACCAATCAGCGGAAGCACACTGAGCAAACACAGCCACAAATACATGCAGTCACAAGAAGAATGAATGGATCTTCTGTTATGTGTAGGCTGAGGAACTGGGAAGTGAGCTGGGCGCAGAACAAAAGATTCATGTCGAGATCTCGAAGGCCCTGCGCCTTACTGTGCTGGCCTTCCAAAAAGAGAAGGGGCACAATTACATCCGGCACATGCCTGTGGAGAAGTTGCAGGGCAAACTAAGGCCATATAAGAGCCAAATAGCTAAAGCAAGCACCATGTGACATCTTATAGAGAATGCAATATATAGACGAAAGACAAGAACTGTATGGCCAGGCCGAGGCATTTTCTAGTGATTTTTATAATTAAACAAGGCAGGTATATACAGATTTATAAATAATGACAACTGTGTCATATTGACCAGCAGTGTCCCGGTTTCTCAATGGTTTTAGGAAAAGCAAACAAACGCAAGTTTGTCGAAGCACAGGAAGATGATAAATTAGCTGGAAGATGCTGAGGTGCTGAAACTGCTCCTGGGGGAAAAGACACTCTTCTGTGAAGCCAATTTATGTGTCCACTTCCTCTTCCAAAGGAGTCTCAGAGGAGCAAACCACTCTCTGTGAAGCTAGTGTGTGTGTCCAG
>JAODJW010000094.1:22852397-22873705 GCA_026777045.1 Hyperopisus bebe
GTTACACACTATGCCATGTTCATTCAGGTTAATTCTGTAACAATTGTTACATTATCTGAATGCCTTGGGGTGGTGATGTATCAACCCAGGCTGATGCCTCTTTGTTACTCACCTGACTGGAAGAGACTAATTGACTGGCACTATTTGCTGGTTACTGCATTTGCTATAATATCTTATCTGTTGCTTATGATTTGCCAAAAAGCCTTGTCTTAATTTGTCTTGTAAATGTTGCATGATGTGAATTGCCTGTTTAATTGTCTTCTGTTTACTTAGAGTTGAAGGAATGACTCAGGTTTTTATCTCCTTGTTAAACTTGTTACATGCCGTAGGATCAGTTTGAATATAAATCAGTTTTGGCACAGAATTGAATGTGTGAAAACCACTTATGGTTTCCTGTCTTATTGAGTGTGTTGTTGCTTTATAACATTAAAGAAGTTTTTTGTCATTAGTGCCTCGACTATTCTGGTAATGATTGAGGGGTTCTGTGCCAAAGGCAAATGTGCCCTTTCTTCCACCAGGGACACGACTGCTGTCCGATGATGTTCAGCAGCGATGATCACGGCAGCCTGACCTTCATCTCAAAGTTAGACATTCCAAAGCAGAGCATTCAGCGCAATATCTCCGCCATGGAGCGCTTCCGCAACATGGACAAGAGAGCCACCACCGAGGACCGGAACACTATCCTGGAGACCCTGCACCAGAACAGCATCACGTAAGGGTCCCACAGCCTCTCCTGTTCCCCATTCTGTTTTGAATGTGCAGTACTAGGTATAACTGTGTATTTTAGGCTCAGATGCTTATGTTCCATATTTTGGGCCCTTTCTTAACTTCCAGTGTAATGTAAAATAAAGGCTTAATATTGATGCTGCATATGGTTGAATTTTTACTGTCCAAAGATAATGCATATCCATTCGTGACCTAAATGCCTTTTTAAATAGCAGAACGCTTAAATATTTGTGCTTTTAAAAAAAATCTGTTAAACATGCATCTAAAAGACTTTTTGGTCTCGCCTAATTCCACCTGGACCGTTTTCCTGTCGACAATAAATTCAAAATAATTGTTTTTCTTTCCTCATCTTTGCAGCCAAGTGTCTATATTTGAAGGAGACAAAAGAGATTGTCGTAAATTCTGCACTACAGGTATCGACGGGGCAATGACCATATGGGATTTGAAAGTAAATATCCTCTTCGCAGTCCAAAAACATGTTTCACTTTCTTTGAAATTTGCAAAATGTGGTGTGGGATTTTGTTGCTTTTACCTTGTTTTTAACCCCCCGCTCTGTGCTTATTTCTTCCTAGACTCTAGAGTCCTCCATTCAAGGGTTGCGGATCATGTAAAGTTCAAAAAAAGAGGAAAAATCATCAGATGATTAGCACAAATGAAAGACCAACAAAAGGTTTTCTGACAATTTTTGCAGGTGGTAACTGAAAAGAAGCACTGAGAGATGAACTGACATTGCTGTATATTTATAAAAAGGAAAACAACCGTGAAATGACATTGGAGTGTTTTTTTTTCCCTGTTTCCTTTGGTTTGTTTTTTTAACTTTAGCTGTGATCTTCTTGATTCTATACCAAAGCTGGTACCCCAGCAGTATGGTAATGGGTGAAGGGCCCTCATCTCCTCAGGAGGAATTGTAGAACAGTAATGTAAGGGTGAAATTAATATGTAAATGGTCTGCTAGAAATAAAAGAGTACACTACAACCCCACCTTGGTTTCCTTTTTCTGTTTTGTTTTACAGTTTGAATGCCTGTCCTTTTTATATGAACTTGTATGCATTTCACAGATGGTGCACCAACACAAGCAACCGCCAGTTAAAACCATATAACCCAAATAGAGAAGGATGGTTACAGTAATGAGTTATTCTAAGGGTGGCAGCGTTGCTGAAAGGTCTCCCAGGAATGGTGCCCTGCAGGCCTCTGTCTGCTCACCAGGGGTCAGTATTTGTAACTCCACCACCAGAAAGAGATCCTGTGGAAGGAGTTTAAGGCTGAATCCACTGCTCCAATGTATATGAATGAGCAGCTGTAATTTTCTGGAAACCTCTTCTGTGAACCTTCATGATTTTCTATAATGAGGACAAACTTGGATGATGAAGATGTCATGATGTTCAGTAAAAACACCATTTGACAGTAAGATTCTTGTACAAATTACTTTAATTTAGTATTGAGAGAATCATAAATTATGCTCTTCACCAGAGAATTTTGCTGGATACTATCAGACCACCCCAGAGACCTAGAGTTGGATTTTGAAGTGCAACTGGAAAATGAGGATAATGATCTTGAAAGTACCAACAAGTTCACATCAGAAGACTGAACATTTGGGCTGGACCTGTTAAAAACTAGGTGTAAATCCCAAGTTGGACCTATCACAGGAAACTCATACTTTGTGTAAGGTTTTACTTTTTGACGTCCTTTAAAGTCCAGTTAAATATCTTAGTAAGTATAATTGATTGACCAAAGCAATTACTTTTTCCACACCAGGACATTTGTTACTATTAATATCAAAAATTTTATATGATTATTTAATCATTCAATAGAGGACTATCTGATATTTGTGCCAAAAAAAATATGAATACATAAAAATCAGATTTGTTTCACTGTGATGTGTCTCAGTTTGAGTCTGTAGCCCTCAGTTTATTAAATTACATAAACGCTTTTTTTGGAACAGAAAAAGATTCAAAAGAAATGATTCATGATGCTAATTGTGGTTTCAGCTCCAATGATAATTAATATGGAAATTTGAAAATTATCTAGATGTGGCATTTGGTTTTTTTTCCCCCTGTGGACAACCATCAAGAATAACTGGTATTTTTTTCTGTTGCAGATCTGTTCTTGGGAATGCAATCAAACACCACTGCCCACTGCACACACCGATCTTAAGCTCATTTTAACTACTAAGCTCAGAAGTCTAACTGCACAAGGGAGATGCAAAACCCAACCTAAAAATAAACAGTGAAATTTCCGAATTCTTGAGGGAAAAAAAAAGTCTCTGGATTGCGAAATTTCTTTGAGATTGTTCCAAAAATGTTTCTGGGCATTTCAGTCGATCAGGATTCAGATGAAAGGCTATCTAAACCATATGGATGGAGGCCTTACATTTCCTCTGCACCCTCAAATAGAAATAAGTGAGGAGTTAAACTTTGTTGGCCCTATTAATCAGCTGTGAGCTGCCTGCACAAGGAAGTAGTTACAAGTCCCAGGCAGGAAAGGGGAAGTAGAGCGGATCAGAGAGAAATAAGTTTTCTTCAGTTGGTTCAGAGCTTTGTCAGAGTTCGTGTTGACTGCTCAGAGTCCATGAACTGAGGCTTCTGTTTCATACTCCATCTATCTTCTCTATTTTACTGGGTAAGTCAAATGCTTCTTTAGCAAATGCTTAAAGACTGAAAGTATTTATATGCTTAACCCTAAGCGTGGCAAATGGCTAGACAAGTTTGCACCTCAAAGATCTTGGCTAAGATTGTTTCCCTACATTATGCATCACAGATGCACTTATTTCAGCAACGTTGTGTAAAGTGGTGATGCCAGTTTGACGTTTAACAAAGCAGTGAGTGCAAATTGCGTATTAATTTATAACAATATGATACTAAGGTCAGAATATTAGCCTGACATTGACAAGTGAAAGTGAAGAAATATAAATCAAAAATATTTGAAATCTCTTTAACTCTCAGACAATATTTTGCACTTTAGCATCATTTCTCCATTTTAAAGTGTAGCATTATTTACCAGAATGGCCAGGCACATAGCTCTACTAAGTGAATAAAATATTACATTCTATATATAGATATTACATTATGATTTTTAGTCTAGCACATCTCTCAGGCAGGAAGTATGAAATGTTTTATTGTTGCCTAATGAAATTTGCCTGGCTTGATTTCTCTTCCAAGACATCAGAAGTTCTGGGCAGCATGGCGTACCATAGTTTTCTGCTGGAGCCCATCACTTGCCATGCCTGGAACAAGGACAGAAGCCGTGAGTGTGCACACACACACACACACACACACACACCTCACCATTACTATTTGACTCTGGGGTCTAAGTGTCTGCATGCATATGCTCACTGGCTGATATATATTGGGTGAGGGGTTAATTATGCATTTGCAAGCGCAAATAGAAAATATCAGCCTGTATGCAGTACTGCTTATGCGTCTGTTATATAACACCATCTTGTACGTTATTATTAATGTATTTGCATGCTTAAGCTGGTCAAAATGTGGCATCTTTGTGCATTTCATCCTAATAATAAGCAGTTATTATTGTTTTTTTCTAGAGCAAATTTTCTTATAACTACTGTATTGTTCATTCATGGAAACTTCCAATATAAGTAGAATCAACCAGACAGTCAAGGCATAAGGTAGACTGTCAGCTAAGAGCTACAATATTCAGAAGAAGAAGAAGTTGAATTCATGGCCGTATAATTTAAGGGGTCTAATTTGAAAAGTTTCCGGTTTCAAACTGTTGCACACACAGCTCAGTGGGAGTAATTCTAATGGACCCTCAATATTCTAAAAATGGTATTACTTAGTTCCTCTTTAATGTGCACTGCAATTAAGAGGAACAAGGCCCACAAAGAGGAACTTTTAAATGTATTCTGCTGTTTTCCTTGTTCATACCTACAATGACACAAACAGCAGTGACAAATTGTACTCAGACTTCCTGTTTTACCATGAATGGTGTTTTCAGGCTGATTGGATGTGTCAGCGTGGGGGGGGGGGGGGGGGGGGGTGGACTGGGGGAAGGCAGCAGATGCGAACACCTCACGCCTGAGCCATAGCGGTGCTGTTCATTCCCAACATAAGGAGAGAATCCACAGCAAATGTTACACTTATATAAAGGGTGCTATGATATGCTACAATATGAGTCTTTAACTTAAATAAGGATAAACAGGATTTAAGGGAAATAATGCAGATTTAGGAGGCGGTAAGAGGCATATGCTGAGTACAGTGCATTGCCACACCCACCACAAGACCAACCAGCTCAGGGATGTCTCAGCACCACACTAGTCCAAATGGAGCAGTGTGAAATTTTTCCAGTGGCTGGAGTGCCAATCCTGCCACCAACCCCCATATTTTCCCTGTAAGTTAGACGATATACTTGCAGGGCTGGATGTAGGTTAACATCATACCCAGTACAGAGCAATTGCAGGTTAAGTGCCTCGCTCAAGGGCCCAACTCCTGGCATTCACGAGATTCAAACTGGCAACCTTCCGATGGCTGGCATAGTTCCCTAGCCTCAGAGCCACTGCTCCGCCCACACTAAATGCTAAAGCTAGTGCTAAAATTAGAGCTATGCATCGATTAAAAACATAACTAATTCACAATGTTCTGTGATTAATCTCACCCAATATTAAAATTATAATAATAAATCTTTATACATTAAATCCCCTTATTAATGTAGAATTAACACAAAGCGTAGTACATGGGTCATTGTCACAAATCCATTACTGTAACATATTAATTTTCTCTAATTTTTCCTCAAATCCAAAGCAAGAGTAACTGAGACGAGAAAAAATGACAAAACTAATAGAAAATGGCGAAAACATTACACATCTTCTTATTTAAGTTGATTGTCTATTGTGGGTCACATGCAATAAAGTTGAACAACTGAAAAACATTTTATGTAGGCCTAGCTTTGTGCTACTGATTTTTGGCTACCTATTTGTGGAAAATGATTAAAAATCAAATTACATAATTTTTTATATACTTAAAAAGTTAAAGATAATGCCAATTGCTCTACACAAAAAAACGAACACTGTATTTCACCATAACATTTTTTTAAAAATCAAGTTTGTGAGAATGCCATATGTTTTTATATTTGTTTAATGGTTTATGTTAAGATCACTCCCTGTCCTGTACCAGTCTGTCCTTCATTTCTCAGTTTCCTACTTTTCCCTGTTGACCTACATGTGTTGTTGATCTTTTCTAGTGATTCTGGTCTATTCTAGTATAGTCCATCTCTTGGTATTCTCCCAATGGCAAGTGTAATGTTGTAGTTCCCTGTCTGGTCATCCCGTTTTGCTTCTTGTGTTCCCTTAGGTTTATCCCTGGTCACAGTCCCCATAGTTCTCCCTGCCCCCTGGGCTGCTGCACAGCTAAAAGTACTGAATGTGCAGCTTGTAACAATTTACTTATGTATATAACCCCCTGTCTATGCTCATTTCCCTTGCCTATTGAATGTGTGGGCTGTTAGATAGTCCCTGTTGAAAACCCTGTTCCAAATCTGTATATGTGATCTGTACTTCCTTGTGTTTAGTTTGAGTCTTAGTTCACAAATCACTTGCCTGGCTCAATGAACAGGTGGCAATAACAAAATAGGGTATTGTATTATAAGAGCGAATGGTAAACGATTATTTTTTAAATCACAGTCCTTGGCAATTAATTACATATACCAAATGTACATATAATCACATGTACTAAACAGGCAGATCGAAACACTATTGAATCCAATGTGATTAATCTAAAATCTAAAACCTATTTGGCAAATAGCTCTAAAAACAGAAGCAATGCATTAACACAATAACTTTCCCAGCCCTAGTTAAAATAAATTTGTTTCAGACATCCCTGTGTAGAGCTTGTTTGCTTGTCTGCTAGAAGTGCTTTGTGTTTAAAAGAGAGATTCACTTTTTCAGCTGCAGTGTGAGGATCAAGGTCATCCTTTCTTGTTTCTATTTAAGTACTTGGACTGCTGTTAGTCTTAGGTTCAAAACTGGGTTTCTAGGTTATACTCTGTGACTTTCGAGACTGTTTGTACAGTCTGAGATATAAAAAAATCAAATATTATCAGCCACTTTGGATTTTCTCATTAAAAATGTCTTGCCATCATTACTTAATGTTTATAATATAATTTAGTCAGAAAGTCCATACAATGGTTTTTACATTCAGGGATGTGTTTGTTCCTTTAAGAGATCGCTTTGTGCCCGAACAATCATGATGTCCACATTTACAAGAAGGACGGAGCCAAGTGGACAAAGGTTCATGAGCTGAAGGAACATAATGGCCAGGTGACGGGTAAGGAGTAATCGTAGCCTCCCCAGGATACTGTCATGGTCCTTCAGAAGAAGCTGTAGAGGACTTTCCTCATGTCCACGGCAGGTATCGACTGGGCCCCGGACAGTAACCGCATCGTCACGTGTGGCACTGACCGCAATGCTTACGTCTGGACCCTGAAAGGAGCCCAGTGGAAACCTACGCTGGTCATTCTGAGGATAAACCGCGCGGCTCGCTGCGTTAAATGGTCCCCCAAAGAGAACAAGTTTGCCGTGGGAAGCGGATCACGCCTCATCTCGATTTGCTACTTTGAGCAAGAAAATGACTGGTGAGCCCTTTTGTAATTCTGCAGCCATCATCAGCCATTTTGTTTTTGATTACCGCGCAGATCCTGTTTTATTAAGTTTTCTGTCTTTTCAGTTCTTCCTCTGATGGACATGCAAATTACACTGGTATACAGTGATTTTGGTGCCAACGATGTATTAAGTTTATGGTGCTGATTAAGAATATGACTTTGTTTTTGCCAGATTGGCTCTAGTTACTGAGATATTTAATAGTTAATTAATTCATTAAAGCAACACGTTTGAAAAGCATTCAGAATTGCAAGAATATTTTTATTTTAGTTACAACTAGTAAGTAAACAGTCTAACATCACACAAAAAAGAAATTTAAAATATCTTACAGTGACAGGAAAACATTATGTATGATTTGATTAAATAATACAATAATAATTAGTTATTAATTGTTATTAATGTCAATGCTTCAAAAAAAAAGTACTGTGGCTGGTTGAAAAGGACGACTAATGTCTACGAAGTGCGATGTGACCTTTGTAAAAAAAGTCATCAAACTGGCAACAATGGGCTCTAAAGCCATCGACTCACATATCAGGGGAGAGGAGGACAAGTGTTTTGTCAAAAGTCGGACAACAACTGTCCCCATTCATTTGTTTGCCAGTCCTGCGAGTACAACCTCTACAGGCCTACACCCGCTTTGGCAGTGTCTCCAGATCCCACGTCAAGCGATGCCTTCAGTACATTCTCTTCAACCGACACACAGAAAGCAGAAGTGCTATAGGCTTTGCAAACAGTTATCCGAAATCACTCCTATATGTCCAGTGATGACATTCACACTGTGTTGAGCAATTTGCTGTGACACAGTTAGTAATTGTAGGAAGTTATGGCCTACATACCCTTCACAAGTCATTCAAGACTGGTTTTGAAGTGTGGATGGTGGAGAAAGTGCTCAAAACACCACATTTTTCCATTCTGCACCAGCCAGAAGAGAGGAAAGATTCCCTGTACCTTTCTGTGGCCATCGGTGGCTCGAAAACTTGCCAGCTGTCGAACGAGCATTAGAAGTCTGGCCCTCTATTGTGAAATATGTGAATTTAGTGAAGTCAAAAAAGGTGAAAAACCCAGGGACATCTTCTTTTGACTGGATTTGTGAAGCCCGAATGGATCCCCTTCTTCTGGCCAAACTACAGTTTTTCATGGCCCTATCACAAGCATTTCAACCATTTCTGGCTAAATACCAGACAGGTGATACCATGATGCCCTTCCTTTGGAAGGACTTGGTAGATTTGATCTGGGTAAATATTCACCACCATAGTAACAGCAGCAATAAATGAACACACAAACACGCACATGTGGACTTAACTCTAATTTTATTTTTTAGACTCTCCTTCAATGCTTCATCATTCATTTCATTACCTAAGACACTGTTAAAGAGTCAGAAGACAGACCAAAAGCTATTGCATTTATCATCACACACAGGTCGCATTGGGGGGAATGCATTATTTTCATGGATGTTCATTATCTCAAAAACTAGAACCAATCCAGCAAAAGTGATGTGATTTTTGAAATTAGCACCCTCAAAATACCCTAAATCCATTCAAAAAACCTTCTGAAAAAAAATTGTAGACCTGTGTTTTTGTAAGGTTTTAAAACACTTTTAATGTATTTTTTTAATGTATGAAGGAACTAACTGGTAGCACTTGTCATTACGAGAAATTAACTACCATTTAGTGTCACAGAAAAACAAAAAAACTAGCTATAATGTTAATGTAAGCGACACTCTTAAACAATGATTTAAAAACTGGTACAATAATTCATTAAACCTACATTAATTCTCAAGTAAATGTGTGTTCACTGCTTGAAATAGTGGTTTCCTTTTGTGGCATTTAGGTGGGTTTGCAAGCACATCAAAAAACCAATTCGCTCCACAGTCCTTAGTTTGGATTGGCATCCCAACAACGTATTGCTGGCAGCTGGATCTTGTGACTTCAAATGCAGGTAAATGTATATCACCCTAGCTGCATGGTTGTAAATTGTCCTGAGAGAGTCTGCTGCATGTTCTTGTCATGCACTGAAAAAAACCCATTCACTTCCTTCTAGAATTTTTTCTGCCTACATCAAAGAGGTTGAGGAGAAGCCTGGCCCTACGTCCTGGGGTTCTAAGATGCCCTTTGGAGAAATGCTGTTCGAATCAAGCAGCACCACTGGCTGGGTCCATAGCGTTTGCTTCTCTGGCAGCGGGAATCGCGTGGCCTGGACAGCTCATGATAGCATGATAGCTGTGGCCGATGGCGAGAAGACCGCTACGTAAGTATCCAGTCAAACTGAACATGTGAATTTTGCCTCCTGCTATATATCAAAGTGATTCAAAATTCTGAATTTTTGCTTTATGTTTCACTTATGTTTTTAGTTTAGTAAGGATTGAAGGAAACTGCCTGGCTGATTTACCTTGAAACATATCCCCATTTTTGTCAGTATACTTCTATGTAGGCCCAGTACATCTGCTCATGCTTTAAAAGGTACATGCAGCCTGTCGTCTACTGGTTTAGAAGCTCAGCCAAAATACAGGGGTCCTCAGTCTTGGTATTAGCAGCCTGGTTGTCTATACAGGCTTCTACTGCACCTATGGAATTAAGTGATGAATTGAGCTAATTACCTCTTTGATTGAACTATTACAAGTTGCTCCCCCAGTACAGATATTATTAATAGTCTGAAAAGTGTTGGAAAAGATGCACAAGACCAGCTATTAGGACAAAGATGGGGGAGTCCAGCTCTGTATGATGAAGACAAAACATGACCCTGGAAAACCTCAGGTGTTTGGTGGCTGGCTGCCTTTATAACAAACATCTTTCTGTTTCTGCCTGGCTAGGATCAGCAGCTTCAACTCAGATTCCCTGCCTCTCCTGTGTGTGACATTCATCACCGAGAACAGCCTGGTGGCAGCGGTGAGTGCAGCTCTCCCTGCCTCTGTGTCTCTCCGCTCTCCTGCCTGGCCTGAAACACCTGGCGATTGCACTTTTTTACGTCTTTCAGGGCCACGACTGCTACCCGGCGCTCTTTGTCTACGACGCGGGCAAAGGCTCGATCGCTTTCGGCGGGAAGCTGGATGTGCCCAAGCAGAGCGCCCAGCGAGGGGTGAGTGCCAGGGAACGCTTCCAGAACATGGACAAGAAGGCCACGTCGGAGCGAGAGGAGGCCACGCTGGACTCTCTGCATAAGAACAGCATCAGGCAAGGGCAGCGCTCAGGCGTTTTACTGCTCTGAAAGGCTTCTGCAGTCCATCACAGCTGTAACCTGAGAACCCAACAGGATGCTGGAATTTCCACTCAAATGAGAAACATAACATACTTGTAGCATCAGTAAAGTTTCTTATTTAGGCACACGTTAAACATCTGTAATTCATTCACATCCATCCATAATATGTCATCTCAGCTGAGCATAAGCATATCAGTGGCCCAATATGTAAAAATTGTAATTAAATGGCTATAATACATTTGCTCTAGCTGGCTGTGCCAATTTATGCATTACATGAAAAAGTTCTTGCATAGATGTAAGGTGGGGGGGGGGACTTTCTCAGGGAGCAGTAGATGGGTGCAGAATTTATTATTCTGGAAATTCCATCCCGAGGGAGTTTCCATTGCGAAATATGACTGAAATCCAATCCCTGTATACTGAACATAGTTTTGACATTAATATTTAAATGATTGTGATTTAATTATTAAAACATTTGATTTAGCATTAAATAACTTAGCAATAGGTCTATATCCAAAAGAGTATCTTAAATGATTTTATACAGGTGCTATGAATTATACTATTCTTCTTATTAATTCATAAAGATGATATAGGAGGTGCAGAAACTCCACAGACATGAAGCAGGGGTGACACTACAAAAATGATTCCTAGAATATCTTTTTTGTCATCCTTCTCAAAAAAGGAATAGCAGTGAGTAGTACAGTGTTATACAAACATTGATGAGAAAGAAGTTACCATAGAAGAGTAAGTTACAGATACCAAGTCATTTTCAGTTCAAAGACAACACAATTGAAGTAATCTGATGGGAACAGACAAGACCAATCATAATAATCACTTAATTTTCATGATAGAATATGAATTAATCAGAGGTCACTATGCATAAGACAGAAAAGAATGCTTCACACATATGGCTCTTGAATGTAGTGATACGCGTAATATACCACCTCTAATCAGAATGGTTGGTTATTTACAGCCAAGTTTCTATCCTGGAGGGTGGAAAAAGCAAGTGCACTAAATTTTGTACCACTGGAATGGACGGGGGGATGGCTATTTGGGACATCAAGGTAAGGTGGAATTATTCCATTGATACTGTTTCACATTTTACATTTTACTGCACTTTTCAAGGAAAAAGGAGCTCAATAAAACATGCTTTGGATAGTAACAGGCTATAATTTTATAAATGATATACATTTATATTGTATATTACATATTTTAGATATGTCTAATGCTGATATATTTATTACAGACCCTGGAATCTGCTTTGAAAAATTTGAAGATATCTTAACTGGAATAACTGATGCACCAATACAAAATGAAAGGAACCCCCAAATGTGTGCTCAGACATAAGAATCAAATGTGAAAAAGCAGAACAATTAGTCAATGAGCAAATGTATAAAAATTGTCATTATGCGGAGAATTTGCTGTTGCAACCTGTTTATGTATAGATGTTTCAAGAAATATTAAAACCAAGCTAAAACAGTGTGGTATAGATTCTCAAGGAAAAAACATTCCAGGTGTTAAAATCAAAAAATATAATCATAACTCGCTTAGTATTACACAGCATCATAGATTGAAGGATTTTATGCATTTTACAATAGTCATTCAGTTCTGAAATCAATAAAGACAGTTTCTTCGCAACTGTGCATTAAACATTACAAGATGAATTTGAAGGAGATGCAATGATATGAAGAAATGTTGTGAAACATGCATTTCTGTGCATTTTACGCTTTAGCAAAATAAATGGCTTTTAGCTGTGGTTTCCTGTGTGCCACCCGTCTGACAGCCCAGATGCCAGTCTCTCTGCTAGTACGACAGCAGTGTTATGCCAAAGTATGCTTCAGCATCTAGTGTGCTGCTCAATAAAAATTCTAACAGAGAGCAGCAATGGTTACATATTGGAAAATTATACACAAATAGATCTAATTCATTTAGTAAATGCGCATTCCAAAGCAACATGCATTTTTAATGGAAGCAGTGTTGGAGTACCTCGACCTGGAGATTAAGTACCTTACTCATGACGCCACTCGACCAACCCTGGGACTTGAACAAGTAACCTTCTGATCATAAGCACAGCCTCATAAACCACTAAGCCACACACCATCCCCTGCCTATCTAGACACACAAAGCCTTTGATTACATTAAAGTGGCGCTCAGTATTTTTAAAGAGAGGGTTTCAGACAAAAGGGGCAGGTGATCCTTTTGGAACTCAAAGCGTGAGACCCCAAAGGGTGTTTCAACAAGTGGGTATGATCTGGGCCAGAGTTGTTGTTTCTGGGGCCCTACTCAATAAGTCGTTTTAGGGCCCACTGTGGCCCTCTGGGGTGTAGTGTCTGTTTGTGGCCAACAGAGGGCCTCTATGCAACTGCATGGTTTGAGTGATGGTAAACACTGCCCCTAGGCATGATGGGTAGTCAGTTACTTTATGCTGTGATGGAACAAATAGGGAAAGCAGGGCATTCAGCTTCAAAAACAGAATAAAACCCCAAACCTTTTGCAGACATGGATGTTTATTTTCCTTCATTCTTTGCGTACGTTAATCTTTGTATGGAACAGATTTTCTATTTAAAAAAATCATAGAAATTATATTAGCACTGGGCACAGTCCATGGGCTGTAGGGAGAAAGGAGAAATTATGGCTCTTCAAAATCTGAAGTCATTACATCCATTTGTTATGCCTGAAAGACAATTCATTGAAATGTACATAAGGCAACAGCACATTTTGTAACACGCTGTACACTCAAAGTACCCAAAGCTCTCTGAAATTAAATAGCTTTTAAAAATCCTTGTAATTTCCATTTAATTTCCAAATAACCAACTGAGGCTTTGAAATAGTCCATTCTGTTGAGGAAAGCCCCAAAGAACATGTGCCATAAAAACATACTGCAGTTACACTGCCATTGCAACCAATCAAATGCCACGTTTGATCAGCGCCACACAGGTTCCACCAACCTGCTGTCCTCACTTCAATGGGGACGCCAAGACCTTGTCATAAGAACGTGAAATAATTCATAATTCAACTTCAAGTTAGAATGGAAAAAGTTTACTTAATAGTATGACAAAATGCATAAATATTCCATGAATGCATACTGATAAGAGTGGACTTTTTTTAACCATACCATGGTTGGTGAAATGGCAACTTTCTGGCAAAGTAATACTGAGCCATGCTTAGACATGGACACCAAGCTCCAGGTTAAAAATTCACTAGTACCTCTCTGCAATTCCAACTTTCACAACCACTTTCAGTTTAATGTCACCCATAGGTGGGCAGTCTGCACACTCCGCACATACGTAAGGTGACCTGACATTTCCCTCACAACCTACTGCTATTCAGATCTATTAGGGACAAATCTGTTTCTGCATAAAGTGAAGCATAGATGGTCTCTTGTTTAAGAGAGATTGTCCAACTCATTTTTTAGAGGAAGAAAGATTAAAGGTATAAATCGACATTAATGATATGAATTTCATTGTATAGTACTGACTAAATTATATCAATGTACAGGACATTCACAATGTAATCATTAAAGTACCATATTATCCTAAATGCTCATGGACACTGGGAAAAAAAAACCTTGAGAATCATAAAGAATCAATTTAGATTAAAAAAACTGAAATCTGAAAAAACAGATCTTATAAAAAAGCTCTCATTAGAATAACAGTAATCGTAAAAGAAAACTCCATAGGTTTTTTGGTTTGCATATTGAATTTGAAGCTTCAGAAAACTGCATCGATCACTGAGAGAGATGGAAAATCCATAAAGTGTTTTACCCTTAGGGAGGCCAAAATGGTGAAAAATACAATAAGACGGCATACAGAAGAATCAGAAGAAAATGCTAATAAGCAGGGGGCGTTCATCTCACCAAGGTAACTGTCCATCAAGACCAAGTAAAATGGTCAATGACCTGTTTTGGTACAGTAAAGAGCAGCAAACAGATAGTTTAGCTGCGATCATCTCCTTTGGGGTCCACAGCAGGAGGTATTAGCTCAGTGGCCCATCCTGGCCCACACATAGATAACGTTCCCCGCGTCAGTGGGTTACATCTGCAGAAATCCCCAACAATCTGTGTACACACAGGAATTCTACCATTCCATCACAGGCACTTGTTGGCCATTACTTTTCTCCATTCAAAATGAACAGAAAATCCCAGCTATCACTGTAAGGTTCCCCACGTCGGAACCATCAATACCTACGTGACTGAAGAGATCTTGTGCTAAACTTGGCACAGGAGCATGCAAAGCTGAGGGACTTAAAAGCCACTACCAGGCTTCATGTTTTTTAGCTGGGGACTGATACAACTGGCATAGATTTCACATGGTTGTGGTTCTTAAAATCAGTATAGATGGGATAAGGACAGGGCGAACGTCATGTGCTTTAATCTCTCTTCCAATTCATCACAAGTTCATAGCAGCTCTGCTGGAGCTCCGCCCCCACATCATCATCTGTCAGCCAGCAGGTCATCACAGGGCCCAGTCACTCTAAAAGGATCATGGGGGGTTGTTCGCTCTCTTCTTCCAGTCGCAGGGAACTCATGTCGTCTTCCACACCGGGGCCTCCGACAGCCCCCTGGTCCTCCGAATAACCTTAGAGGAATAAAGACACACCTCCCATCAACATCTACTGGCATAGATCTAGGCTTGCCAAAGGACATCTTCCCAGCATGAAAATACTTCCTAGTCTTCATCCAGGGCACATTACTTCAAAAACGGCTTCAGTAAGAAGTCTGGGCTTACCTTTGGCTAATGGCACATTATAGGTCTGTGCCACAAGTGGACGCTCGTGATTGGTTGGTTCCAGTATTTCATTGGGCGGCTCCGTGCTGCCATCCAATCTGAAAAAGCAGGATGGGGGAGGAAAATGGGGAAAGAAGCCAGCATGTATTTACTCACATTAAAATGCAAGGTCCACGAATCAGACTCATTACGTTTGATCTCAGGCTTTATCACTGTTCTATGTGCACCAGCCACCCCCCTACCCCCAATGTTGAGCTGTACCAGGACAAACAGCAAAGGATAGCTGTATACAAAGGGAGGTCTTACATAAAAATACTTTGCTTGGTGCTATTTATAGTTTGCGTCCTCTTCAGAACAGCATGCTTCAGAATGTATTGTGAAGGAAAAACAATAGACCCAATGTAGACATATCCAGAAGAGATTTGTCCAATAAAGCCGCATAACTGCTATATCTTATACAGAAAATGTTGTGAATTAAAAATGCAAACTCCAGCCAGGCCATCTTAAATGTATGTAGCTGCCGACTCTGTACTTCCCTTGTTTGGTGCTCCTATATTTTATCTGTGCCATAAGACTTGCATTATAGCGGTCCTTGACCGTACTGGAAAGCTTCAATAAATTAAAAAACATCTGCAAAAGACCCAAGTCTTGGATGATGACTCTCTGTCTTAACTAGACAATGACCACTAAAAGCCAAAACTAAAAGCAGGTGGAAGTTTTAGAACAGGCAGAGCCTAAGGTCAGACCAGACAACCATACAAAACCCACAGCAGGAATCAAAGGCTTGATAACAGCTGAAATGACTATTAAGGAGGAAGGGTGGGCGAAACTTAGAAAAAGGAAGTGTGGGGGGGGGGCAGAGCTCATTAAAAGGGGAACAGCAAAATACTGCACGCCAGCAGACAGGGGGGTGGGGGGGAATTTAAGGCCAAGTTCTTCATCTTATTGTGTTATTTATCTCCAACGATAGAGCATAATCATTTTATAGATGCAAAATGAAGAGAGATGTAAATGTATTACAATGTTAGATTGCAACGAAGCAACATGTCATATCAATCTGGGATGGGAGGGGTCAACATTTTCAACTGCTACTGTATTCTAAGTCCTTCCATAGTGTGAACACACAAGCTTCCCTAAAGACCAAATCTTCCCCTCAATACTCACAAAACTAACCACAACAAATGTCAAGCAGTGCATTTAAAAGATTAATGCAATAAAATATCATCTAGCAGTATTAGATATCACCAAAAGTCATTTTAATATTTTTAGCGCAAGTTTCTTAAATATGACAGTGGGGGCTAAACAGGTAAGCATGATCAGAACGGGGGGGGAGGGGGTCTGGCTGCATGGTGCACAGGCGTCTTACTTGTGCTGTTTCATTAGTGAGCACTCGCCTCCCTCCTGCGGGTCCAGGTTGTACATGTAAAGGTATCCGTCTGCAGAGGCCACCAGCAGCCGGGGGATCTTCTGAATTCTGACAGGGGGGCAGAAGCAGAAGCCTCAAACTTAGACCCTTAACCAACGAAGTCCACACGCCAGACCTATAGGTTCACACATATTAAAAGAGAAGTGAGCGATGTGGCTATGACTTCTATACCTTACATTAGCCTTTAACAGCTCGGTCATTTAAGCTTCCCGATGTGAGACATAGGTCAAAAGAAAAAAAGGACCAAAACATAAGTCCAAAAATAAATGTGGTCAGAAGGGACGATGTGCAAACTGCAGGCCATGGATGGTGCTGTGCAGTGGAGGAGTCCTTAGGAATGCCTAATGTACACTGCAGCTACAATTACTACTGCTAAGGAAAGACTATGTTGAGAATGCAAGTGTTGAATGTAAATGAGACACCCAGGATGCATTGCAAGACCCACAGTTCATATATCCTTGTCATTGTGGAAATTCTCCATTCATTTCAATGGGCATAACCCTAACCGTAATTATGATAACCCTAACCCTTACACAGGCCATAAGTAACCAAAGTAAACAAAACACAAGATTTTTGGCTATTTTAGTTTTTTGGTTGCATTCACAGATTTTTATAAAACTGTAGTTTATATTGCAGGGACCTGAAAAATGACTCGACGAGGTAAAAGTAACACAGGAGTGGATTGATCAGTAGGCTGCCCCAGGGCCCTGAACACACACAATCACCAAAAGTATATAAATACTTCTACCCTGCTACATTGAGATATAAAGGCACACTGTGAGTAATAATGGAGTAACAAACAGTATTTGCTCACATGGCCAGCGCACAGATATTCTTGTGCCCGGAAAAGGGCAGCCTGACTGTAGCAAAGGCCCTGCCCTGGTTAAACATCTCCGTGACCTGGGCGGGTAAGTAGCTCGTAGATGCCATCAACACCTTCCCAAAGTACCCCGTCCAGGTCGTTGGCTCCTCCTGTGGCCTAATAAAAGAAAACAATAAGAAGAAAGGGAAAAAAAATATACCATCGTAAAGTATGGAAATTCCAATTAATCACTATATTAAAGACAAAAGTCATTATTTTGTGAATTTTCTTAAAACTAAAATTATTTTGCAAAATGATTATGGTGATTTACCCAAATAAATATCTACAACTAGGTCCGTCAATGAAATGTTTTACTGTGGTTCACGTTTGTATAACAGTAAAGCTATTTAGCTTTATAAATTTTTAACACTAACATTATCATTTATTAATGATGAAAATGAAGTACTGGAATATGATAGAAGGTTTTTCCATGTGCTACTCTATTTGTCAACCTTAATGCATTTCACAAACTGGAAAGTACTGCACTGGTTTCTAATCTTGTCTTGTCATGTGTATATGTATATAGATAACTGAAGCATTCGCACTTTTCTTTCTGTGACTCCAGCTTGAAAATATGTACAGTCTCAGTGTTGCTGGAGGCAGACAGGTACAAGCCTTCCATACTGAAGGCAAGAGAACAGATGCTGACACATCTGTAACATAAAACACAGACATATTAGAGGAATATGAACATAAACCTTAAGGTTAACATGAACATGAACAAACTTTAAGGTTAGCAAAACCTATAGCCGAAGCTCTGTGTGAAGTTAAGACCGCTCCGATGATGATGTGCTGCTATCCGATCACAAACTTACAATTTTCACCAACAATTAGCTAAAACTACCATTTCATTATTGCCTTTTATTTTCAAAACTATACATAAATATTCTTCTAAAACTTTACCCAAGGCCAAAAGCCATGATCATTAAACACAAAAGCAGGGCTGCCTTGCAGTTTAAAAACTAGATCACTGGTATCATGTGTCCAGTATGACATACGAGGTTATAAGGTGACGAGAAAATTTAGCGACTACGATGTGCGTTAGCATTGTTAGCACTTGTTCCCACCTCTTCACTCCCCTCCGGAATTCGAAGAGCTTCTGACCCTCTGGAATGGAAAACACTCGAATCACAGTCCCCTGAAACAGGTCAAACCGTCAGTCAAAAATATACGTAAAAGAAGAAATAAACAATCCCCTACACCTGGAGATGGGACAACATACCTTCTCGGAGGCTGTAGCAAGTTTTGTGCCGTTCGCGTCAAAGGCCAGCGCCGCCAAGGGGCTGTCATGGGCTGGGATCATGTTAGCGGCCCGCTAGATGGAGGGAGAGAACGCAGTCTGACCTCTTTAAAATGCTCAACATGAATACGACACATTTAAACGATCACGACATTACGTGAAACCAAGGACAGAACATACCAGATTGATTGTGTCAAACACCTGAACTTCTCCTATTGTGGCACTTCCTGGATATGCCAGATAGCAATTGTCATTGCTAATAGACAGCGCACAAAGCCCTATATAAAAAACAAACAAACAAAAAAAACTTTAGGGAATGGCTTTTGATGTTAACTCAACAACTAAAAGAAAACCAGAGTTAAACAATATGGAAACTGTCAAAAGGATGCCTGTGACCTCATAAAATATCCCCTCATTTCATCATTTTTATTCCTGAACAGATGCAAACATCTGTTAGGCGGAGAACAGAAATCACGCGATGTGGAAACATCACAGCAGACCTACGCAAGACAAAAGTCTGAAGGCCAGAGGTTCATTTCTGCTTTTACTGTTCTGCTGCTAGTCGCATGTTGCCTTCACCCTACCTGAAGGGTTTGGAGGTGTTTCCCGAATGGTGTGCAGCACTTTCATATCCCTGATGTTGTGGATATAAAGTGATTCCTCCAAACATACTATCAACCTCTGAAATGGAAATGACAATCAAAAACACATCCAGTTCTACTGGAACTTTAACAACTGGATACTTGGAGACAAATAATAAAGTAAAAATTGCTTTTAATCTTACACTTTGTTTACAAATTACAATTTGGCTGAAGAATTACAAGCTGATATACAGGCTAAAAAAAAAATTATTCAAGAACAAAATAACCAAGTAAAAAGTAGCCAAGCATCACATTTACCTGTCTGTTGAGCTTGACAGCCAAAATAGTGTTGGAGTAACTGTAGTTACAAATCTCTGTCCCTTTCTTAAAGTGACACACTTTAAGCTTCCGGGGAGCTTTAAGGCTTACGATGGCAACAAGGCTACTGGAGAAGAGTCTTTCCACGATGCTCACATCTTCAGTGTCAGCTGGCGAGGAAGCACATGCAACACGTCAAATGCCAGGCTAAAGACCACTTACAAGTACTATATTTAATGCTCCCGTTACTCACATTTTAAAGGACAAAAATGTACCAGGAAGAATGATCGAATGGTTGACCACCAACCAGATACACGTTGCCATGTGAATTTTCCACAAGTAAAACTGCAATATTTATAAAACAAAGATTAAATAACCTGAACAAACTACAAAAAATAGAGGTTATTAACATCTACCAACAGAGTGTGTCAAATAAGTGCTGCTACAAGTTGTCAACAGAAAAAAAGCAAGGCCGACAAAAGCAACGTGATCATTGCACATGCGCACGATATATCGTGCAGCACTATTCCTGACGCTTCAGTTACAGATAGTTCTCGACTTTACCAGCTAATTCTGTTAAAGGCACGCAAAACTGCCTTCAGATCAGGTGATGCACAAGCTTACAGCACTTCCAGGAGGGGCATCAAAAAGGCTAAGCACTGCTACAAACTAAAGCTAGAGGAGCGCTTTGCAAACTCAGACCCTCGACGCATGGGGCAGGGCATCCAGGCCATCAGTGACTACAAACCCAGCCACTCCACCCCCACAGCCACTAATGTCTCCTTTCTGAATGAGCTTAATGACTTTTATGCTCGCTTCGAGAGAGACAATGAAGAAAATGCCACCAAGATCACCTTCTCAAGTGACCACTCACCCATCACACTTACCTCCTCTGATGTCTACACCGCACTGAGCCGGATCAACGCGCGCAAGGCTGCTGGACCAGATGGAATCCCTGGGCGCGTACTGAGGGCATGTGCAGAGCAGCTCGCTGGGGTATTCACAGACATTTTTAACATGTCTCTTGCCCAGGCAGCTGTACCAGCATGCTTTAAATCTACCTCAATTGTGCCAGTGCCGAAACACTCCAGCCCAACATGCCTGAATGACTACCGCCCTGTAGCACTCACACCCATCATTATGAAGTGCTTTGAGCGGTTGGTGACACACCTGACACACTTAAAGGACTCTCTCCAATCCTCACTGGATCCACACCAGTTTGCTTACCGAGGTAATAGGAGCACAGATGATGCAGTCTCCATAACGCTGCACTCCGTACTCACGCACCTGGACAGTACAAACACCTATGCATGAATGCTATTTGTTGACTTTAGCTCAGCATTCAATACTGTGTTACCCTCTAAGTTAATCACCAAACTTAGAGACCTGGACATTACCACTTCAATCTGCAATTGGATTATGGATTTTCTGACCAACAGACCTCAGCATGTTAGGTCAGGCCACATCTGCTCCACTACCGTCACACTCAACACTGGTGTACCACAGGGCTGTGTGCTGAGCACCTTCCTTTACTCCCTCTTCACCCACCACTGCAGGCCTGTGCATGGATCTAACACCATCATCAAATTTGCAGACGATACTACGGTGATCGGTCTCATCAGCAAC
>JAODJW010000094.1:22881239-22901141 GCA_026777045.1 Hyperopisus bebe
TAATTGAGCCGAGCGCTGATCTGTATTAAGAGGCCACACAAAATTAATTTGAAGGAAGATCTTTTTAGGGCATATGTATATGTTGCACATTGACAATACAATGTTCTTGAATTATTGAATACTGCAAATTCATGTAGGCTGATTTCTGGTATAAAGTATAGCTAATACATCTGCAGTTGTTTTTTTCTATAATATGATATATATGCCCCATTGCTGTCTCATTGTTTAAAATTAGAGGCCTTGCTGTAACCCAGAGATTGTCAATTTGATACTGACCCTCTGTGTTCTGTGACAGTTGCGTTTCTCCTAACTGGATAAAATCCTTTTGATTTCTAGCTAATGTTTACCATTTGTCTTTCTTGAAAGTTTTTTTTTCCATTTCCCACTCACATAAAGCATATTCACCCTTGTTTTGTCTTCTTTGGAGAATAATATAATCAGGAAATAAACATTATTTTACATTTATGTTTTATTCTTTTTATGTGGACTTCCTGTTTTGAATGTTATTTATGGCAGTTACTACTGACTGCTTCTTACTGGCACAAATCCAGCACTTTTATAACATTTTGCATTTTGATCACAACAGCAATAAGAATGCAATTTAACAGATGTCGAGGTTTGACAGAAGTGATAAAAGAGTTAAAACAATTTTTAGTAAATTTCAGTAGATTCAGCTACTCAGCGGACTTTACTTTATTGCTGCATAACGTTGCTGAGCTGTAATAATGATCCAGTCATTGGCCCTTACTTATTTGCCGATATAAATTCAAATGATGACTTTTTTTTGACCAGGCAGTATAAAAACATGGTATTATGTAAAGTGATACCATGTTTCCTTTTTTGTAGTTAGAGATAAACGTAGCAGATGAATACTATGTACTTGTCGGCCACATTATTAGGTACAGCTTGCTAATACTTTGTTGGACCCCCTTTTGCCTTGATTCTTCGTGGCATAGACTCAACAAGCTTGATACATTCTATAAAGATTCTGCTCCATGTTGACATGACAGCATAAGGCAGCTGCTGCAGATTTGTCAGCTGCACCTTCATGATGCGACTCTCCCGTTCCACCACATCCCATAGGTGCTCTATTGGATTGAGATCTGGTGACTGTTGAGGCTGTTTGAGTGCAGTGATCTCATTTTTTTGTTCAAGAAACTAGTCTGAGATTATATGAGCTTTGTGACATTGTGCGTTATCCTGCTTGAAGTAGCCATTAGATGCTGGGTTCACTGTGGTCATAAAGGGATAGACATAGTCAGAAACAGTACTTAGGTTGGCTGTGGCATTTCAGCAATGCTCAGTTGGTACCAAGGGGCCCAAAGTGTACCATGAAAATATCCCCCACACCATTACATCACCACCAGCCTGAATTTTTGATACAAGGCAGGATGGATCCATGCTTTTATGTTGTTTACACCTACCGTCTAAATGTCATGGCAGAAGCTGAGTCTCATCAGAGCAAGCAGTGTTTTTCCATTGTCCAAATTTGGTGAGCACATGCCCACTGTAGCCTCTGTTTCCTGTTTTTAGCTGACAGGAATGGCACCTGGTGTGGTCTTGTGCTGCTGTGGTCCATCTGCTTCAAGGTTTGACATGTTGTGCTTTCAGAGATGCTCCTCTGCATACCTTGGTTGTAAAAAGTAGTTATTTGAGTTACTGTTGCTTTTCTAACAGTCTGAACCAGTGTGGCCATTCTTCTCCATCCTCTCCCATCAACAAGTCAATTTCGCCCCGGAGTTCCACCCCTCACTGGATGTTCTTTTATTTTTGAGCTGGTTTCGGTTGGCTGTGCATGCAAATCTTCATAGATCAGCAGTTTCTGAAATACTCATACCAGCCTGTCTGGCACCAACAACCATGCCGCATTCAAATCACTTAAATCACCTTTCTTCCCCATACTGGTGTTTGACGTGAACATTAACTGAAGCTCCTGATCTGTCCTGGGCTGCTGACATGTGATTGGCCAATTAGATATTTGCTTCAATGAACAGTTGAACAGGTGAACGTAATAAAGTGGCCAGTGATTGTATATCCAATGTAAAAGATTCCTTTTTGAATATCCTAGTTGTATGAGGCATTGTTTCTCACATATAAATGCTGTACTTGTACTTTGAAGCTGAGCCAGTTAATGTTTTTATCTACAATAACTGATGTTTATACTCATGATAGACCTGTTGCTCCCGTTTGACTGTTTCGAAAAACACCCAGTTCAAAAGTGCTTTTTCCATTTCACTCAAACAATCGATATAATCCAATTATGATGAACCTAAATCAGCTTCCTGTAGGCTCTGTTCTTTATGAGCCTCAGCTTGACTGGAAATTGGAGAGCTGTTTTCAGTCTGACTCCTGAACTGCAGCAACAGAATCAAAGTAGCGTCCTTCAGTATTTTTTGATTTGTCACAACAGAAACAGGGCCTGACAATTAGGGTAAAGGTGTGAAGGTGTTTAAAACAAATGGGCTTTGGTGGAATCGTTATGGAATCTTCAGGGCAATAAGCTGGACTCAGGACATCTGCAAACATCTGCGTCCCTTTGGGTTTCCCTTTCTACTGCACCTGAATGAAATTAGAAAAATTATAATTCTCATAATTGCCATAAATCTCATAATTACCATAAACATCAGACAGCTGACTATGTATAGGCTTGCCCTGATTTTAATTTGCCTTGAAGTTTGACAATATAACTTTAACTTTATATGCTTCTGTACAAAAAGAAATGCATGAAGACGTGGAATAATGATGGCAATGATGTCGTTTAAACAGATAACCACAGAAATCATTTTGTTTTCTTTCCTCCCATGTGAACCCTCCCAGTTATTGGATAGGGAAAACTCAATAAGGATGATTTGCATATTCAGAAGATCAGCACAGATCTATGTGTATTGCCTATATATAGAGTGAGAGGCTAATGAAGCCAGCAGCTCTGCCCCCCCCCCCTTTTTACAGGATTTCCTCTTCTTGTCTTTCTCCATTTTCACAGTTGTTGGCTGCTTCACCAATCCACCCACACCAGTGTCATCCTGTCGCATATTAAAGAGCTGAAATGCTGTCATCCCAGGAAAGGGTTTTATACATGTAATTTCTCCGACAATTAAATCTCAATGCTATACTTACACAGTTTACTCTTGCTTAACTTCTAGAGCAAATTGTTTTAGGATATAGTGAGATAAGGTATTTTAAATCAGTATAACAGATAAACTAATGTATCAAGTTTCAGTAACTCTATAGTTGCAATCAAAGGCAAGTGATTTTACGTTAGATATCTTCAGCTTTGTATCATCCATCATTACACACTAACTAAACATCAATATATTCTTTTTACTGTTTCTCAGTCTTGTGACCAATAATGTAACCTCTTGATGTAGATTAGATCTGTATAATAATTTCTTCAGTTTATCATCCCATATTACCTAGTTGAAAGTACCTTTTAATTCCTTTGATATTTTCTGAATGTTTTGTGGGTTAATGTAGTTTAAATGAGAATGAGAGTGGATCATACCATGATTATATAACTGGAGGGGTGTGCGGTATGCGACTTCCTACTGCCCCCATATGATTGGCTGCCAGATTATATGTTTCCCCCATCAATCTTGTCATCCTTGCTGTTGTCAATGGTTATAAGCAATAATAATAATAATAATAATAATAATAATAATAATAATAATAATAATAATTAATAGTGAAGGTGTGATCTCGGTCTCCCAGGAAAAAGGCTTTTATATATGCAGGGAGCACTGTGTCTTCCGTAGTTAAAGTAATAGTTACATTTCTATAAGATTACAGATGCAAGTCTGTTGGATACATTGCGATGATGATCTCACAAAAAACTAAGGTCCCAATTCATCATTTTTAAAAGTTTATTTTACACATTCATGTGGTCTTATAACTAGCTTTTTGTATGGCTTGAATTATTTCACAGAATATTATTTATTATTTAGTGATGTATGCTTTATTAACTGTAAAAATGTTTATCTTAAATGACTATGTGGTGTTTCATTTAATTTAATTAATATAATTTTATAATTATTGATTTGTCTACAGAACAAGTAAGTACATTGGTCATTAAACTAGTAAACAACATTTGTGTTTAAAATAGTTTCAAGCTCAAAATTGCTCACAGGAGCTTGCTTGGTAAAAGTTGCATCACAGACATACTATGTCGATGTTCTTGCAGAATCACTTGCTAGCCCCCTTACGTTATCAGTATGTATATTTTGTTATCAGTGTTTCTTAACCCGATCCTCAGAGACCCCAAGATGGTCCACATTTTTGCTCCCTTCCAGCTAGGAGGGAGCAAAAATGTGGACTGTCTCGGGGTCCCTGAGGACCAAATTGGGAAACACTGATTTAGACTGTTCAGTGTTCCCAGGAAGAAAAAAATTAAGACAAAATAAGGAGACATGTTTCGTGACATCCTACTGTATAAACATATATTCAAAGGCCAAGAATGAGTAATGTGCAATGCCAGTTTTGTCCAGTAACAACAGAAGAAAGCTGTCAAAAATAGCTGTAGTATGACAAGTCAAGCAGTGTGTGCAGAAAGTGCTCACATTAAAATAATGAAATTTCTTCCTTAGCTAAAATAAAGAAATTTCTGGGTGATACCAATAGCCGATTTTTTCAAAAACTCACACCGATACCGATAATGATTGTCTGGGAGGTTCTGCTTAAATAGGTCTAAAGGGACACTCCATCCAAATAAAATAAATAAATTACATTCCATAAACATGAAAAAGTATTTATTTATTAGAAATATTAGTATTTATTTTGGTAAGAAAACACCAACACTGGCATACAACAGTCCCAGAGCGCTATATTTTATAACTGTATACATCTTATATATTTACAACATTTATAACAGATGATAAACTCCATAATTTTCTGAGTAATATCGTATGATTTTGCACTGTCTGCACTGAATTTTCTTTTGCTATCAAAATGCCTTTGTTACTTATGGACTGGCATTATTTGGCAGTACTGCAGCCTTCTGTATTGGAATGGATTTTTCAGATTGTTTAGAACAATCAAATTTGTTGTGTTGAAATTTTTATTAGTAGCTCCTCCTTATATAATTTTTGCAGAGCGATGTTTGCAAAATGTATTTCTAATGTTGTTTCTGCTAATGTTAAAATAATTCTACACACTAGACATTTTTCTAACTGTTTAATACGCGGGTGTACAAAGCAATACGGGCCACCATTTCAAAGGGTAAATATCGGCTCATTTTTAACTATTGGCTGATACCGTTAGTTGGCCAATGCAATTGGGGCATCTCAGTTTAGGGTATATATTTCAAATACTGTTTTATAAATAGCTAACTACTGAACAGGTTGTGGTTCTTTTTTAAGCATAAAAAGCACCTTTATGAACTCTGTTCGTAGTCTATGTAGGCTGTGCTCCTGTATTGCTATTAATAGAAATCTGAATGAGTGTCAGCATTTAAATTTGGGCCATGTTAGGAAGAGTACAAGGGGATACAAGCAGGCCCATTGAGCGCTGGTTGATTTACATTGCACCTGCATATACACAGTTAAATATACTCACTATATAGAAAACTGTATGTGTAATGAATGGCCTGAGATTACATTGAATATTTATATGACGAAAATGCTGGTGTATTATGAAAGAGCGTAACTGTTCATTTCAATTGTTAATTTCTTTCCTCTCAGTGGATCCCTTAGAAACTCATTTGCTACTCTCTGTGACGAAAACTTTCTATTGTAGAAATGCAGTATATTTACTATTGATAAACAGATGAAAGAAAGATAACTGGCTAGTATTCTACATAAATGTTACAGAGATGGTAGAAATGGTTTCATGACACCTGGATATTTACTGTTATGGTGTCATCATGATTTCACAGGAATGGTATAATTCTGCAGATTAATTTAATGACATTTAATTGTTTCGATTGTTTTCTTTACTGTAGTCATCATTATTTTCTGTATATCGAAATTAAATATAAGTTTACCTTCATGCGATCCTTTTAAGGCAGATGCTTTCAAGCCCTGATTTAAAATTTTTAACCTTTAGCACATTAGATCGCAGCCATATTTGGCTGAGGTCTGTAAGCCTTTAGAATGACCAAGGAGGCTGTTTGGAACATAATTGCATTTTAAAAGGGCTCCTGCATTCCCTGTCTGCCTCTTATGGATACAGATTCATGTCACATGACATGGACTCATGTCTTTGATTAACATGGATCAAAGCCGAAAGCTCCGCCTCTGTGCCGGTATGGGAAGCACAGCAGATGCCCCGCCCTGCGTCTTCAGTCTCCCCTGGTTTAATGCAGACAAGAAACTCAGCCATTTACCATAACCACACGCTGTTCTGACCGCTATTCCTCTGTGATTATGTGGTGCAAAGCATATAATTAATGACTGGATTAAAATGCAATTCATTAACATTAAAGTGTTTTTGTTAAAGAGCCATGTAAATAAGGGAAAGTGTTATGAAACAGAATTTCAATAGACCCAGATAATATGGTTCTCATTTTATGTAAGGCCTCAGTAATGAAGTGAAGGGCTGAGATTGAATATTAACATATGTAAGAATGGATTTGCACTTATTCCATATTTATTTCTGTCTGTCTTTATATTCGTCTTCGTAGCACAATCATGCTAATTTTACCTTGCAGGGAAAAAGGGAGTTTTAATAGAAAAAAAAGCAATCCCCAAACCCTGGGTTACCATGACGACAGTGACATCAGCACTCCGAGTCTTTCGCTTCAGTGGGTGAATATGTGTTGTAAAGACGCTCAGATTCCTGGCTGGACCAGATCATGGTTACCAGCTGTTGCCAGGCAACTACAAAATACAGCAATGTGTTATAACATGACTTGGATTAAAATTACTTTAAAGAGGTAAAGCACCTCAGTGTCCAATGATAACAAGCACTATGTATTTTCAGAATTAAATGTAAACATTGAAAATGAAACATTGAAAGAATTTTATTTAGGTTAGAAAGTGAAAGAAGTGCAATGATTTTTTAGTCATTTTACAGCGAAAATAACCAAGTGTATTTTTGGCAGAACACAGCTGAACAGCATTTCAGAATTCTTAAAAATGTTTATTTCAGTTTTTTAGTCTCAGGATTCAGATCTTGGCACAGATCTTTGTAGATCCTGTGTGGTGTGCTTTTCTGTGTTTGAGACTCATTTAAATACATTCTCGATAATTTCACTGATTTGCAGAGGGCAGGACCAAAATGACTGAATTGATTGTCCACTTCTGTTAAAAAGGGGATTTTTCCCTCCACATACTGGTTATTCTGTTTATTGTAAATGAAAAGTACTAGTTTGGACACCCACAGTAATATATTGTGTATGTTTTTTGTGTGCATGTTGGGGGGGGGTGAATTATGTATATATTACATTGTGGGGACCAATGTGATAAAAAAAACCTGTTATTTTGACGTTGTGGGGACCATTTTTGTCCTTTGATTTTATAAAGATCTGTGTGTTTGTTTACTTATGATAAAGGTTAGGGCTGGGTAGCTGGCTAGGTAGTTGTTATGATCGTTGTTGGGGTTAGGGTTATGCCTATAGAAATGAATGGACGGTCCCCAAAAAGACATAAATACAAACATCTGTGTGTGTTTTTATTTGTTGAACAAATTCCTAAACTCTATTAAACAAAACAAACTTCAGTTTGTGTATTGCTAGACATGGTGTCTGACAGGTTAAACCATCAATCTTCCACTAGCACAAGAAGGGGACCCACTGAATGGAATGCCATGTAAGGGCATCTTGTAGTACTCTCTTCAACTGTACTGTTAT
Source organism: Hyperopisus bebe (assembly GCA_026777045.1). NCBI lineage: Eukaryota > Metazoa > Chordata > Actinopteri > Osteoglossiformes > Mormyridae > Hyperopisus > Hyperopisus bebe. The sequence continues at coordinate 22,889,020 of JAODJW010000094.1, forward strand.
AAAATGAGTAAATCATAAAACAAATGTTGCCAGGCTGCCTGGGGGCAGGTGGAAAGATTAAAGACACCCTGTTTGTTTTCTGTTAAGATTCATGAACAGCAGAGTTCCGTCCAACAAACGATACCAGCCGACTGAGTATGAGCACGCGGCCAACTGCGCCACGCACGCGGTGAGTACGACGCGCCGCTCGTCGTGCAAAGAGCTGCCTCGGGGTCTCTGAAATGGATCTCGCCTGAGATGGGAATGATAAACACGGCATACACGGAAGAACGACAGGAAACCGGGTGGAGGGGGCTAAGGGCTGATGGGAGTCACCCTCTCAGCCAGAAAGATATCATTCCCTTCCAGGTTTTCGCAGTCTTAATCAGATTTATTATGTTTTCCTTCAAAGCTTTTGCATTTCAGACATGTGATAAAAATATGACGCTTCTTGTTTTTGCATTATTTGCTCCTCATAATGGTCATATTCTGCACCAATGACACGTTTATGAGAGCATTTCCCTCTGTACTCTGTTTATTCTTCTGTGCAGAAATACTTAACGCTGAGTAAATACCGCTCTGTGTTAAGGTTCCAGATGCCCGCTCACTTTACCGGTAAATGTAGAAAGAATCACAGCATGATTATTTATTATTATTAATAAATGTTATTAATTATTAATATTCTTAACTTCATTACATTGTTCGGGATAAAAACCCTTTGTAGAATGCAAGAACTAAAATGAAATGCATTGGTATCGTTGTATATAAACGCAGTGAAAGCGAACGCGTGATAGTCCTTGTTCTGGTGTGCATATAAGCTGTTGCTTAGAAAGGGCTAGGTTATTTATCAGGTGGGGTTCACTTTTAATAGTGAAGCACACAGTGGTTCATGATGAAGTGTATTTAATAGTTAGTTTTGAATAGAGTACCGGTATGGAGCCAGGAAATAAAATTAACTCTTAATTAGTAAAGCTTAGTACAGAAAAAACACCCCTTGTTTAGATGTTTGGCTGATGTGATTAACAAGCTGAAACGGGTTTTTTGTTACACAAGTTTTTTTTTTAAGATCAATGTGTGGATTTATAAACTTAAGGAAGTTAGTCAGAAATGTCACCGATGTGCCTAAACGAAAGGTGCCTCTGTACATCAGTATTATTGTTGTTGTTGTCGTTGATACTATCATCATGTTTGTTATTATGAAATCAACATAACTTTTCTTAATGCCTCAGCTCTGGATAATTCCCAGCATCCTCGGCAGCTCCCTTCTGTACTTCCTGTCTGACGATGAATGGGAGACCTTCTCCGCGTGGATCTATGGCATCGGCCTGTCCGGCCTCTTTATTGTGTCCACCGTGTTTCACACCATCTCCTGGAAGAAGAGCCACCTTCGGTAGGCCCCCCGTTGGTCAGACCCTGGGCGTTATTTACACCTTTCACATGATGGCTGTGTTCATATCCACAGCTACCTTATTTGAGGTCAGCTGTAGTTTCCTGCTGCTGATTTGATATCAACTGGCTGGAACTGTTTATCCTTCTTACAAAATTCATTGTCTCTTTGAACAACAGCTCAAAATCCTTCATTAAATATTAATATAAAATGCAATTCATGAAATCCCAATAATAAGAATAGATTTGACTTGCTGTTTCCTGTGGCACAATTGGAGTAATGTGCTAAGATCAATTCATACACCTTAATGGGGCAGCTCACCCCAAAACTGAAAAAAAGATGTTTTTGAGGGTCTTCTCTGCTATCTATCCATCTGTGTTGTCTGCATATCACTGCGAAGATATGAGCACAAGTATACGAGGCCTGTTTGCAGCATAGTGATGCCATTGGTGTGTCGAACTGGGTAGAAAAAAATAGTTCCTACATTACACTGCTCACTACAGAGTCTGTGGATTATTTTGAGTAACCAGGTCATGATTTCTGGTAAGAGATATTGTTTTTGAATTTATCCAAAATATTTTTCTGCCGCATTAATCACCACTGAAAAAAATGCCATTCAGTCCCAATATGTTCAAGAGAAGACCAACATTTTCACTGCCGACATCTCCAAAACTAGGCAATTTCCAGGAGAACAATGTTTATGAATAGGTAGCATGAAAGCCATTTTAAAACATGCCTTTTTTCAGTTTTGGGGTGAACTGGCCCTTTAATGCGGGGTCAGTGTGAGCCTGTGATCAAAAGGTTGCCGGTTCAGATCCAAAGGCCAGCAAACTGAGGCCGCTGTCGGGCCCCTGAACGAAGCCATTTTCGCAACGAAGCCAGTTAATCCAGGGGCACAGGCTGACCCTGTAATGGGCCCCCCAAACTTAGTCTTACCTGTATATGTGTCTGTGTTTCTCATGGAGAGCGAGATAGGATGGGTGAAAAGATAGTTTCCCCGTGGAGATAAATAAAGCACCAACATATGACTGAGCTCTTCGAACCATATGGTCCTCAGAACGTTTCATATGGCTTGTTTATAATGCATTCATCACGTACACGGCGCTTTTAAATTTCCTGATTTATAGACTTCCTTGCAAACAACCACATACGCAAGGCATTCATTTATAGGACAGGATGTAATTGGGCGGGTGAACCCCCTATCACCTTGTTGTTAAGTGGATGCCTCCTTACCCAGAATTGAAAGAAGATATTTTTAGCTTTGGTGCAGTCTACCTAATGGTTCTCCCATACAGCATCAGTAGTTTTACAGACTTCTGACATAAAACATTTACTTTCCTGAATTGTCAGGAGTATGGGTTTATGCAACATTTGGAACAATAACGAGAGAAGTGAGGCATGTTTAAGGGTGAAAATATCCTGATATGCAGTATAAAAATAAGCATCTGTATGCCAAAATAGAGCAATTTCCTTTCCCTGTTTTTTTTTTTTACTCAGTTTCATCATTTCTGGGTCAGACCCATCAGTCTGCCGCACACCAGACCTTTAAGACAAAGCCAGTGTATATCTGAGACACCATTTAAAAACTTTCACGTTACTGGTTTCAACTTGATATCAAGTACAGCATACATACTGCGTAGGGTTACTATTAAATTTCCAACCCAGGTAGCCAGGATGGCTCGACACTTACCCCTTCCCCCACCCAATGGAACAATAGCAGCTATGTTCAGGCCCTGGAACCCCAGTCACAATGGACAGATGATACAGGTCACGCTTCAGCCCGGAGATTTTTAGGGTTTAGCCTTACCAGGCTTAGTCCCCCGGGAATCCTTCTGCCTTTCCCTTGTTTGTAATAGTGCAGAAGTGTGTCTTTTCTTTCACTCCAGCTGCTCCTTTTCTTTCCCACACCCCCAAATCAGTAAATAGATGTCAGTCTGGACATTCGATCGGTCGAGGTCTTTTTGAGGTCAGCTTCACCCGTTTGCTGGAGGTGAGCTTTCGTGATGCTGTGTCTCTCCCGTTCATCACAGCGCCATTGAGCACTGCTTCCACATGTGCGATAGAATGGTGATCTACTTTTTCATTGCGGCCTCCTACGCCCCCTGGTGAGTACAGCTGTCCTCTGCACTGGACCCATTGATTTCCTGGTTACAGCATGGACATACAGACATTTTCCCATTTATCTGATTAAGGATAAGGAATATCTTTGCACGATACATTTAACTAAATAATCAGAATATTGTTTAAACCGCTGGTGTGAATTTATGAGTTTATCTTTTATGGTGTTTCTTATTCTCATATTTAAACGCTGTCTTTTGACGTAGGGCTTGCTGATACTGGAAAATATTTTTTCACAGTAATTTTTTTATATCATTCATTATCGATAATTACCACAATATAATTATGTCATTATTTCTTTACTTTAAGGCTTCATTTTTGCTTAAAATTCCTTTAGGATTCCCCTTCAGAACATGGAAAAAGGTGACAAATTGAATGGACATCAAGCTGAAATCTAATCTTAATGAATAAATCTTGCAAAAATAAACTTTTTTGAAAAGTTTTTTTAGAAGACCTTTATGCATGGCTTGTTGCTGCTTTATCTAATCCTGCGTCGCTGCTTGCTTGAAAGATCCCATTTGATATCGCTGGTGGATAAACCTGCCCCATTTTAGCAACACAGGACTTGATTTTTTCTGGATTTCTTCAAATTGAAAGTGAATCCTTAAATGCTGGTCTCAGTTACTGTAAGCGCTTGCATTCCGTATGTTCTACTGGACGGCAGTGCTTCAAGTGGTGAAATAAGTTTGCAGTATTTCCAGTTTTAGCTGGCACAGATTTTTGTCACCACTACACCATCTGTGTCTTGTTTGCTATCAAGCAATGTTCCTTATTGACAGTTTATTGAAGTTTCTCATTTTCTTATCGTTGACATTTTATGTGACGGTAAGTTGATATATCATTTATATCACCCAGCCCTATTTTGAAGCTCAAAAATGAGCAGCTTATTGAGACGCATATTTGAAGCGACTAAGTAACCCCAGGTTGACAGACATAATTCCCTTATAAAGACCCCACACAATTGATTTCCAATTGCATGTTCAGTAGCTTCGGTGAGGTCTTACCCCTGACAGAGGAGTCCGATTCAGAAATAAAGTTCCTTCTGGAGACCCCCAGAAGCTGCAGAGCACACTGGCATGAGTACTGAGTACACCTTCTTAAGGAGTTCCTTTGCATGACTAGCACAAAGTTTCCAATTCTGGTCCTCGGGGAACCCTAGACAGTCCACATTTTTGCTCCCTTCCAGCTCCCTGCCTCCCACCTGGGGATCCCCGAGGACCGATTTGAGAAAAACTAGACTAGAGGATCCATGATAGCACATTATGGTAGCATGGTGTGCGGAATCTCACATTGCCTACCCTAGAATGAAAGATGTGTGTGTGTTTGTGGGGTGTGAGCTAATAAACACAGAAGCAATGGAAAGTTTTAGAGGCAGGAGAAAGCATCTTGGTGAGGTTGGATGTGCCCATGGGGGCTGTAGATGGAGCCAGTGGGGGTCACAGTTGGTTTTTCCTCAGCAGCCACATTTTTCCTTGGTCAGTAAATCACTACCTATATTTTTTAAATTTTGAATTTGGAATCAGATTTGTTTAACAAAAAATAGTGCAATAACCATGAAAAACAACAACCATAGGCATGTTGATTTCTGAGAGGTGGATAAGGGGGCACGGGGAGCATGCTGGTGGTAAAATTGGCGGAACTGGGGGGGATGGGGGGTTGCTGGTGGTAATTGTCTCTTAAATACACACTACGTGACCCTCTGACAGTGGTCCAACGAACCACCAGTTGAAAAGCTGCGCTCCAACCCAGTGTTCCTCAACCCAGTCTTTGGAGACTCCCAGATGGTTCACATTTTTGCTCCCTCACAGCTGGGAGGGAGCAAAAATGAGGACTGTCTGGCAGGGAGCTGGGAGGGAGAAAAACATGGACCGTTTGGGGGTCCCCGAGGACTGGGTTGAGGAACTGGAATCATCTGCGGCAAGAAAGAAGAACATCCTTAGAATTAGCTGGAATGGGGGCGGTCCTGATCTGGGGCTGCTGTCAGCCCGGGTCCCCGCATGCTCACCGGTCAGTTTGGGGAACCTCCTCCTGGCTTGGTGGTCCTCCCCCACGTAGGAGTCCCTGGTTTCATCAGCCTTGGACAGTTGAGGGAGGAGCACGGGGCCGACTGTCCTGAATTTTGACAGGTGGCTGCTGTCCCCGGTGCTGAAAACTCGTACAGGGCCATCTGGCAGAGCAGCAGTTCCTGGGTGATGGTGTCCTCACCTCTTTCAGTATATTTTTGAAATCTCACACAGTGTCTTTTGGCTTTCTTTCTGTCTTACTTTTTCCCCGTTTCATGTACCATCCTGTATAAATGATGTAATGATGAACGCACTTGTCAAGCACCTGCAGATTATGATTCCTGTATTGGACTGTCTTGTCCTGCCCCTGCAACTATGACACAAGAATTTTACTATGTTCCTCTGAGCACATGTGACAATAAAACTTTGAACTTTAAATTTCAGTGAGAAGCACTTTTCTGTAAAACTGGATGCCTTGCTGAAGCAGTGTTTGATAAGGTGCCCAATGCAATATCACCAGTGCCTCTTAGGACTGAGTCTTGTTGCTCTGACATTGATAATTAAATGCATGTTTTGTGCTGTTTTACTGAGACTGTGCAAGAGCTGCTGTGCCTGTCTATGCCTGATCACCCTGTGCTCTGGCCTTAGGTTGAACCTGAGAGAGCTGGGCCCATGGGCCTCTCACATGCGCTGGATTGTCTGGATCATGGCTTGCGTGGGCACTGCATATGTATTCTTCTTCCATGAGCGGTATGTAGAGCACAGATGTGCCTGGGCATCTTCATGGATGCAGTTGGAAGGATTTGAGGTGAAGGGCAACCCTTCTGTCTACACAGACAAGTATTTTATTTAAGGCTGGGAAATTTATCGCACTAATGCATTGCGTTAATAACGCGGTCATAACGCGTTATTTTTCCGTTGATCGTGTTAATGCATGCAGTATTTTGTTACACAAATGCGAGAATAGTATGAGCACAGATTTTAATAGAGACCTATAATATTCCTTCCTGGGAGTTTAGGTCACGATGTTCCGCAGTTTCCCAGAAATCAGAGCTAAAACCAAAACATTCAGTTAGCATGTCACAGGGAAGCTCATGTTACCTGGTTTATTACGCTTTTAATTATAAAGTGCCAAGCGGAGGCATCAGATTTAAAAAATATTGTAATTTTCAGTGTTTATTTTATTTAAAGCTTATACCTTAAAATCTTCAGATCTTTCTTGTTATAAAGTGTTCTTTCAGTGATTGACAGGCTTCTCTTTTTACAGCCATTTGCGAAATAGATTTAAGATTTTGATGAATCATGCGGTCGGGATTAAATGTTTCAATTCGCCTGTTGAGTACATGTGATTATATAAACAAGTGGAATATGCCATTAATCACCAACGTGTTTGATTTAAAAAAAAAAAAAAAAACATCCCTACTTATAATACAATGCCATCACTTTTGTTATTGCTATCTGTTTATGAAGCCTCTTTGAAAGCATTGAAATTCAGCTTGTACTGTACTTGCTTGCAAGTCGCATAAAGTCTTTTTTATGTTGTACAGTTGACACTACCTTAACTTAAACTGACAGTTTAGACAGTGAAATTGTATCATTTGAGCCTGTCCTCAAAGTAATTTCAAAAATGTAAGAAAATTAATATATTACAGTGTGATAAGTTTGTAAAAATGACCCATGGACTCCACTCAACATTAATTTGGGGATTTAACATAAATATTTATGATTATGAGTTTTAATATTGGATGCGATTAATTACAATAAATCATAGAAAATTGTGCAATTAATTAGTTCCTTTTAAAAAATTGATTCCCAGCCCTAATTCTCATTTTCACAAATAAGAAAAAGAAAATAAATGCAGCCTTTAAGATTCGCCAACTTTAAAAGTATTTCCATTAAAACGGGAAGCAGGTGTAAAAATGACAACGCTCAAGTGATATACAAGATAGTGGGAATTTTTTAGACTTGTTGAGTTATTCTGTCCCAGTAATTTTTCCCGTAATATTCATCACTTATTTAAAATGAGTAAAATGAATTTTTAGTACACCTCAGATCTTATATAATGCTTTACAATATCAATTTACAAATCACATTAATTATTCTAATTCTACTATCACACTGATAATTTATAATGCTCTGCGGCCACCTACTGTAGAAACAACTAATTACAGACTAATTATCATTATCATTAAACAAACACCAGACAAACTGCACTTTATTTTAAAAAGTGTTTTGTAAACTTGTAAAGTGTTTTGTGACTGGAAATAACTATTTTTTGTTTGCCATCCAGGCACAAGATTGTGGAGCTGATATGTTATACAGTAATGGGTGTCTTCCCTGCGCTGGTGATCCTCTCAATGGTAAGGAGATGACAATAATAATAATAATAATAATAATAATAATAATAATAATAATAATAATAATAATTCTGCATCCGTCAACTGCATTTGCTGTATGTGTGAAGAGGTATGAAGTATTCCTCTTACCAATGGTTTTTACAGGTGCAGAATCTTCAGATTTTTTTGAGTTTTGAGGTTTTAAGTTTGGAAAAAATATGCTGTAAGCAACACCTTTGTAAAAATGCATGTCAGCAGTGGTAGGTGGTTGATGGCAGGCGGGGACACCGTTTACCGTGTTTTCATGGTGTTGCCAGGCTGTCATTGTAAATAAGAAACTTCTTAATGCTTTGCCTGGTAAGATAAAGGTGACTGAATGAATGAATGCTCTTACTGTTAATGCTGAGTGTGGCGCTTTCTCTCATGCAGGTTAACAGGGATGGTTTATTCGAGCTGATAGTGGGTGGGATATTCTACTGCCTGGGGATGGTCTTCTTCAAAAGCGACGGCCTCATACCCTTTGCCCATGCTATCTGGCATCTGTTCGTGGCCATTGGAGCTGGCATCCATTACTACGCCATCTGGAGGTACCTGTACATGCCAGGGAGCAGCGAGATGAAGACCTCCAGATGACACACGCAGAGCATGTGACCGCGACGCGGAATGTGTCACTGGGGTTCGAGTGTCACCCACTATCTAGCTGTGGGAACATTGGCCTCCTGGGAAGTTATTCTTGGGCTTAAAACCATTGTTCTCACTGTCTTCTTTTGATTCCTGCAAATTGAACAGTGTTTGCACAAAATCTAAGAGAATTTAAGCTTTTTTTTAGCACACTGCTTTATAAATTAGTAATATTGTTGTTTATTCTTTTCTATAGTGTTAGAAAAAGACATATTGCAGAATACTGAAGGAAAATGTTTTCGATATGACTGTAGTTCTCCATTGAATGGTGTTACATATTTACTGATACATTTCATACTGGACATTCACACATTTGAGACTCCAGTAGGATCTTCAGTAAATTCATTTGTAAGCTTTATTATTTAACTTTAACCACTCAGAGTATTGCTTAATTATCAAGCTTAGACATATGTACCACTGCTGTTTATGTACATTAAGTATTTATTTAGAACTATAGATTTTTATTGTCTTGAGTTCAGTGACAGGTTTCTGGGTCTAAATCCAGATGCTTTATGATGCTCACATATCAAGAGCAAGGAGATGGGATTGTTATCATTTTTGAATCAAACATGACTAAAAGTTACGGTTAAAAAGGTTCACTGATCAAACAGTTTAGTTTGCTCTCCAGGACTGCAATTTTATATGCAGTATATTTGTGTTTTTTGAGTGCTATTTTTCATCTTTCTGCTTCTTTTAAAGCTTCAGCTACATTGCTGTCAGTATACGGATTCTGACATTCATGTTTTTAAATAATGCTTCTGGTATCTTAAACCACAAATATCCATGACTCATAATTGCAAAGTATGCTTTTTTATTATGCTATATGGCCAAAATATGTGGACGCGAATTTGTCCAACATCTCATTCTAACACCAAGGGTATTAATGATGTTGGTAGATCCTTTTTTTCCTATAATAGCTTCTGCTTTTCATTAGATGTTGGAACATTGCCGGTGGGATTTGCCTGCCATTCAGGTTGAGTATTATGTTAGGTGATGAGGCATCTTTCTGTGTAGTAACTGAACTTGTAGCCCTTTGCTTCCACTTCACAGTCACTTACTTCTCTTGTGGTTGACTAGGGCAGCCCCAGCAGGGCAGAAATTTGGCAAACTTTTTACAAAGATGCTGTCCTGTGATGGTGCCAAGTTGAAAGTCATTAACCTCTTCCAAACGACAGCCCATTTTGCTGCTGCTGTTTGTTGCTGGAGATTGTATAGCCTTGTGCTTAATTACACATCTGTGTCACAAATGGCTGTGACTTAATTACCCAATTCTTCTAATCAGTAGGGGTGTTTGCATATGTTTGGCCATATAATATACTTATTCTCATGTATAATGATGTAATGAATTTCCTGTAACTCAGCTACCCACAACACTGTTCAAATGTGATTTTGAAACACTGAGGGAAATAGTGGCCAAGAATTAGGGCCAAAGAGACAAGATTTTTGCAGTTTTAAAAGTCAGTGACTGGAAGTAATCACAACAATGAAGCGTTAAAGAATTTAAACAGAACCATCTGATTTACTTTAGGTTTTAAAGAACCTAATTGAGTGCCCTATAAAAGTGTCCTGTAGTAGCCAGATTGTGACATGACATTATGAAAAATCCACTGAAGACTTGAAATCATTCCAAGACCTCTTTGGGTCAGGCGGCACATTGGCTTGTGCCAGCCTTTTACACTTACCTGTATACATTCCCATGAGTCTGTGCACTATGTTAATTCTGGGCTTTTTGTGCCCAGTCTCAAATCAGGAATCATCTCTCTGTTTTCTATATGTGTGGTCATTCTGAGTGATATTTGCAGTGTAACTCTGGATAACCTTTGAACTTTCATTATCTAGGGTGCATATATGTCTGTACAGGATTTTACCATTATCCATTTTAATCTAATGTTAGTATTTTCAAAATATTGATTTGCTTTCCCAGCGTGGGTTCAGATTTATGCAGTTTTGCTTTATTTATTTTTCTTCACTTTATAAGGAATCAGGCTGATGAGATTTATGTCTTCTATATACCAATTTTGTCATCATGTTTCTGGCTTATTATTTCAAAGGATTAATATTATATAGTATTATTGTAATAGTTGACCATGATGATAAATCGATCTCTCTACATATTTTTGTGCAATATTAGGATTTACCAAGTATCAATACACTGTAAAAACCAAAGGTGAATCGATTTTCTGATTAGGAGTTCTGTTAAACATTACAGTGCAACTTTTCATTAACTCACCCCAAAAACTGTATATGATAAGCAGTTTCTTAAATTGTATTTAATTTCAAAAATTGTGGCTAGTGGAAAAATACTGCTTCACTGTTTGCATCAGTTTTGCAGAGTCCTATAGTGATATAAGTACAAAGTATGGTTTATTGTGGGTTAGTTATTCTCTTCCTGTAATGACATGGTATTTGACTAATTTTAGTACTTTAATATTTTATTTTAAAATCTGTTTCAACCAAGAAAAGCATTGCTTTAATAAGATTAGGTTAGTGTTAATCTGTTTTGGACTAGACATTTTAATTAATGTATATGAATCTAGAAAAGGCCAATGTGGTTACAGTCAGTACTGGGGGATGTTGTGCTAAACCATAAAGTCAAATATGGTTTGAATGTTGGGTGCTTCAGGTCAGCGTCTGATCCCTTTTTTGTCAGACCTGCATTGTAAATCCTGTGTTTCTGGATTACAAAACTGCAATGAAATTCATCATCTTTGGTCATCGAAGGCAGAGCCAGACATGGAGTTATTATCTTTAAGTTGTAACAGATTTTCTTTGTCAAATGTCACAGGTGCTGTTGGCAGTTAGGTGGGGGTGAATATTATTTCTTACTCACAGATGTCTGATTGATAATTCATACTCCTGGTTTCCTCGGTGCAACATAGAAATAATGTAATATGTACTTAAACTTTGTAACTGTATAAAGTCAAACAATATATGATTTGTATGAACACCTTGATACAGGCTGTAGAGTATAAACCATGAAAAACCAAGAGAATATCTGTGGATGCTTCTGTTCTTGTTTTCCTAAGTGGAAAACTTGTAAGACTATGAACAGCAGCGTAGTGAAACACCTGTTATCATCGTATCGGTTGCAGTATATGTGTGGAAAGTATGAAAAATCTAAATTGGTGAAAAATACTAAGGTGGCATTTTCCTGATGTATCATTACTGTCATTATTATTATTATTATTATTATTATTATTATTATTATTATTATTATTATTATTATTATTATTATTATTATTATTATGTTAAAAACCAATCCTGGTGTCATGGTAACATGTATAATTTTTAAGTATGCTGAAGTTACGCCAAAGACAATCTGATGTCCTTCTTGGATTTTTGTCAGTGTTTTCAGTTGACCTGAGAATGTATTGTGCTGTTTTTGTATTTCAGAGTGTAGGTGCCACAACCCTTAATCTATTTTGAGCAAAAGTGATGGCTGTACACACAAGTGGCCAACATTTTCTGGAGTGTAAGAGTGTATATAACTTGTAATGTTGCGGATGTTGTGTTGACTGTCATGACATTTATAATGCAAGTTTGACATGTTAATCTCCTGTCATAACTTGTCTGAGTGTAATGCAAGAGTGTAAATGGACCAGTCGTAATGCATTTATT
>JAODJW010000094.1:22901242-22924932 GCA_026777045.1 Hyperopisus bebe
GAGCCTGTGTGGCTGTGCACGTCACTGGGGTGCGCAAGGTGCTCTTTTAAATATTGTGTGTGTATCTTTTTATGCTAGTGGCCAGGGGCTTGTAAATTAAGATGTGATGAACCCCTCATTTTGGAAAATCAATGTTACTGAAGTTTAACTTGTCGGGCAGCTTTGGGGTGTGGTTCAAACCTACGCTAAACCACAGATGTTGCACTGATGAAACCTTGAACTCAAGCTGCTTCACTGCCGTCTCACTGGCGACCGATCTGCAGGTTCTTTAATACCATAGCCAAACTGCCTTTACCTTTTGGAATGACGTTTTCTAATGTACATATGAATGGGGAGTTTGTATCTCAGCGTAGATTTTAATAAATCAAGTAGCGTGTTATACTTTGTGAATGCGACCCGTGATGTAAACGCTGTACCTGGTGGCTTAATTGTGAAGTCTGCAAATCTGCCAAGTGTGATCTTCAACTTAGGAACTACTATCTGTGTGGTGATTGTTGTAGTTTGTATTTGTCAATAATAACATTTTATAACAATGATCCCTTGTGTGTGGTGAACTGATATTTTATATTAGGACTTGCATATTAGAAACACATCTTTAATTCTATTCTAGTTGACACAATAGTTTGGCATATATATTATAAATATATTTTACTATCTGTAGTTATACACTTTAAAATAAATCATTGGCATTTAAAATACTGATTTGGAACACTGGAAACTTTTCCATGTAGAGCAGGGACAAGGCTGGGATTCGCCCTGAACAGGATGCCGCTGGCCCTAACATTCGTTTTAGTTAATTTAATTTGCATGCAGTTGTGTTGAATGACACAAAATATCGTTTCTTGACACCTACTGCTTTTTAAAATCAGATGTCTAAATGTAGTTTGAAATGGAGATACACACACGTCCAAAATACCTTTTTATATAGCCTATGTTTTACAGTATATCTGTTTTATTTGAACATTGCGTTAGTTACAGCAGAATAGAGAGATAATGGTTCCTTATATGGCCAGTAGATGGAGACTCGAAACCTGCTTTGTAGCGGGTAACCGCATCCCTAGAAAAACCCCAAACTGCTGTCGGATCATGAGCCGCAAGCTTTAGCCGGGGATCGCGTATCTCCGGCGGGACTCGGACCCGGGGAATGCAGATAGAGAAGCCGGCGGATTTAAGAGGCACCTTCAGGGGAAGGCGCGACAACACGGGCTGGGCGCATCGTCTAAGTTTCCTAAGGGGCGTTATAACAACTGTTCCCCTGTGCAATTCAGGATGACCGATTTCCTCTTATGGATCAAAAAATGAACGAATGGAGCATGAAGAAGAGCATGAGAATCTTAGCAGTATGGGTACAAGCACTGCAGACAATGTGAGTATACATATGCAGTCAGCTTGATGAATCCAGAATATTTATTCTATACATAAAGAGAAATTGTGCATAATGCGTAAGGAAGAAGATCCTTGGGTAATATCACTCATGCTGTATTCAGACTGTATTCTGTATTTAAGCGTTATTAAAAATCAAATGATCTTCGATGTTATAGGTATACATTTCCTAAAACCCGAAAGTTGCTTAGCAGAACAAAGGATGAAGCCTTCAGAAAACGCTTTTAATTCCATCGTCTTTTACTAGTTTTTTTTTATTATTTTTTTATGAGACTTTTTAACGGGAGAGCTCCCGGTGAATTATACGATATGTTTGGCAGGTGTTATGTTGGCTTGTTGTTGCTACTGGAGACCCAACTGTCCGGACTATAGCCCGGCTATAGCTACAAGCGCCTCACTCTGCCTGTTCATTTATATATGGCCAAACAGCCACATTTTTAACTTTTGATTTTAAAACTATGTAGCCTAATAAATTATACATAACTATTATAAACGATTCTATTATTATGGTTATTAATAAAATAATAATAATAATAATGATAATAATAATAACAATAATAATAATAATTTAGGCTAGTGATACTGCAGTCACGATTAGACGTTTCGAAAAACAGAGTATGGTGTCCTAAATATCAGAATGGTAACAAACAGCTTGCAGGGGTTTTCCAGGTTATTTGGGATCTTTTGTAGCAGGTCATTTAGGTTGTCTCAGACTGTGGACGAGAAAGATCAGGAAAAAAAAACTCGTTTTATATCACGTTACGGCACTATAACTGCTGTAAGTGGGTAGTTAACTTCGCAATATCTTATGAGTTTGAGTGCTTTTGGCATCTCCGTCGTAGCTTCGTTTCGTCAACCGTCACGTCAAATTGCCTTCACTTCTTTTGGATCATCATGGTTTTGGAAGTTGCAGAAGGTGCCTATTTCAGGTGTGGCAGGTGCCTATTATCCTTCTTGCAAAAGCATCTCTTTTTGCCGCGAATACGAGAGTTAGGATAATTTAAGGAGCGATGGATCAGCTTAATTGATTAATCTCGAGAGGCGCACACCGACCTGTGCGACTTAATTACTTCCCTCGTCTACTAACAATAGAGGGTGTTTCGGTGGAAAATGTGAATAATTTAAGTGACGCGATTAGCGTAAATTCATTCTTCTCAGTCACTATGTCCTCGGGCGCCCCCCCATCAGCCGAGGTAGCTGTCCTCCTTGTCCTTCTGAAGCCGGGGTCGAAGCTGCCTGAAATGAAGCTGGGCTGTGAGGAGGCCGAGCTCTGCGTCTGTGAGACACGCTTTTCTGCACGTTGCAGGCTGGATGCAGGGGACGAGGCGCTCTGCAGCAAGGTAAGCATGCACCCTTGAAGCTGCGGGAGGGAGCCTGTGCAAGGGAACGCTGGAAACACGCACAGAAAATAATACTATATATATGTATGTATATATATATATATATATATATATATATATATATATAAACAGCCCCTGGGAAAGCATCACTTGTGAAGCATCCAGGATTGTCGGAATTTTCTGACTGGTGCTGTCTCAAAGAACCATAAGGCTATTTTATTCTTTCTTGGATGCCATCCTGCAATGACATGTGTCCCCACACACTCCAATGTCACCCATTGATGGCAGTCCCGTGCGAATGTCCAGAACGGGCTTCTGTGTTCTGCCAGGATAGAAGAAATTTGTTAGTAGGTCTTCAACAGATTGAGTTGAGTCGTGATGCATTTAGTCTATCTTGGGGATCCTTGACTGCACTGCTGAGGGTGTCTATTTTTCTGCAGTTGGGGTGTCACACCTGTAGATAACAGCTCCCTGGGAGTAAGTCACAATCGATTTAGCACCATTCTATCCTTATCTTTAATATTGTGCACCGCTGAGGGAGTTTCTTTCCAGAAGGTTCACTCTTTTTATATATACTCTCTGTACATTATATCTGGAGGTGTTTACCTCGGTGAGATTTTCATGGCCTGTCATGCCCCGAGTGGGATGCCAATTGCATGACCAACGCTTTAACTCACTGATGGATTTTACCAGGAAAAACTGGACGACGCAGTTTTATATTTGATGATCCTAGTGTTTTCCATTAATTTGTAATGGTTGTGCCAATTCAGCAAGTAGTACTCTATTCTCAGATGCCCAGGGTTGAAGGGTTAAATCCCAGCTCTGGCTCTGTGTGGGTTTGCAGGTTCTCCCCATGCCTGTGTGGTTTCCTTCCAGTTGTCGTTCATTGTTAAAGAGCATCTTTACATGATTTGATGTTAGTACGTAGTAGAGAGTGTGGCGCCATGTGTTGGGTTGGTACCCTGTACAGGGTGTCCCTCTGGGACAGATGTCACTCATTTGGTTTAGGTTTTGTTTGCATCATCATTCACATTTTCCTTATGACATGTTATTATTTCTTTGAAGGTATTAGTTTTGAGTGACTTTTCACTTGCTATGTCTCTTACCTCCCTGTAGAGGGCGCTGTAGCGTGAACCCGAGCGTTATGTTTTATGGGTCCTCCGCCAGCATGTCTCTGCCCTCCAAGAGCAAGCTGAAGAGGCAGAGCCGCACCTTCACGCAGGTGCTCTACCGCACCTTGAGTTACCGGGACCGGCGTTCCGTCACTGACCTGCCCGAGCAGGTGCCCGATGACCCGGCGGAGCTCTCCACACAGACCTCAGCCCCCGGGGTGCTCAAGATTTTTGGGGACGAGATCTGCTCAGGGGCCAACTACAAAAGTGTCCTGGCCACTCCTCGCTCGAATGCCAAGGAGCTCATCAAGGAGGCCCTGGAACGCTACTCCTTGAACAAGGGCTCGGCTGGAAGCTATGTGCTCTGCGACGTTATCGGGAAGTTGGAGGGGCCGGAGAAGCGCTGGAAGACGGAGTGTCTGAGGGCCCTGGGGGACAATGAGAAGCCTCTGCTGCTCCAGGACCTGTGGAAGCCCAAGGAGGGCTTTGCCCGGCGTTTCGAACTGCGCAAGAGGGCAGAAGTGGAGGAGCTGGCTGCCAAGGAGAAGGACACAGTAACTGCTGGTGAGTGTTAACTTTTCCCCACTGTGACAGGATTCACTGCACCAGCATATTGACCGTACCAGTAATGGGTTTCCAGTGCCGTGTGTTATGTCTTGAGATGCACGATGTTTTTAATATTCCAGAATTATGCGTATTTAATACTACAGAAGGTCCCCAGGTTATGATGATCTGTTTTACAATATTTCAACTTTACGATGGGTAAATGTTTTTCACTTTCCGTACATTTTTCAATAAATGACATGAGATATTCAACACTTCACTATAAATTAGGCTTTTTGTTAATGATTTTGCCCAACTGTGGGCTAATGTAAGTGTTCTAAGCATGTTTAAGGTAGGCTAGACTATGATGTTAGTTAGTTTGGGTGTACTGTATTAAAATGTATTTTCCCCTTACGATATTTTCACCTTATGATAGGTTTATCGGAACATAACCTCCTCGTAACCCGGGGAGAGGCTGTGTTTTGTATTTTTGTATTAAGGTGAAAATATTGTTTGAATTTTTCTTATTATGGAAAAAAGGTTTCCCCCATTAGGTTATATGGCATATGGTTTAATAAAAAAGCCACATGATATTACACGCAACAGCAATTTTTATGAATTGAATGACCTTTAAGTCATAAACTAAAACTGGATAATAATTAAATTAATACTGCATACTTTTATTGTACTGTTTTCTGTTATTATTGAGTTATAAACTTTTATAATAAATTAGGACATTCAGTTTATACTAGTTTAAGCCAAACGCAAAGTTGAGTCTGACTGAACACTGAAATTTTCGAGGGTTAAAACAAGCCAGCTAGGCTGAAAAGGGGAGAACAGCTGAGGCATCAGCTTCTGTTTGCCATAGCTTGGATTTCCAGTACTTCAGTTGGCCTTGCCACACTCCCACCCACATGATGTCAAAGCAGCCAGGCATTCCTGGATAGGGAATTATCTCAGAGTAAAGGAATTGGAGCAATTTCCACACCATCCTGCTTAAATTTCCTTTAGTTTATAGCAGATTCTTTAGTTTTTTTGGCCTCATACAGACATTCTGCAGATCATTACTGTGTAATAAGTATTGGGTACTCCTGTCTGTGGTGCCCTAAGAAGAACAAAATTTGGGAGATTTGGTGTAATTTATAGTTGTATTAAATTCGATACAGTTTACATTCATTTGTTGAAGCTCTAAACAAAGACAAAACAAAACACCATTTTACCCGGGCCTTGACTTAGGCTTCCGAGGGTTTGAAAATGATCGGTTTTGATGAATTGGAGCAAAGTAGATGAGCGTGGGAGGAATAAAGGAGAGTGGAATGGACTTCCACTGGGTCCTGAGCTGTTTAAATCATGCTGAGTCAATGCTAGCTCTATAGATATGCAAGTCTCTCTAAAGTAGTGTCAGACTGGAAGGTTAGTGTACAAGTACAGCAATATGAGGTACATACAGCGTTTGAAGTAACAGCTCTTACTGGGACAAAATAAATTAAAATAGTAGGTAGTGCAGATTTAAATGCCCAAGTATTAATCTGTACACTGGTCACCAGACGGCATGGACCCTATAAGTGAATGTTTTACTACAATTGTTTTATTAATGCCAAGAAATATATGAAAACGCTTATGCTGCCATCAGTCTGTGTTCTCTCTCTATTATGCAAGGCTGAATACATAGGAGAGAGGCATACATTTCAGAGCTTTGTAAGGTAAAATAAAAATGTTGATGTACACCCCAAATTTGGATGAAAGCCAAAGAGCGGTAAAGAAAAGGACATCTCTCAAAGAGAGTCTATTTTTGGTATGTTAAAGAAAGGTGTGGAGCAATGCATGATAATACATGTGTTAACTGCATTATGATTGATAACCACTGCAGAAGGAATCTCTTAAAAATGGGATCTTGATTTTGTTTTTTAAAATTAACAATTTCAAGTAATATTTATGAACTCTACAAAAGTTGCTGAAGCTGTGATCCTTTTTCATAGTTGGTTAAGTCCCTGGGCTTCCACTTTCAGTGGTATCTGTAATATTTTATTGCTTAGTTGGAGGTTCTAACTTTTCTGATGTTTTTTGCAAAGTGTAGCTTCTCTCGCTTGACATAATCTGTGGAAACAAGAGGAACTATTCTATTGCAGCAATTCTATTTTGCTTGGACATGCTATTCTTTTCAAAAGAGTCTAATATAGAGATCCTGTTTTTCCATCATATTATAGCTCTCCATAAAAACATGAATTAATCGTATCAGAATGATTGATATTTGAATGTGGATTATTATAAAACACTGATGAAATAAAACTACTGAGGTGGCAAATCCTACTAGTTTAATGCCTGTACATTGTCTGCAGGAGCAGATCAGCTTTAATAATCAACCAAAGAATGGCTACTTTCCCAGAAAAAAAAAATATTTAGGTAGTAACTGTACTAGTGATAGTTACATCAACATATTGGCAGAAATCTATCGATTGGCCATCTTAACTTTCGTAAATAAAGCCACGGAGTAAAACAACTTTATCACGAATGATGCCTATATCAGAAAGAAGATTTCCACATTTAAGAATGTGGTATATGATCTCAGCAGAGACTGTAAATTATAGCAATGGAGGTGGACAGTTCAGATTATACAGTATTATACAGAAATATATAGTCGTCACTATTAATATGGTTCATGTTATTCTGAGAAGCTATCTTCCAAACACTTATCTTAAGAAGGGGCCAGTGGGCTTGCAGCCTGTCACAGAGGCAATAGGGCACAAGGCAGCTGTAGACCAAGGATGGGATGCAGGTCCATCTCAAGGAATGTACACAAGTCAGATGGATGGATGTATAAGTGGATGGATGAAGGATTAGTTAGCATCTAATGCAGAACCACTGTATTTTTTTTCTTCAGATGTTATCCTAAGAGGCCAGGCTTTATATTACATAAATTCATCATTTATATTACATAAATTCATCATCAAACAGAACAGATTAACTTTGTCCAACCATAACAATTTACCAACGCCTATTCCCTCTTGAGTTTAGTGGGAAAATCTGTGACCCCCTGCAACGTGAAAGTTGCTCACCCATGATTAATTACCAGTGTCGATTGTCGCAATTCTGTCTGCATTGTGCTCACTGCAGCCGCAAAGTGTTAACACCGAACAAGTGGCCAGGTTTGCGAAACGGTCTTGAAAGCCTTCCCAGAGGAGCCCTCTACTGTCTAGCTTGATCCATATTCTGAAGAGAAACAGCAGAAACTGATCTCCGTTCGGCAAGTCATTTTATGTTGGCAATAGCTTAGCTTAGCGTTTTCACTTCGCAAACATGTCGCTTTATAAATAAATTTTCTTCCCCCGGGCCCAGTTTTTCGAGATGCCATGTCTCAGCACAAAGACATCAGTCATTAGTTTCTATGGAGACAATGAGAGGAGCAGAGGTGCCGCATGCCTGTTTTGCCCAGGTGCACAGGGACCATTGCTGCTTTGGTTGAAGTGGCCTCTACATGTGCATCTTTAAAACCAGCTTCTCGCATACAGATAAAAGCCGTCTGCATGTGTGTGGGATTTCTGATGAGGTCAACATACAATTAATATTAATAACTGTAAATATTACAAATTTTACATGCACAACTCCAATAATAGTGTCTTACAAATTATTTTTATCCCTAATACAAAAAAAAAATCACAGCTCCTTCGTGTTATGACACGAAGGTCAAAGGACTCGAATGCAGGCGTTGTGGCAAAACAAAAGGGGCTTTATTGGACTAAACATAAACTGCAAACAAACTGGAACGCGAGGGATCAAAACAGAAGGAGTAGAACAAGAAAGGACACAGGGAACAACGTCAATTATTGGACTAGCGATGATGAGACAAACAGGTACTAAAATACATAGACTGATGGGGGGCAACAAGCATCAGGGCCACGTGAGGGAGGAGACAGGAAGGTCAGGCAGATATTGCAGGCAAGACATGTCAATACATGAGGGTACCACTTAATTATTTTGATATGTCTACTTTAGAGACATATAACACACATACACGCACACACAAAGTATATATAGTGTAAATATATATATATATATATATATATATATATGCATTCACACAAACATACATACATATATTTGTGTGTGTGTGTGTATATATATATATATATATATAAAATGAAATGGCACAGAAGTGAGCTGCATGAAATAATGCTGTCTTTTCCATAGCAGATAAGAAAGTAGAAGTTAATGTTCGATTCAATATACTTTTGAAATCTTTGATCCCAGTAAGTCATAATTTACAATGAATAAACCCTAAAAGACTGAATGATGGGGATAGTTATCAGGTCATTACACCCGTTCACCTGTCGACAGGTGTCTAAGATTAAAAACACGTCAAAACTGTATTTCATGTTTATGTGCTGTTTATTAGGCTTGTCTGAAATGTGATGATTATTAGAGTGGAAAGCCAGTGATGGGATCCACTCAGTATAACAGTCATCCATATTAAAGGTGGATGCCAATAGGAGGATCTGAGCCAAATAGATACCGACTGATAGAAGGATATCAGACAAATACAGGGTCCCTATATAGCTGAGCCTCCAGTGAGGATGATGGAAATGGTGAGAGTGTGGTGACCGTTTAGATGTAGGTGACACCCGATCTCTCAGTCAGTCGCTTTGGCGGAGGCCAGACGGCTCGTCCTGGTGTGGCTATGGAAATGCACACTTTATACAGAACACAAGTAAACAAATGTATCCTGGGAAAATAGTTAATGATCAGTGAGTCACCAAAGGCAACTTAAGACAAAGCCAGTGTTAATATGTATGTTTAGTTAATGTGGCTAAAATTACACCAAGATATAGAGGGTAAAATTCTTGCTACTGGAGTTTCAAGCCCATTAAGCTCGGTTGGTCTTATTAATTTACCTTTATTTAAGCTCCATAGAGATACTGTACATATTCTAATTCCAGTAGGTCCTCCTTGACTTCTGCTATAAATGTTTGTTTCTGAGTCGTCTCAAGACTTTCCTCAGGACTAATGGTAGTTCAAGTCTGAACCCATTTGTATCAACCTGAGCTGAGATCACACAGTAGTGAGGATTCTTTTGTTAATTACCAGGTCTGATCACTGAATGTCATATGGCAGTTTGGCCCCACTGTACTCAGCCCGTCTATCCATTGCCTGTAGCTACATCTTACAAAGGCATCCCTCCTCTTCCTGACCATGGGACGTGCCCAAAGAGAATCTACATTTGGATCAAATGGCATGTGTGTTACTAAGTAATCAAGATAAAAGGGGATCCTGTCTTTTAATGAAATGAGGTCAGAGATGAATGCAAACAAAGAATACTCTGGAACACCTGAAGGAGAGAGAAATCCTTCCCTGCCTTTGCGGATAGGCTAGTTCTTTGCCGCAGCCTGCTATAGGTCATTTTAATGCGTCGTTCAACATGTCTTCTGAGGGAAATTGGGGAGGCAAAAGCAGGTCAGAGAAATCAGAAGGGGCTTCATGCCTTTATGGTGTTGTCTTATACATATTGTTTGTTCTTTGTTCTGTTCCAGAACGAGGTCACCATAAGTGCCCTTCAGTGCTTCCCTCTCTACTTTCTGCGTAAGCTTAGTTAATGTCTACGGTATTTAGCTAGGTGATCTAGGTCAACACAAGAATATAAATAGATTAGGAGTGTTTATATCTGTTTATTTGTAAAATCAAGAACATATCAGTGTCCTGGAGTATGTGCCGGTGAGTGTACTGTTGAGCTTACAAATTGAAATAAATAGCAGCTATTTAGAAATTGGAGCATTTGAATGGGATGGAGTAATTACAGGCAAAATTAATAAGTAATAGATGCAACTTTACATTTCTGGACATTTCATTGCATTATATAGAATGATACTCCGTGTCTCTGTTAGTTTATCCAGAACTGCTCTCCCAGTAAAATGCATTTATAATGTTTTAATTCTGTGAGCGTAAGAGTTTTTTTTCATCCTTGAATAAGCTTCCAAACTTCAAACTAGTCTGTGTAATTTCTGCTTGGTGCTGTGGTGAATCAGTGGGTACCATTGGGCCATCTGCAACAAGATTTGTGGTTTGAATCCCAACTCCCTCCCCCCCCCCACCGGTCCAAGAATAAGACTGGCTTAGTCTTAACCCCCCCGGTCCAATACTGGATAAGTACTAATTACTGCTTCTCAAGGCAGTGAGCAGCACATCACCATTCCCAACTGCACAATTGCCCAAGAATAATTTTTAATGTCGCCCCTGTGCCATCCATGAATAATTAGTGTTTTTTCAAAGTATTAAAAAGCCGCAATTTTCACACAACCCGTAAATCTGTGTGATAAGCCACACTCAGAACAATTCAAATGATTCACGTTAATGTTTAGCTAGAGCAGTATCATGGAAACCTATCCTACACATCCAAAACTGATATTAGCTTTAATTCCGGCGTCCTGCTTGATTTATCTTAGAAAACGTGATTGGAAGGTTTTTTTTTGGGATACTTCTGATTAAAAGAATTTCTGAGTAAGAAATGCCTGATTAACAAAAAAAAAAAGAAAAAGAAAAAAAAAAACATAAATCAACTTAAATATATGCTTCTCGAACAATGCCCACTTTCAGGGACACAATGGCTAGTTTGTCCAAAGGGTTTTTTTTTCAAGGGTGCCAGGAATTCCAAGGGTAACAGCACCGGTGACCGTGTCAGCATTGTTTAATTCCTGCCCTGATATTCATGCACATCAGCTTACATATACACACCAGCTGCTGAATGATACACAAAGATGCCAATTAGTGCATTGCAATCGGTATGAGCAGAATGGCTCTTAAACGGAAGCAAGGTGACATGAACGTCACCGTGATGTATGGTGAATTTGTACCCGGCTATTTTCCGGTCATCTATTATAAGTAATTACTTATCCGAATAGGTCTGCAGTCTTTAGCAGGAGGAAGCATAGAGCACCATGGTAGAGCATTGCAGGAAATTCACACATGCGCATTCATTTGAAGGGTCACATGGCATCAGTAGAGAGTTACAGTTTTATTTCACCTGGCAATGGGTGCTTAATGTAATGTTATTTATTTTTATTGATTATGGAAATGAAGTGAGCATCTTTCTTTGAGAGAAGAATTATTGGCTCACATCTAATACAATATGTTTACCACTGCAGAATATGGAGGGTGTCTTGGAAGTGGTTGGTGGGGGGGGTTAAAATTTGGTCTAATGCGTAAATGCTTTGTTTATGTAGACAGGCAATTAGGCTTTAATTTGTATCCATTTATCCACCCATGATTTTTTACTAGGCTTTTATTGAAAGTATAAACACTAAGGATTCCACTGTATAATCTGAAGTTACTTCTGATCTTAGATTTGTTTTTGGGTTTTGTTCTGTTTCAGTTTTATTGTTGGCTCTCTCTGAACACCTGCAATGCAGCAGCGCATTTTCTTGGCACTAATAAATGGGATTACGAAGATTAAGTTGTAATGGAAAGATATGCTAATATTGGGACCACATTTGAATAGTTAATTAAATGCACGTGCGTGGGGCTGAGCGCTGATTAGCGGCTGCGGTGAGCGGATTCAAGGGTCACATCTACTCTGCCGGTGTCTGCAGTGTGGAAGTCGTGTGCCACTGACTGCTACTCTAACGCAGCATGTTTGCACAGGAGGCTTAGCATGAGCACTAGGTGTCTGAGGAAGCGCGCACTCGACGGATGGTCGCGAAATTAAATCCCACATGTTAGCTTGGCAGGGAACCGGAGAATAAATCCAGGCACCATCGACCGCACCTGAAAAATGAGTTTGAAACATTGCGTGTCTCTTCTGTTTAATCGCTTGCAGTGACCTTTACAGGGTTCCCTCTCTGTCTTGTTCTGCTCAGATGAAATATGCATGTAATTGCACAGATTCTAACTCACATTTGCGCTCTCTCCTGCTTTTCTGTATTCATATTCTTAATTTCTAGCAATTTGCTATAATCGCTTCTAAATAAAGGATGGTGTCTGCAATGAGTGGTAATTAATGCCTAGATAGTATAGAAGAGATTTGTTCTACATGGTTGATGTAATATTCATGCTGTTGAACAACTGATAACTCGAAAGATTCATCTAGTCATACTTGAGTCCTACATGCAGTTATAAGATTCCTGCAGGTACAAATGATGGTTCTTTTCTGGTTTTTGTGCCGGCGTATTAATATAATTGCAATCAGTGGTTGAAAGTTAACTCTTCATTGTTGTAGGAGTCCACAAACGCTCCCACGCCCTTGTGCCACCTATGGGTAGGGCTGGGTATGTTAAGCCCCGAGGTTCACCCCACTGCGTGCGCTCGTCACAGCCCTCCACTCCTAGTTTTAAAGGTGGGGATTGTTCTCAGGTATGACTCTTCTCCCACAACCATGTCCCATTCCATCGCCTCCATCTGCCAGTCAACGTCAGCTTTGTGTAATGAAAGAAGATCACGACAATGGTTTTTGCCTGAGTCCGGCAAGCCCCACAGGGACACCGTGGTTTCCTTGGAATGTTGTTCCTGAAAGCACCAGGAAGCTTCAAGGGAGCTAGAACTAAGACTAATTAATGAATGCTCATCACTATATTTGCAAGGAAAGTCAATTGTGCACAAGGCTGTTATTTATGGACGAATGAAGGTATCCTGATGAGAATCCCATTGCATGATAGCATGTTTCTCCCAAAACAAAACCAGTGTTTATATTCCCACTCATGCAAACCCATGACATTCTCTGTGGTCTCTGTGGCTCATACTGGATAGCAGTTAGCCTGATAACGTTAGCGGCATGCTAATTTGACTCTTCCTTTCAGATATCAATGCCCAGGCCAGGAAGCTACAGAGGAACCGGGCAAAAGGGACCATGACCCTAAATCCAGGGACCTCCTTCTGCCGCAGTCTGAGTGAAACCAGCCTCAACCTGGTGGGAGGCCCTGGGGAGGAGCCTAAGAGGTACTACTCCACCCTGCCTGGGCCCCTGAGGACACGCAGCGGCAGAGATGCGCTCCTGGCGGGCCGGAGGAAGGAGGAGAGGGATGGTGGAGGGGTGCGGCACTCACTCTACCAGTCCCCACATCTTCTGCTTCTTCAGGGCTACAACCAGCAGGTACCGAGTGCACTGATTGGTCAACAATCTGTCACAGTGTTGATGCACTTGGGCTGAATAAAAAACTCTTTAGTTCCCGGAGTTGAGAATTGGCTTGGTATTATGTACGCTTATTCGCAGGGATGCACATAACAGGTACGCAAGTATACATTTACCTTTAAAAACGATACGTGTGACAATCAATTGTTGTAACAGCCCAAGCGTGTATGTATTTTATGTGCATTTACGCTGCTATGACAAGAAATTGCTGTGTATTTTATCCCTTATACCGTAAATGAGGTACAAATTAGCATATAAATGTTAAATGTGCAATCATTTCTTGTCATATCAGTGAAAATGCATATGAAAATAAGTACGCATTTGTGCTGTTACAACAATCGATTGCTGCAGGATTCGCTTTTAAAGGGGAATGCGTACTTGCATACCAGTTATGTGCATCCCTGCTTATTGGGTGTTATTCATTCAGAAGATAAGGCCATCTGATAAATTACAAAATCAGGTATACATGTGACTAGATAGGTGATTAGGTAAGTGTACTGGTGGGAGGATTGCTTTACTGCAACAGGTTTGAATATTTACAGCAAGAATAACAAATAAATGAGTCACACATTGTGGCACAATCGTTAAACAGTTGGTTTAACTTTAAATCCTTTCATTCAGTGGTGGAGGGGTGTTTTAATTTAACGGCCAGCTGAGAGGTGGTCCGAGGCTCTCGCCGGCTGCCTCGTCCTGAATATTTTATGTGCAAAGGGGGCTTTACCCCCTTATCATGGAGGAGGGGGGCAGCTGCAGATCTATGTGAGGGAGAGAGATCAGCAACCTCGGGATTAATGCGGCGCAGCTGCCGATCTGCCAGTAGCGTCGCAGTGAGCCGCCATGCAGTACCCAGCAAGGCCAGTGAACACCACCCTCTCACCGCGAATTAATCAGGCTGCCCACTCGAGCCAGGCATCTTCACCA
Organism: Hyperopisus bebe; assembly: GCA_026777045.1. Classification (NCBI taxonomy): domain Eukaryota; kingdom Metazoa; phylum Chordata; class Actinopteri; order Osteoglossiformes; family Mormyridae; genus Hyperopisus; species Hyperopisus bebe. The sequence goes on from JAODJW010000094.1 coordinate 22,915,654, forward strand.
GGGCCTTGTCGGTGATCTCGACTCCTTCTGGCCGTGGCTCCCACAGGGGCGTCACTCATCTCCGTCAAGCGTCACACGAAACAGACGCGTTTCCGGGGCTGTGGTGTCAGTCACTGTGTCACTGATCGGATTCTGAAGAATCCCGCTTATCTGATCGGTGGGAATGTCAGCAGATACTGGGAAAAGATACTTCTGATGAGACGGTTATTTTAACTGATTTAAATTAACTGTTGAAACTAGTCTAACAGCAGAAGACTAGTTCAGTTGTCATATAAGGAAATCAAGCTTATTACAGGTTGCTGACCGTAATGAGGGGAATAGTTCCTCAGTATTATTTTAATTGTCATTGCTCACCATAGCTAACTGATTGACCAATGCAAGTATTTACTGGCTGGTTGTCTCTACTGCCCCTTTAACTTTCAGCAGTCGTTCTAAATGCCTGCTACTGTACGATTTCATATTATGCAAAAATATGGCGTGTTTTAAAAATCATCATAGTTATTTTGGTTGTTCTTTGACTACAGTTAACACGGTAGTAGGGTAAAAAAAATCAGAAATTAATTTTCTGATGTAATACTGTTACATGTGCTGGGACATAACTGATATTCAAATTGAAGTGATGTGATGAAGCAGTGTTGACCTGATGTCGAGAAACCAAATCTCTTAGACCCTAAGTCCAAGGCTCTTGTTTCTGAGTGGCGTCCTCTTCCAGAGCAGAAAGTCACTGCCCCCAAACTCCATTTACTCGACACTTCAAGCACCGGTCATGCCCATGCCCCCTCTGCCCTGTGCTAACTGAGGTCCACGTCTCCAGGACTGCCTGGTCTATCTGCTGAACCGGGATCAGCACACGGTGGGCCAGGAGACCGCGTCGGCGCGACCCAACATCTGCCTGTCCTCGCCGGACATCCTGCCCCTGCACTGCAAGATCAAGCGGATCCAGGTGGTGCGCAGGTTCACCTCCGCCGTGGAAGAGCGTCTGGTGGTGGAGCCGGTTCCCCACGCCAGCGTCCTGGTGAACTTCTCGCGGGCGGAGCGGACTACGCACCTCCGGCACGGGGATCTCCTCTCCTTCGGGGCTCACTACATCTTCCTCTACAAGGACCCTGTAAGTGCTCGGCTGTTGCCCGCCCAGACGCTGGCTCACCTGCAGATCCTTGGCCAGCAGCATGAGGGCGACGGCGAGTCTGGCGGCCAATCGTGCCGGACGTGCGGCTCGTTGGTGAAGGACGGCCCGGCCCGAAGGCAGGCCTTCAAGCCGCTGTTAAACAAGAACCGGATGCTGCAGAAGAGAAAGCTGCAGCTGGACTTCGAGAAGGCCCACGAGGACGAGCTGATTGGCCGGATCATGTCCCTCATTGAGCCAGGGGGAGACGACCACAAGCTGACCCCCGCCTACCTCCTGTGCCTCTGCATCAAGCACTCAGCTACAGCCTTTGAGCCAGGGAACTTTGGCAAGCTTCTGCAGAAGATCGTCAAAAGGATACAGACAGTCGCTTGGGTTAGTGTCATGGAGGCATGCCCTGTGAGTGTGTCTGTTATGTGCTGTGTCTGTATTGTTTGCCCCTCTGCCGTTCACCTGCTGCTGTATGTATGCGCAGGCAGCTCGCCGTTCACCTGCGGCCGTATGTATGCGCAGGCAGCTCGCCGTTCACCTGCGGCCGTATGTATGCGCAGGCAACTCGCTGTTCACCGTTCATAATTAGATTCTTCATGGCTCCTAAGGCTCGTCATCACCTGATGTTTAATTGCAGACTCGCAGCAGATAAGTGGGAGTTTCTCGCTAGTCTCATGAGGCGGTTTCGGCAGGGGCTGATGATGCTAATTACAACATAAATGACTTTTGAAAAATGATCTAGGCTTCATTCTGAGTGATGCTATCATACAGAATGTTTTATTTTGGGATAGTTGGTGAAATAAAGAATTCTGAAATACACCAACTTGGTTTTACACAAGTGTGTCTCTTTCTTAGTAAACTAAATTTGAAAATTTAGAGCAGACATGATTGTTAAACTGCACAAACGGTATAGATGACTGAATTAGTCGCAGTTATGATTATCATTGAACTCTAATTCTCCTGCTAGTCACTAGATGTTTAGTCGTTCGGATGTTCAGTCCTACCAAACTTTTATGTTACTTCACCATAAATTATTAATGTTGATTTTATTTCCTTCTCATTGTTTGTTTCTATAGTTGCTGATATAGCACCATTAAAAATAAAATAGTCATCACCATCTAAAGGAAATTACTTAAATTAGCCAAACACCAGAAAAAAAAAAACCTTCCCCTTTGATCTAACACTTTTAATTGTTAAGTCAAAGAAATATATTTCCACTTAGCATCATAAACTATTTCTGAAATCAGCAATTTTGTCTCGGTGAATTCTGTGTAAGCAGGCCATAGAAGTGCTCACATCGTCTGAGTTCATTTTCCAGTATTGAACACAGAGCGTTGCTCAGCTGGTTAAGGATCTCTGCTCAGCTCTGGAAGGTCATAGCTCCAAATCCCATGGTCAATAGCGTAACCGTACTGCCGTGGGGCCCTTAGCCCCAGCTGCCCCAGACCCAGCTCTCTGATCCACACATGTAATCTGCACCGGACAAAAGCATCCGCACAATAAATATAGAACTGCTGTGAGCCACTTGGCTTCACCAGAGTCTTTGCCCACATTTATTCTCCTTTCTTGGTTTGTTCAGAAAGTTGCCAAATGTTTAAAGTATCCAATTCTCCCTTGGAGAAACCATGTCTGAATGTTTTCGCAAGACTCACAGCTTCATGGAGGTCTAGCTTTTGTATCGATCGTTAAGGTCAGTTTCAGAGTGTTAACTTTGATCATTTAATGCTAGTTGTGATATGTCAGTTCTCGTTTCCCTTCACCCCGCATCTGTGAACGAAAAAGTTCACCATCTCCTGTGTGAAGCTGTTAAAGCCTGATTTATTTTAGACACAGACTTGTGAGGATCGGTTGCTCCTATGGTGTTTAAACTTTTACGAGTGCCTAATTGTGTCGTGTGTCTCGCAGGAGAAGACAAAGGAACTGGCCCAGAAGCAAGCTCAGCAGTGAGTATCGCATTACGCCTTCTGACAGCCAGTATCAGTCTCCCTGAAGGCAGAGGGGAAAACACAACAGCTCCAGCCGCTGGAATAGAGCCTTAAACCTCCTGAGGCTGGGAAGCCGTTAAAGAACATAGATACTTTTTTGTAGCATTTCAAAGCTGCTCGTGCTTATTTCACATCGACGTTGTTCACTTATATCAGGTGTTTGGCTGTGTAGTTACCTGATAATGCTGTACGCGATTCTCCCAATATCAGCTATCAAAACACCACTCTGTCGCCTCTTTCCACCAGCCAGGACCCAGCCTCCCTATCTCTGCTCAACATCTCAGACCTGATCCCCGACCTGCAGGTCATATTCTTCTGGATGTCCAACGCCATCGAGATCCTCTACTTCATCCAACAGAAGTGTCCCGCCTACGTGCAGGGGATCGAGCAGCTGGATTCCAAAGGTGCGCCATCTCCTGTAGCTAGTCGGCGCGTCCCAGTGGGAAGGACGTCCGAAGCACTGCTGATGGGAGTGTGATTCATACGATGTTTTCCCTTTTTAAAGTGACAGCAGGCTTAAATGTGTCAGAAAACCTCTAATTAAGTGCTTTGGGAGAGATTTTTATGAGAGTCGTTTGTCACACAGATTTCACTAAAGCCACAGTAATAAACTAAAGTATAGATAACAATAATTAATTAAAGAGAAAATTTAAGAGTGATCTGATTCATTATCACATTCAAGTTGAGTATTGAAATATATATCTGTTCCGCTGTAGCGAATTCCCAAAGGTAGCAAACACAAGGTCTGCGGCACTTGACGTAAAGCGGGTAGGATCTGTGAGCTGGAGGTGAGGGGTGTTAAGCGCCTCGCAGGCCACCGCTGGCTTGGTGTAGGATGGTGACAAATAATTACTGGGTGCTAATTAACAGTGACAGCCAGCAGCCCAGGAAATGCTATTACCCCCCTACAAGAGTATCTGGGGTCCATCCCACCCCCGACTCAGTGTCAAGCTATAGCGTCAGACAAATACGAAATCAGTCCAAAACCAATCTAGCCCTTTTTTCCCCTTGGGTTTCCTTTTAAATTAGAATTAGCGTTTGCAAAGAGACATACATGTTCCTGGTCTGTTTTCACTATAGTCAACAGCAGAGTCTTTTTAATATAAATTTTATCACAGGAATAGATGTTGGGGAAAAGGATGGATAGGATTTTGACGCACTGAAACTCACAAAATAAAGGTTAACAACTTGCCCTCATGTTCAAAGCATCTCTGTAATGCAAAGTTTGCAATTAGGAACAAACGGAGCCTCTGATTAACATTATTGTCCTGGAAAGGCATGTGTTTGTGCTGGCGGAGCTATGAGAGCATTTGATACTTGCATTATTGAAGCCTGAGCCAAAATAAATAGAATAGTAATGTAAGCAGGGAGCTCAGGACCTCCAGAGGACACTTCTCATCACACCTGGGGTTTTGCCTGTCATGCCGCACTCTTTCAGTATGTGTGGCTCAGCGTGTTAGGGAACTGTGCAAGTGATTGGAAGGTCGTTGGCTCAGATCTTAGAGTTGGCATTGACATCACCATTGGGCTCCTGAGCAAGGTCCTTAACCTCAAATTGCTTCAGGGACTGTCTGACCTCGCTTTCTCCAAAAAATTTTTAATTGCTTTAAATAAAAGCATCTGGTAAATAAAAAAAAAATGTAAATGTTTATTTATATATGTCTTACAATATCATGGTATGTGTTGTGTTGTTATGTAGGGTGTATATAATGAGAAGTAAGTATAACGTGCAAAGCAAATTCCAGTAAAATAAAAGACAAAAGCTGACACCATAACTAATTGGTAAAAAAAGAACTTTTATGTTCAGTTTTATATTTAACAAAAATATGTCTACAGAAAATCCTTTGTTTGCACTGGATTAGAGCATATCAAGAAAATGCCATTCATGCTAAACAGAATTTCCAGTATGAATCCCAAGCTGTCTTAGGATTTAGAAGACTATTGTTTACGTTTTATTCTGGGCTCGGATTTTCAACCCTTATTAAACCGATTGTCATGCAGTAATTGTGTGCTAGTCTTATATGTAAGGATATTATATGCAAGGTTGCATGTAAGCATATTAGAATCCTGCCTGGTTACAGAGCTGAATGTACAACTCCTGAGACCCCATTTAGATGATTCTCTGCACCAGTGCTAACTTGTAGTTTGGGCTCACCAAAGGGCAGCATGGAGAGCTGTTTGACGCGATTGCTCAGGAAAGAATGTCATTGCCACCACACTGGAGTTACAGCCCTAGGAACTGTTTCCATGGAAATATTCCCTAGATTGACACTGTAAAGTGCAGTCATGTGCAACATAAATACACGGTACTGAGGACTGTCAAACAATGGCTTCCCCACAAGTCCTTATTTTTAGCCAGGTTGTGTTGGAAAGGCATAAAATGCGTGGCTTCCCAAATTTACTGGACAAAATAATCATCAAAGAGCAAGCCAGACAAAATATTTATTAGTATATTTAGGGTTAAATATATATACTGTATCTCTCAAGCACTTTGCTGCTCCATGAATGACAAATTAGCGTATCAGAATGCCAGAAAAATGTGAAAACGCTGGCTTGTATGTAAACAAATGTGTGAAAATACCACGTCTGCCAAGTTTTTCTTACAGTGTGTTTTTATAATAAAAAATCTATTTGGTATATTGACATTCATATTTCGCTCAAAGAATGAAACGTCAAGTACAATGTAGCTATCTGTTTAAAAAGGGTGGGAGGACTCTGGCAGCCTTGTGTTCATTTGTTCTTTATGTTTACAGTTTGCACATGTTTTGACACCAGTGTGAGTTTCCATCATTTTCTGCGAGACCATGGTCAACATGTATGTATATTCTACTATATATAACATTGATGCTCCTGTGTTTAGGCTCAAAGGAGTCTTTGCTCTCAGCGACCATCTCAGCCAATGAGGAGGCCATGACCATCCTGGAGGAGGTGATCATCTACACGTTCCAGCAGTGCGTCTACTACATCACCAAGGTCTGGGCCACGCTTGGCAACCGACCTCATCCTCTCTGTACAATCCCTGTAATTTGATAATCACTTTATCCAGGTGTCACCGTCGGTCAAGTCTGATTGATGGTGCCATTGGCTTCCGGTCAAGACAGTAAAAGTTGACAAATGCTGTTGTGGGGGAGGCGGCGGTGGTAAAATGCTGTAATGTGTCCAGATTACACAGCGGCCAGTGGTAGGCCTCCTCTGGCGCGTGATGCTGTCACAGCCCAGAGGAGCTGAGCCAGGTGGCCATGAATGTGTCTCATGGGGGGTGTTTTGGTGCCACAGGAGTCGCATCACAATGATTATAAGAAAGGAGGAACAAAAGCAACGTAAGACAACGGGAACCCTATTACACTTAGGTGTGGCCATGATACACGTAGCACAGTATGCTGGCAGGCCTGATGTGTACTGTTAATAATAGCAGGCCTCCTGATGGACATGAGCACATCCGCCCTTCTAATAGGCGGTGATCTAACTTAATGTTTGATCCCACACATGGAGCAACATAAAAGCCTATGGCAGTCATTGTCATTATATGTAGTTTATCATCCAGCTAGTAAAATCGCAGTAAATATAATTCAGCTATTTATTTGGTTGGGAGGCAGTTTTCTCATAAACACCTCACAGGTGCGTACAAATGATCAAGAAACAAAGATCATTACACACAAGGTATGGCAGGTAATCGGTACTGCAGCATTTGTGCACTGTTTCTTTGCACACACAAGTCTGTGTACCGTGATGCATCCACTCAGACAGTTAGCACTGTCCGGTGCACAGCAGATGGTCACCAGCCCGCAGAGTGACACTTAAATACACTCTGGCACCAAATAACCCCTCTAATCTGGCCTCTTATGCCTGCTGGAGCACCTGCTGAGAGGGACATTAATAGCACAGTCACTGCCATGTGCAGACAGCCTTTGCACTGGTCTGCCAGTCTGCAAGGAGATTTTCGTGTGGACTGTGGGCTGTGATGGAAGGGAGCCTCCAGTGTTTGGGACCAGGCAGATTCACATGGCCACAGTGCTGCGGGGGGGGGCAGCCCCCATCTGTGGTGACGCGGGCATCGAACCATGCTAGGCAGAGGATCCAGGGCTAGGATGGTCACTGGCCTGTAAGCCACAGGGCCTGGTAGGTGTTTTATCTGGGGTGTGTTCACTGCCGTCAGTTATGTCAGGATAATTAGTCACGTGTCACCTGACTGAAGTCACAAGTCACCTGACCCGAGGAGTTTGTTTTCGTGGAGGAGGAACTTGAGTCTTTTCCTTTCTGTAGCCCTTCTGCGCTTTTTTTTCTAAGCTTGTATCTTTATCACGGATGGTGGTTTTGCTCTCAGCTATGGTGTATGGAGGCCCACTGTACACACACCCTATATATTAATGCACCCATTTTCATAATGCAGTTAAAAATTCTAAGCTAGCTGCTACATCGTTAATTACCATGTAATTTAAATAAACAAATATTACACCTAATTAAATTTGGCTTATTTATTCTGCTCGACATATTTGTATATATAGTATATATAAGTTAGCAGTTATATCATGCTAAGTTTTACCATATGAGTAAATCCTGAACGCATCTGATTAAATGTATAAATTATGTATACTCATCAGTTTTTCTTAAACAGTGTCACCTTAGCATGCTGTAGTAAATAAGGACATTCATAAAATTCAATTTGTTATAAATGCTCTTTTTTTTAAATTATGGATGAAAATTCACAGTGCCAGTTTTTGAGAATCAGAATTTCTGCACATTTTTCCTTGTGTGATTTATATGTACTAACACACTGCCGGAAATGCCACACCATCAGGTGAGTGGTGTAAACAGAAGCGAAGCGTGTGCCGGAGCTGGCAGTGTACACAAGCTGTGCTTTTGGGATCTGCGTGTGTGTGTGTGCTGTCGTCCTGGGGACCGCGTTGTGCCATAAACATTTTCAGTGAAAGCACACATGAGTAAAATAGAGGCAGTGGAGTTGGTAGTATAAAAATAAGTGTAAATATTATAAACAAATGCAATATAATGGAAACCATACAGTGCTATTCACTGGATCCCCCTGGTGACAGTATAAAAGTCAATAAAAACTATAATAGCTTGGATTGACTAGGCTAACGATATGAAAGTCTTTCATCTTTCCGAGTATGTGGAGCAATATTATCCTCGATAAAAGTGCGCCTTTCTCTCTTTTTTCAGTCCCTGTATGTGGTCCTACCAGGGATACTGGACTGTAACCCGTTTCAAGGGGAGAACACTGACCCCTGCTGGAAGAGGTCGGTCCTGCCACCCGAACCAGTGCGCAAGGTGCTACAGGTGTTGCAGACCACACAGGAACTGCTGCAGCAGTACGAGGTGCACCCTGAAATCCAGTCCCAGATGTTTTCCTACCTGTTTTTTTTCTCCAACGTCTCCCTGTTTAACCAGCTCATAGACAAAGGTGAGCAGTGGTGATACTTGGCTTCCTTCTGTAATTATGAAGAGACATTGTCCATGTAATTCATTTATTTTGTTGCTGTTTGGGTAAATATACAGAAAAAACAATATTTATCAGGCCCTGCTGTTGCTTTTAGCCTTTGATTTACCTTATTTGATTACCTTATTTGATTACCTTATTTAAGTCTCTAACAAGCTGAGCAGGATTCACTCGTATTTTTCACAGGAACATGGTTTTGTTTTGCGTGATAATGAATTCCACTGACTGAAGTTCTACATATAACCAGGTCATATTCACACATTTGCCAAGAGAATGTATGCAAGAAATTAAGCTGATTTTAATTTTGCCCCAGTAAAGTTTTTAGATTAATGGAGATCATATTGTAAATGAGCAGATATGAGGTTGAGAAATAGTCTGTCCTATGGAGATCATGAATCATAAAAGCATTAAAGAACAACTGCAGTGTCCTTTCCTCCGGGTTGCATGGCTTGAATTTCTCAACCTGGTGACGTTTAGTAGAATTTAAATAGCGTGCATCCCTTAAAGACTGTCTTCACAGAGACCATTTTCTTAATATCTCTGTCAAATATAATGCACATTAATATAATCCTCAGATATGTCATTTGCTTTGGAAATCCATCTCCAGAGCAGCCATCGCCTCCCAGTATCGTTTAAAGTAATCAAAGCGCTTTTGAGATGAATGATTCATCCGAGCAAACAGGCTCCCTGTGAACAAGGGCCAGTCGAGCAAATGAGGGGCG